>CM064485.1:66185331-66199470 GCA_032716605.1 Paralithodes platypus
CCATTCATTACCCCCTTCCATTCATTACCCCCTTCCATTCATTACCCCCTTCCATTCATTCCATCCTTCTATTCCTTTCTTTCTGCCATTCATTCCTCCCTTCCTTCCATGACTTTATTCTTTCCATTCATTCCCTCCTTCCATTCATTCCTTCCTTATATTTATTTTAGCCGTCCATTCATTCCATACTTCCATTCATCCATTCCTTCCATTCATTCCCTCTTTCCATTCCTTCCTTCCTTTCATCCACCCATTCCTCTCATTCCTTATATTTTCCTCTCCACCCGCCCACCCTCACAACACCCACACCCACACCCACACACATCCGGTTATATTTTCCGTTCGTACCACCCACACGCCCAGTTGTCTTGCTCTAATCTTACGCCCACCCTCACCCCAACCCCACCCACCCCCAACTCCACCCCACCCCCAACCCATCCCAACTCCACCCACACTCACCCTCAACCCACCCCACCCCCACCCACCCTCATTCTCACCCCACCTCTTCCTCACCCCAACCCTACCCACCCTCACCCCACCCCCACCCACCCTCATCCTCACCCCACCCCACCCACCCACCCTCACCCCACCCCACCCACCCACCCTCATCCTCACCCCACCCCACCCACCCACCCTCACCCCAACCTCATTCTCACCCCAACCCCACACAACCTCACCCCACTCCAACCCCATCCACTCTCATCCTCACCACAACCCCACCCACCCTCACCCCACCCACACATATATATTTCCCCTCCCCACCCTCTATCCTACATATCCACACACCTCCATTAACCCATCTGTCCCCTACTAACTTCCTAATCCTGCCACGGACATTAGTTCCAGGGCAGTAGTTCCCTTTCCAATGTTCCCTTACCCACTCTAAACCACTGTTTGGACACTTGATCCTCAGTGTTTTGGAGGACAAGCAGCCTAGAAGGGTCACAAGACCTGTTGTTGCTTGATTTCCTTTGTACTCCTTTGTACCCTTGTTTGGTCACCTCTTCCTGTCTATCCCCCTCTCTCCCTCTCTTCTGTCTGCCCTCTTCCTTCTGTCTATTCCCCCTCCGTCTCTTTCCTTCTCCCGTCCACACCCACAACCAGCCAGATCCACCCAAACGCATCTCCTATAATTACAGCCTAAGAACTTAACCAGAAACACCTGGATTGTCTTAGATACACACATCAAGAATATATGTTTAACCCGTTCAGTACCGGTGACGTCCTTTTCATTATATTCTGGCAACTATTAGACGATTTTAGTCAGCTTAGGAAGGACGTCTAACCATTAAAAGGCTACATACTATCTCCATACGTCCTGTTAGCGCCCATACATCCTCCCTAGCTTCATAAAATCGTCTAAATGTAGCCGAAATCAAATACAAAAGACGTCACTGGTACTGTATGTGTTAACTCATGTTTTCAAGTATGTAATATTGCCTATGTCAGAGGAAAATATGTATACTTTCTATAGTTTAGCCACTGTTCACACACTTGGTTGAATCACTAAACCACAACTGTATAATATCTTTGTAAATACCATGTAAGAATAACAACCACTGTCGGTGGAAATAAACTTTATTATTATTATTATTATTATTATTATTATTATACTTTGCCAACCGCCCTTCATTCTTCACCCACTCATACATATTCACACACTCACACACACTCTCTCTCTTTCTTTCTCTCTCCCATACCCACCCTCCCGCCCACCACCCAGATATCTTCCTTCCACCCACCCACCCACCCACCTGCCTACTACAAACACGCCCAGTCACCCACCCAGTTGTCTTTCCCTTACCCACCCACCCACTCACTCCCCCATCACCACTCTCCTACTCTCCACTTACCCTACCCACCCACTTTCCACCTTTCCACTCACCCAACCGCCAAACCTACCTGTTAAACCTATTCGCTCACTCTCCACCCACCTACCCACAACTCTCCTACTCTCCACCTACCTACCCACCCACTCTCCACCTTTTCACCCACCAACCTACCTACCCATTCTCTGCCCACCCACCTACCCACCAATTTCCCACCCACCCCTTCCCCCCTCACCCACCTACCTACCCACCCACCCACCTACCCAGCCACTCTCCACCCACTCACCCACTTACCCACTAGCCTACCCATTTTCCATCACTCCTCCCACCTACCCACCCACCCATTCTCCACCCACCTACCCGCCCACCACCCAGGCCACCCAGCCCGTCTTGAGCTACCGGCTTCAGTGACACATAAGGCATCACTAAGCCCACTTTCTAAATCCCGGGACCTGCCCACCTCACCTGTCCACACCTGTCCATCTTGCTCCCACACCTGTTAACATTTGTCTGCTTACATTACTTATATACACTTGTCCACACCTGTCCATCTTGCCCTCACACCTGTTTACATTTGTCTGGTTACATTACTTATAAACACCTGTCCACACCTGTTAATCTCCCTTATCCACCTGTTTATATTTGTCTACTTACATACACCTGTATACACCTGTCCATCTTGCCCCCACACCTGTTTATATGTGTCTGCTTATTTTACTTATATACACCTGTTTATCTAGCCCCCACACCTGTTTACATTTGTCTGTTTACATACGCTTTCAAATCTCACCTGTTCACACTTATTATCTAGCGTCCACACCTGTTTACATATGCTTACAGTACATACATATACACACCTGTCTAGCTATCCCTCACACCCATTTCTACATGTTTGTTTACATGTGTGCACCTAAATTACTTAACTGTACACACCCGTCTGGCATACACACCCCATACTTACAAAGGAAATCAAGCAACAACAGATCTAGTGACCCTTCTAGGTTGCTTGTCCTCCAAAACACTGAGGATCAAGTGTCCAAACAGTGGTTTAGAGTGGGTAAGGAAACATTGGAAAGGGAATTACTGCCCTGGAACTAATGTCCGTGGCAGGATTAGGAAGTTAGTAGGGGACAGAGGGGTTAGTAACTGAGGGGGGGGATAAAATAAAGTTATTCATTTACAAACGCAGTCAGTCGCGGGTTTGATGCGAGATATTTGTCTAGGCAGAGTTTAAATGAATCAACGGTTGACATGTCTGTTTCCATATGCTCACATTACATACCTGCATACACCTGTCTAGCTATCTGATGCACCTGTTTACATATCACATTACATACCTGCATACACCTGTCTAGCTATCTGATGCACCTGTTTACATATCACATTACATACCTGCATACACCTGTCTAGCTATCTGATGCACCTGTTTACATATCACATTACATACCTGCATACACCTGTCTAGCTATCTGAGGCACACATTTACATTTGTTTACACAACTTAACTGTACAACCCTTTCAGCTAGCGTCCACACCTCATTATATATGTTTACATAACCCAACTGTCCACACCTACCTATAGTCTATTCGCTGTAAGTAGGCGAGAAATCATGACCTTTATCCTCTGTAACTCAAAAAGGGATAGCACAAATTGGCTGTAAATTTCTTTATATATTCCTTGACTCACTCTTTCCAAATGGTACAACTATTAGCTCGATCACTCTAGTAGTTTTTGAGTTACAGAGGTTAGAGGTCATGATGTATCGCCTACTTACAGCTAATAGACTATAGCTATCCCCAAACCTGTTGACATAAGCTCTGTAAACTTACTTTGCCTAGGCTTGAATTATTTATATAAATCTGTTCATCTTATATATCTACGTGTGTCTGTCTTACTCGTCTACACCTGTGTATCTAGCCCCCATATCTGCTTACATTAAATATGCGTCTGTTCATCTCATCTGTTTACATTCATCTGTCCATACCTGTCTGTCTCGCACACCTGTTTACATTACCTACCAACATCTGTTCAATGTACCTGTCCACACCTGATTATGTACCACACCTACTTACATATGCCTGTTTATATATGTTTATATTACGTATCTACACCTGTTCATATCATCTTATATATTGTATATTCATCTACCACACCTGTTTACATATGCTTACATTACTCATCTACACCTGTTCATATCATCTACTTATCTACCACACGTGTCTATCTATCAATCACACCTGTTCATATCATCTACTTATCTACCACACGTGTCTATCTATCACACCTGTTCATATCATCTACTTATCTACCACACGTGTCTATCTATCAATCACACCTGTTCATATCATCTACTTATCTACCACACGTGTCTATCTATCAATCACACCTGTTCATATCATCTACTTATCTACCACACGTGTCTATCTATCAATCACACCTGTTCATATCATCTACTTATCTACCACACGTGTCTATCTATCAATCACACCTGTTCATCTACTTATCTACCACACGTGTCTATCTATCAATCACACCTGTTCATATCATCTACTTATCTACCACACGTGTCTATCAATCACACCTGTTCATATCATCTACTTATCTACCACACGTGTCTATCTATCAATCACACCTGTTCATATCATCTACTTATCTACCACACGTGTCTATCTATCAATCACACACCTGTTTCATATCATCTACTTATCTACACACACGTGTCTATCTATCAATCACACCTGTTCATATCATCTACTTATCTACCACACGTGTCTATCTATCAATCACACCTGTTCATATCATCTACTTATCTACCACACGTGTCTATCTATCAATCACACCTGTTCATATCATCTACTTATCTACCACACGTGTCTATCTATCAATCACACCTGTTCATATCATCTACTTATCTACCACACGTGTCTATCTATCAATCAAACCTGTTCATATCATCTACTTATCTACCACACGTGTCTATCTATCAATCACACCTGTTCATATCATCTACTTATCTACCACACGTGTCTATCTATCAATCACACCTGTTCATATCATCTACCACACGTGTCTATCTATCAATCACACCTGTTCATATCATCTACTTATCTACCACACGTGTCTATCTATCAATCAAACCTGTTCATATCATCTACTTATCTACCACACGTGTCTATCTATCAATCACACCTGTTTATGTATGCTGACATTGCTGATCTACACTTGTTCATAGCATCTGTACACATTCATCCATCCACACCTGTCTACACACCTGTTTACATTTTTTTTTTTTTTTTTTTTTTTTTTTTTTTTTTTTTCTATATTCCAACTTACTTCCTCTCGGGCATAGGCTGAGAGCCTTAACATTCACCGCTTTACAATGAACAGTGAAGCCCGTGAGGTCTTGTTCCAGTCTAGGGAGTGAGACATGTGAAGCACGTAGAGTACAACGAGCACCTGCCATCTTGCCTTCACATGAGGCACGGTGCTCACTCATGGCCCGAAACGACCCCATCTCTGAAGCCATCTCGTTCCCGGGCTTCACTGTCTCACCCCCTACACTCGGACTCTCACACTTACACACACACAACGCCACCTGTTGAGCAGATAACTCACCAGGCATTGCACCCCTATAGCATATTTTGAATATGGGAATATTCATACAGTGCTATTAATCAGGGAACAATGAGGGTATTTTATTGACGTTTCGGTGGGCTTGTGGTAATGCACTGATACTAGGTACAGCACAAATTCCATCCCAATAATATCTTCCCATTGATACATCGGGATTTGAACCCGGGACCTTTGGATTACCAGGCCAGTGGCAAGACCACTCCACCACACCTCCCCATGTGCTTACATGTGCTTACATTACTGATAAACACCTGATCATCTCATGTGTCCATCTACTACACGTGTCAATCTCTCCTCCACACCTGTTTACATAAGCTTACATTACTTATATAGCCTACACCTGGTCATCACATCTATCTAGTAATCTACCACACCTGTCTATTTCTCCACCACACCTTTTTACATAAGCTTACATGACTTATCTACACCTGTCCATCTCATCTATGTTCATCTACCACACGTGTTTATACCTGTCTACCACACCCGTTTTGTATCTGTTTACCCCATCTGCTTACATATGTTGATTTGATATTGCTGACTTCACCTGTTTACAACTATCCAACTCACCTCTTCACACCTGTCAACTTACCCCCCCCCCCACCCCCCCCCGTCCATCTGTCCACATCGTACCTGTCACATCCGTTTTCTCTCTCTACACAACCGTCCACTAAACCTGTCTATCCATTTAGCTGTCCACGCCTGCCCAAGCCTTCTGTCCGCACCTTGTACGTGCTATTTGTCCTCACCGTCCCAACCCCACCTGTCCACTTGGCTATATATGGAGAGATTAATAGACAGAAAAGCAGGTATATATATACTGTGTGTATATATATATATATATATATATATATATATATATATATATATATATATATATATATATATATATATATATATATATATAAAAAGAGAGAGAGAGAGAGAGAGAGAGAGAGAGAGAGAGAGAGAGAGAGAGAGAGAGAATATATACATACACAGGTGGGATGAAATACAGACGTACACAACATTAATATGTGTAACTAAGCAATGTATATTCTCCTTAAACACCCTCATTATGAAAGGTCGTTCGTAAACTGAAAAAACTCGTCTACCTAACTACCTACCTACCTACTATTCTATCTTTTACCTACTTACCAATATACCCACCCACCCACCTACCTACCAACGACTCTACTAACCTATCAACTTATCAGTCTACCTATCAACCTACCTACTTACCAACATGCCTTCCTAACTACCCATATACCTACCTACCTACCTATCACCCTGCTAACCCATCAATTTACTTACACTCATACATCTACCAACACTACCCACATACCTATCTATCCATCTACTAACCCACTCCCCATCCTATTTACCTACCTACCTACCAACCCATAACCCTACCAACCAACCTACCCACCTCTACCTACCAACTCCCCATCCTACCTACCTACCAACCAACCTACTTACTCCCTACCTACCAACCAACCCATCAACCAACTTACCAACCTATCTACCTACTAACCCTATCAACCATCCTACCCCTCTACCTACCTACCAACCAACCAACCTACCCACCTACCAACCAACTTATCAACCAACCCATCACCCTACCAACCAACCTACCCACCTACCAACCAACCTACCTACCTACCAACCAACCAACCTACCCACCTACCAACCAACCTATCAACCAACCCCTCACCCTACCAACCAACCTACCTACCTACCAACCAACCAACCTAACCACCTACCAACCAACCTATCAACCAACCCATCACCCTACCCACCAACCTACCCACCTACCAACCAACCTACCTACCTACCAACCAACCTATCAACCAACCCATCACCCTACCAACCAACCTACCTACCTACCAACCAACCTACCCACCTACCAACCAACCTATCAACCAACCCATCACCCTACCAACCAACCTACCCACCTACCAACCAACCTACCTACCTACCAACCAACCTACCTACCCACCTACCAACCAACCTACCTACCAACCTACTCACCAACCTATCAACCAACCCATCACCCTACCAACCAACCTACCTACCTACCTACCAACCAACCTATCAACCAACCCATCACCCTACCAACCAACCTACCCACCTACCAACCAACCTATCAACCAACCCATCACCCTACCAACCAACCTACCCACCTACCAACCAACCTACCAACCAACCTATCAACCAACCCATCACACTACCAACCAACCTACCCACCTACCAACCAACCTATCAACCAACCCATCACCCTACCAACCAACCTACCTACCAACCTACCCACCTACCAACCAACCTATCAACCAAAACCCACCCCTACCACCAATTTACCTACCTACCAACCAACCTACCAACCAACCTATCAACCAACCCATCACCCTACCAACCAACCTACCCACCTACCAACCAACCTACCTACCTACCTACCAACCTACCTACCTATGATGACCTCCCCCCCCCCCACCTATGACCTATACCCCACCTACCCACATATAACTTGTACTCAGCCGACCACCCAGCACCACCACCATCCAATCATCATCAATACCACCTATTAATTATGGGAAGATGATCGACTTTTCTGGTTCCCCTTCTCCTTCATGCTTAGCCCCTTTAGTTTTTAGATTTTAAGACGTTCGGTCCATTAGTTTGTCGATTTTAAGACCTTTTGCCTATTTTTTTTTATTTTTTTGATTTTGTTGTTGTTTTTGTTATCAATATTAAGACCTTTCGTGCCACTTAAGTGTCGATATTTTCCTAGACAGTGATAGCGAGCCTGTAATTTTGGAGGTACCGGGACATTTTTTTCTACCGAAAAAAATGTACAAATTTATCCTCAAGAGGGATCATGAGATTTTTGTTTTAAGCTTGATGGAGGTCTAGGGTGGAAACTAAAAACACAAATAGGCCTATATAAAGATAAATACATAATCAATTAAATAAGCCCAAACCCCCTTAACCCTTCCTGTACCAGCCACGTCTGTTGTATTGTATTCTAGCTATATTTAGACGATTGTATGCAGCTTAGGAAGAATCTGTGGTAGTTAAAAGCTTGATGGAGATAATTCAAAGCCTCATAAGAGCTAGAGATCCTTCCTAAACTGAATAACATCGCGATTAAGTGGTAGTTTAAAGGGTTGATTGAGGGAATTCGAAGCCTTATAATTGCTTGAGATCCTTCCTAAACTGAATAAAATCGATTAAGAGTGGCCAGAATAGAATAAAAGTGATGTTGACGGTATCGAAGGGGTTAATTCTGTCTATACATACGATGCCGCATTTCTCTTCTATTTTCTGGCTATCATACGACGATTTTATTCAGATGAGGAAGGGTGTTTGGAAGTCAGGGGGTTCATTGAGACAGTTTTCACCACTTAAATTCCCACAGGTCCTTCCTAAGCTGTACAAAATCGTCTAATAATAGCCAGAAAATCAGCTAATATTACTACTAGTGCCCGGACAGCTGTAGTCATCTGTAGGGAGACTCATTCACAACATCTACCAACCTACTTACATGTCTACCTACCTGTATCTACTAACCAATGAATTACTTACACACCTACATTCCTGTCTACCTATATACTGTATGAAGCACCCATACTCACTACCCACCATTCTACCTACCTATCCATGCATCTACCTACTTACCTACTCATCCACACCCTACCTACCTATACATCCACAGACCTATAACTTACCTACCTACCTACCTATGCATCCAAACACCTATCTAACCTCCCACTCACTTACCTACTTAAACACTTACCCACCTAACTACGATCCAAGACCTATTCCCAACCTACTCACCCATCCACACACCTACCTACCTACCCGCCTACTCAAACACCGACCTATCTACCCACCTACACAAACACTTACTTACCTAGCCACCCACACACCTACTTGCCTACCTACCTACCCATCCACACACATACCAACTTATCTATCCACACACCTACCTACCCACTCACCTACACAAACACCCACCCACCTACACAAACTTCCACCTACCTACCTACCCACCCACCCATCCACGCCCCATGACCTATTCCCCACCTACCCACCCGCCACCTTACTTGTACTCAACCCACCTTCTAATCATCATCAGACTATCAACCATTCATTATCACTACTGCCCTGACAGCCATAATCGTCTGTGGGGAGCATCTACACCAACTCCATTACACTAAATTCCCCATTAAAGATCTTGCGTGTATATTGTCCCTACTGCTTACTTAGTATTAGTAGTCATGTATCTAATATATATTAATTTCACTCCAACACCAAACACCTCTCAAAGAAATTAACGAAAGCAAGCATGTGATCCACCGGGATTCGAACCTGGGTTACCACACACAGATTTTAAACACTCTAACCATTACACCATCAAGGCAGTTATATTATAAGTATAGCACATGACTACGATTAATATCCATTTATCGCTACACCTTACCAGAGGATGAGCAATATATATATATATACCGCTATATATATATATATATATATATATATATATATATATATATATATATATATATATATATATATATATACCACTAAACATACCAGTACGCCAAACCACGCCACCTACCCTGCTAGCAACATAAACTAACCACGCGACCACCTACCTTCTAACCCTAACCACCCACAAACCTGACCTTCTCACCACCAAATTTCTCCTCTCTACCGTCTCCAAATTTGTAAAATAGTTTCTTCCCAAAGCGAGTGACTGCCGCTAGTAAGGGTATGTACACCTACATATATAGAAACCAGACACACACACACACACACACAGACACACACACACACACACGGTAACAGAGGCACATAATAACACACACATGGCATTTAACTTCAATTATATGTGGACTATTCTACGTCGATGTAAAGTAATTATGATTTTGAATGAGAGAAATAACTGTAACATTATGTAATTACTATGTACAGTATGTATGTATGTATGTTTGTATGTATGTGGTATGAATGTATGCATATGATTAAGTATGTATGTCGACTGTTTAACATGTGTCAATTATTGTTAAATACTTTATGTAATTAAATTAAATGCTAATGAAAAACATATCTCGTCATTTTGTACTGTCACTCCACCACCACACCTGTCACTCCACCACCACACCTGTTACTCCACCATCACACCTGTCACTCCACCATCACACCTGTTACTATCTGGCAACCAGTCACCTGGACTTTCCATTACTACGTCCACGCATCACACCTGTTACTCTACAAACAACTCACCCCACAGAACACCCTGTCACTCCACTCACCACACCTGTTACTCCACACGCACTTACCTGTCACTCCACCACCCGCACACCTGTCACTCCACACACCACACACTTGGTCACTCCCAACCATCACCTGTCACTCCAACTACCACAACCTGTCAGCTGCCAATCGCACGCACACACTGTGCACTGCCACCCACCACACCTGTCACTCCACCACACACATCCTGTCACTTCCACCACGTCACAACCATGTTAACCTCCACCATCACACCTGTCACTGGCCACCAGCCACACCACACACTGTAACTCCACCACCACACCTGTCAATCTCCATCCACCACCAGCACTGTCACACGTCTTCCACCACCACACCTGTCACTCCTACCACCACACCTGTCACTCCACCACCACACCTAGATTATCTCCACCACACACACCTGTCATCTTCTACCCCACAACCACACACGGTTACTCCACCACCACACTCTCTGTTGACTCGCACACATCACACCTAGTCACTCCACCAACACACACCCTGATACACTGTCACTCCACCATCACACCTGTTACTCCACCATCACACCTGTCACTCCACCACCACACCTGTCACTCCACCACCACACCTGTCACTCCACCACCACACCTGTCACTCCACCACCACACCTGTCACTCCACCACCACACACCGTTCACTGGCCCACCACCACACCTTACTCCACCATCACACCTGTCACCTCCCACCACCACACCTGTCACTCCACCACCACACCTGTCACTCCACCACCACACCTGTCACTCCACCACCACACCTGTTACTCCACCATCACACCTGTTACTCCACCAGTCACCTGTTACTCCACCATCACACCTGTTACTCCACCACCACACCTGTCACTCCACCATCAACATCATGTTAGCTCCACCATCAGCACCCTGTTACTACACCACCAGTCACACTGTTACTCTCCACCACCACACCTGTTAACTCATCACCGACTCACCACCTGTCACTCTCCAACCATCACAACCTGTTACTCTCACCGATCACACCATGTCACCTCCTGCCCCACAGCCCACCACACCCTGTCACTAACCCAATCACATCTGTTACTCCACCACCACACCTGTCACTCCACCATCACACCTGTTACTCCACCATCACCTGTCACTCCACCAGTCACCTACACACATAACAATGAGTGTACAGTTGACAAAACATAAATGTTGTGAATGAGTTACCGGATTCATTGCACTCACAAATATACTGTACAGTAGGCCTATATGAAGTGGCAATATGATTAGGTGTTAAATTAGGGGTGCTTGGCTGAAGAATAGGAAACACAAGAGATGCACCCGAAGCATATTTTATCAAAACACGCATGAAACACATCAAAACAGCAATATACAATAATATATATCTTAAACTGCGGGCAACGAGGGCCTTGATCGTCACTGCTAGTCGGCGGTGTACTTGGTCAGGCAAGAGCTCGCTTGGCCTTGGTCTCAGTCCTGGCTAGGCAAAGGGCCTCGGTTCCCTTCAGTGGTGTCTTGGCTGGGCTGGGGGCTTCCCAATGGCCACGTTGATGAGTGTCTTTCTGGCGCTGCTGGTCCTCCGCGTCACTAGTGATGTTGGTAGCATGCTTTCAGAGGTTAGCCGCTACATCCATGTTTCCAGGCAGCAAGGAACGGGGGGCAACCTAGCTAGCCTGTTCGCTGTGTTTGCTCCAGCTCCTGGTAAAAATACGTCCGACTCTTGTCTCTTCGTCGGATGGTAGGCCAGGCTTCAAGCGCGTTTTCAGAGAGTCTTCAAACCTTAGGACACTTGAAGGTCAGGACTGATTGTCCAGTGGTGGCTGTGCATGGAGGCAAGAGAACCCTTAGTCCAAATGCCAGTCAAATTGTCTCTATATATGTTATTTGTCTGATGCGCTCTATAAGTGCCAATGCCACTCACACCGGTCTGGTCTCCAGTATGCTGAGGTCGCTTCTCATCCCATAATGCGGAGGGTAGACGGAGGCGAGCTTATGGGGAGTCTCAGATTATGGTTAGAGGGGAGAAGCTGAGCACAGGGGGGTAGTCTCAGGTCTGAGCTCAGTAGGGAGTCCCACGGTTTTCTGCTCTCGTTCCTACAGAAACTCGGGGTTTTAGCATGGCACCAACCCCATTATCTGAAAGGAGCTTTTGTAAGTTCCCGTGTCTGCCTCCTGATTTGCTGCTGGCAGAGGTGTAGGGAGCGCGCTGTGAGTCCGCCCCTAGAACGCAATCAGGGCATGTTTGGGTCCTCCGCTCATATGTAGTTCCCTGTGTGTTCTGTGA
The DNA here is from genome assembly GCA_032716605.1 of Paralithodes platypus. NCBI lineage: Eukaryota > Metazoa > Arthropoda > Malacostraca > Decapoda > Lithodidae > Paralithodes > Paralithodes platypus. The sequence continues at coordinate 66,198,366 of CM064485.1, forward strand.
CAATAATTCAAGCTCACATTATGTAGAGAGTGTCCTGGACAATAGATGCCGCAAAGTCCTCCCTGGTTACCAGAATCAGAGCAATTGGGTCTGCCACACAACGCCGCTCTGTGATCCTACAAGAAATTTCAAACACGAGCAGGGTGTATGAGGGTTCCTGAGCACGAGGTGTAGGACTGGCTAGTGAGTCCTCCATTGACCAAAATCAGGGTAGGTTGTTCTGCCCACGAAGGCATTCTGTGATTCAGGAGAATCTTCAAAGGGCTCATGGGGCCTAGAGGACGCATCTTCCTTGAATGTTAGGGGAATGTAGATCGTTGATTTCAACTTCTGTGTCTTCTGGGGTTTCTTGGGAGTCCTACCTTTTTCATTTTATTACAACGCTCAAAGGTGAATTTTCTGAAAGTACGCTGTAATCTTTTGTGTAATAAAATTTTTTAAAGTGGGCAAGATCTTTCAACATTCATAATACTATGGGCTTAACCGTTTATGGTAGCTTAAATACAGCAAGCTCCTCTACAACATATGTCCCAGTTTTCATTGTCTCGGGAACTGGACGTAATTATATCATCCTTTCCTTACTTTCCTCTCGAGTATCTGCCTCGTAAGGACTAGATATTAATACTAACCCTTCCTTGTAACTCTCTCTCCCTACACTCGCATCAATCTCCTCCAACCCCAATTCTCCATAATATTAGTGGAGGGCCTCCTTCTAACCCATGCCCATTATCCACACCTCACTCTTGCCTCTCGACCATCACTCTCCGCCTAATAACATACACAGAATAACAACATATATCAAGTAAAATAGCGGGGGGCTTTCTATGGGTGTGAGTTGTGACGACCTTTTTTGCATCAGTGGACAGCCATCTTGCAACCATCACCTCCCCTAATACCATACACGAAGAATAACACATATACAAGTGAAAATAGTGCGGGGGCTTTCTATGGGGTGAGTTTGTACGACCTTTTTGCACAGTGTACAGCCATCCTTGCAACACATAACCGTCCCCTAATACCATACACAGAATAACACATATACACAGTAAAATAGCGGGGGCTTTCTATGGGGGTGAGTTGTGACGACCTTTTTGCACAGTGACAG
>CM064485.1:66199570-66204570 GCA_032716605.1 Paralithodes platypus
CCATTGCAGCTGATAGGAAAACAACAACAACAACAGATTAAAGTCAGTCGAACTTAACCCCTTCTGTACCGGCGACGTCTCTTAAACTATATTCTTGCTACTATTAGACGATTTTATTCAGTTTAACAAAAGCCTCCAGCAATTACCAGGCTTCGAACCACGTCACTTAACCCTTTTTACCACCACACATCCTTCTTAAACTGCACAAAATCGTCTAAATATAGCTAGCATCATTTTAAAAAAGACGTCGTCGGTACAGGAGGGGTTAATATGCTCAAATGAAAGTCTTTTTTGGTTGAAGGAAAGACAAACGAATAAAGGATAAAAGTGTGTTAATTAAGGGAGGTAGAGGTGTTTCTGGACCCCCTTCTCCCTCATGTTTAGTTTTGAGATTTAAAGACGTTCGTCCCATTAGTTTGGCGATTTTAAGACCATTCGGCCCATTTCATGGTAAATTTTAAGACTTTTTGGGCGATTTAGGTGTGCAATTTGGGAGGAACGGGACATTTCTCTGCCGAAAAATGTACAAGTTTATCTAGAAATGGGGTCTTGTGAGTATTTTTGTAATGATTGATGGAGGTCTAGGGAGGAAACTAAAGAATAATATATTAATAAATACATAAATATATTTATAGACCAATAAATATACCCTACCCCCCTTAAGAATGAAAAACAAGGTACGAAAGGGTTAAATTGAATGTGAAAGAAAAGAAAGAAGGGGAGATGGGAGCCCTTTAGGATGAATAAAGAAGGCGTACAGTGAGTGAGTGAAAGAAGGGAGAAAGAAAGACAGTGTGTTAAATGTGAAGAGACGGAATGGCAGATTAAAATGACGATAGGATAAATTGCATGCGAAAGAAAGAAGTAAGGAGAGAAGGAAGGAAGGAAGGAAGGAAGGAAGGAAGAAAGGAAGGAATGAAAGGAAACAAAGAAGGAAAGAATGAAAGAATGAAGGAATGAAGGAAGGATATCTAGACCATCTGAAGGAAGGAAGGGAGGTTTATCTAGACCATGTGAAGGAAGGGATACGAGGGAAGGAACGAAGGAAGGATTATCTAGACCGTGTGAAGGAAGGAATGAAAGAAAGAAGGACGGAAAAAAGAATACCTAGACCATGTGAAGGAAGGGATAGGAGGGTAGGAGAGAAGGAAGGAAGGATAGTTAGACCGTGGGAAGGAAGAGATGGAAGGAAATGAGAGAAGGAAGGAAGGATTATCTAGACCGTGTGAAGGAAGGAAGGAAAGAAAGAAGTACGGAAGATAGGACAGAAGGAAGTAGGCTATCTAGACCGTTTGAAGGAAGGGATAGGAGGGAAGGAAAGAAGGAAGGACAAAAGGAAGGAAGGATTATCTAGACCGTGTGAAGGAAGGAAGGAAAGAAAGAAGGACGGAAGGAAGGAAAGATTAGGCTATCTAGACCGTTTGAAGGAAGGGATAGGAGGGAGGGAAGGAAGGAAGGAAGGAGGGATGTCTAGACTGTGTGAAGGATGGGGTAGGAAGGAAGGAAGGACAGAAGGAAGGAAGGATTATCTAGACCGTTTGAAGGAAGGGATAGGAGGGAAGGAAGGATGTGAACAACACATCCGTCTCCTTCCTACTACTTCCTGTCAACATACACACACTAATACACACACACACACACACTACTATACATTCACAGCTAAACATACACACACTCACACACCACTGCACATATCGGTACAAATTTCTAACACACACACTCTACTACACATACACACACCCACACACACTTTTGCACTCACACCACTGCGCATATCGGTACAAATGTGTAGCACACACACATACACACTACTACACATACACAGCTAAACATACACACACCCACCACTGCGCATATTGGTACAAATTTCTAGCGCGCGCACAAACATAAACACACACTCTCTCTCTTCTGTTTTATTCTATATATTAATTTTTCCTTACTTTCGGGTTGCTTTGCTATCTCTACTACAATGAAGTCCAAGTCACTTCGCTGGGATAGTAAGCTTTGTGTGGCCAGTGTATCTATTTAAATATAGCCTATGTAAATATCTCTCACTCTTCTATCTATCTACTTGTTTGTCTATCTTTCTATCTATCTATCTTTTAGATATTTTAGATAGAGTTATTTTACCTTTAGTAAAGGATAAATTCAAAGATCAGAGTGATATAGAAAAGTACAGACCAATTGTATCATCCAGTGTTCCTCAAACTGTTTGAGTATTGTTTAAAATACCATATTGAACGGTATGTGACTTTTAATGACAGACAGCATGGATTTAGAGTGACTCACTCTACGTCTACAGCATGCTTAGTTTTAAAGGAAACCATTTTAAGATATAATTCTTTAAGCTCAAATGTATATGCCTCTTTTATAGATCTGAAGAAAGCTTTTGATAAAGTTAATCATTTTAAGCTTATTCATAACTTTTAGAATTATATATTCCTATTTGTTATGTAAATATTTTATATTTCTTATATAGGAATCAAAGCGTAGCTACTAAGCATAAAGATGCAGTATCAGATCCTTGGAAAATTAAAAATGGAATGAGACAAGGTGGTATTCTGTCAACAGTTCTATTTAATATTTACATTAATGACATGATAGAAAACGTATCTGAGAGTAGTACAGGCTGCAAGTTGGGTAACAGATCTAGCAACATAATTGCTTATGCCGATGACTTGGTTCTGCTTTCTCCTTCTTCATCAGGTTTACAAGAATTATTGAACATAATTGAAAATGAAGCAAAGACAATTGATATTGAAATTAATCCAAGTAAGTCCGTTTGTATGTATTTTAAGCACAAACACGATAATGTCAAGGATCCGATTTTATATTTATATGAAAGTAAGTTAGAAGTTGTACACGAATGTAGATATCTTGGCTTTGTAATAGATTGCAATTTGCATAATGACAAAGACATAATAAGATGCAAGAATAAGTTTTATAACGAATTCAATTGCCTTTTGCGGAAATTTTCTAGCGTTAGCTGTAATGTATTTAGTAAATTATTCCAGAGTTATTGTAGGAGTTTTTTATGGATCAGAATTGTGGTTCTGTAATAATAAATGTTATGTCCCATTGAAACAATTTGCAATAGGCTTCCATAAACGAATAAAGAAAATGATGAAGCTAAGATACTGGGAGAGCAACCATAAGGCATGTCACCTTGCAGGACTAATGACGTTTAATCATTTTATAAATTGGCAGAGAATCAGGTTTAGTAATAAAATAATTAGTAATCCCTGCAAATATTACAGAAAATGCCTGTTAAATGTGTCCGAGGATCTGTTCCTGGCTAACGAAGCCAAGTCTGTACTACTTTCAGAGTATAACATTGAAAGCATGATGGAAAATGACATAGATGCAATTAAGTCACGGATACTGTATGTTCAAAATAATGAACCCACCTTGCGGTAGGATGACATTTTATACACTGTATATATGTAAAATGTTACCATGTAACCTTTTATGAAATAAAGAATTAACTAACTAACTAACTATCTATCTACCTATCTATATCTCTTTCTACCCATCCATCCATGTACGTATGTATGTATGTATGTATGTATGTATCTGCCTAATCTATCTATCTAATTATCTATCCATCTATCTATCTCTAATCTACTATCTGAACCATTCTAACACCCGCATAGTAAAACATCTGTCTGTAGTGTCCTTGCTCACAGCTGCTTGGCTTTGTAAACATCTGCCCTCCAAGCCCACATGTTCACTATGCTTTCACACCTGCCTTGCACGTGCTAGTGGAGGCTAATTAGGAGGTGTGTATTAATTGACAAGGTTTAGTGCTCGCTCTCTCTTTCTCTCTCTCTCTCTGTCTCGTTATATCATGTTTAAGAAGATTTTATTGTATGAACAGCCATTGTATATTTAATGGAAATCAAATAATCTTAATCTGAATCTGTGTGTGTGTGTGCGTGTGTGTTGTGTGCGTGTGTGTGTGTGTTGTGTGCGTGTGTGTGTGTGTGTGTGTGTGCAGGCAGGTGAGAAATGATCGTTGATGTGTGAGGCAGGTGGGGTGAGCAGTGAAGGGGTGAGGGGGATATTATAGTCTGTTCACATTAACTAGGAAACTCATTTATATTAGTACTTCCAGATTGACGGTTTGATCATTTGTACAGGGAACAGTTCAAGCCGGCCGCCCTCCTATACGACCACACTCCTAAATGTCCACACTCCTAAACGGCCACACTCCTAAACGGCCACACTATTAAATGGCCACACTCCTAAACGTCCACACCATTAAACGGCCACACTCCTAAACGGCCACACTCCTAAACGGTCCCACTCCTAAACAGCCACACTCCTTAACCGGCCACACTCCTAAACGGCCCCACTCCTAAACGGCCCCAGTATCAAACATCCTTAACTTTCAAGGAAAAACTAGGTTACAAGGAAGTGAAGGAGTGATGTGGATGGTGGTGGTGGTGGTGGTGGTGATGATGGTGGTCGTGGTGGTGATGATGGTGGTGGTGGTGGTAATCTAAGGTGATGATAGCGGTGGTGAAGGTGTAAGATGGTGATTAAGGTGGTGGTGGTGATATAAGTAAGTGAAGGAGGTGATGTGGAAGGTGGTGATATAGATGGTGGTGGTGGTGATGGTTGTGGTGGTGGTGGTGGTAATCTAAGGTGATGATAGCGGTGGTGAAGGTGTAAGATGGTGATTAAGGTGGTGGTGGTGATATAAGTAAGTGAAGGAGGTGGTGTGGAAGGTGGTGATATAGATGGTGGTGGTGGTGATGATGGTGGTGGTGGTGATATAAGTAAGTGAAGGAGGTGATGTGGAAGGTGGTGATATAGATGGTGGTGGTGGTGATGGTTGTGGTGATAAGAGGTGGTGGTGGTGGTGGTGGTGGTGATGGTTGTGGTGATAAGAGGTGGTGGTGGTGATGGTTGTGGTGATAAGAGGTGGTGGTGGTGGTGGTGGTGGTGGTGATTCAAGGTGAAGGTGTAAAATGGTGATCAAGGTGGTGGTGGTGATA
>CM064485.1:66209570-66365624 GCA_032716605.1 Paralithodes platypus
CAGAATCCACCCCCCGCCCGCCCACCTATCCTCACAACCCATCCACCCAGCTGTCATTCATCTACTTCCCCCCCCCCCCCCTCTCCCAGCTGCTACTGCTTACAACCCCCCCCCCCCATTGTCCACCTGCACGACGAGAGAGAGAGAGAGGATAGATATATTGACGGTAAATGTATATAGGCTATATACACTGTATATAGCCTATATGTGTGTGTGTGTGTGTGTGTGTGGAATAAGTAAACTCAAAGTAAACAAGCAACGTAATTAATAGTTGTGATCATTAATTGGGTGCGTGTAGTCAAACTAACTAGCATATGTGAAAACTGGAAAGATAAACAGAAAGAGAGAGAGGGGGTGGGGGTCTGGAAGGTGGCATAATGGAAGGGGGCGGGGGGGACCTGGTCGAACCGCACCTATATAAATACGCCAGGTAGCCCAAATCCCCCATCAGTCGCACCCCAACCTCCGTGAAGTACGCACTCCCCTTGCCACTATGAAGGCCCAACGTTGTGCTTCCCCGCTCCAAGCTGTCATGGGTATCCTAGAGGCCAAGAACGACAAATCCGTGCCCACCCTCGCCGAAGCCACCCAGGTCCTCATGTACTTCGACAGGCTACAACATCTCGTGCCCTTCTGTCCCAAAGATCGACCTGTGTCTAAACTGGAGTTGATACAATCGGTGATCGACTATATTGGTAATTTACAGGAACAGCTGGCCTCGCCCAGTGATTCAACGCCAGAGGGCTCCACCAGCGAGACCTCTGAGGAGACCGAGACTGAAACCGAGGACGACTCTGTGTTTGAGGACGAGAGCAGTCAACCTACGACGTGATCTCGCTCTCTCTCCATCGCCATCATCTACCTAACTAACAAGGTGACACGTAGAACACTTCAGTGCCTCCATTAGTAATAGTGACCTAGGACAACTGCATAATCTGTTTAACAAGTCACTAATGTAGAGGTCAATTAAGGAACACCCATCTACAACTCTATATTCAAAGTGAAATATTGTTCTGCTATATAAGAAAATGGGAGTCTGCAGAAAGCCGATTGGCCCAAACAAGGCAGATCCCTCTCACACCATACCTATACAGGTATGCATTACAACTGTCTATAACCAGAAACACCTGTGTATACCTTACCAAGACATATGTTACATTCAGTTATTTATAGCAAGAGAACAGCTGTCTATAACTTCGAAACCAGAGTGAAACACTGGAAATGTTATCATCAATATGTTCTTATACGTGTTTACAACCCCATAAGAACCAAGAACCACACCCGCCACAACCACAGCTGCATCAGAGCACTTGTCGACCTCCTCTATCGTCCACAAAAGGGACACCTGCTAACAGATGTCTCCGCCGTGTCCTACCAAAACGGGACATGCCCGGAGCCAGGTGCAGGGTGTTTACGTTCGCCAGGTGTTCACCCAAGACAATCTACAGTCATCTCGGTCACAGCAGTTGTTTACAAGCTTATCTACAAACGTCTTCGAGTCTAAAGTGCAAACACGTCTTGAAAGCTAACCTATTACAGGTTCAGTTGAATTCTTTGACCACTATAGACCTTTCACGGGCTTAATAAAATCATCTAGTGCCAAACAGAATTCAAGATGTACAGAGAAAGTGACTCAGGGTATTTTATTTAACCACTTGAGTATGAGGCGTTTTTCCTCCGTAAAAAATCGTCTAATGTTACCCAAAATGAGACTGAGATACAAAACTAATCGTACCAAGATGAATATGAAAACGAGTGGACAAACTCTGTAACTTGTCCATTCAGCCAAGAACAAAGGGAAGGATACGAAATAATCGGCGTGATAAATTACAGTAGGCCTATACAGACGAAGGAATACAAAGGAGATACAAAACCTACAGCCGAAGAAGTACCAGAAGTCGAAGGCATGCAAAACAATACACGAATACAAAACGAGAACATAGGCCTACAGACAAAACATACACAAATATACACACATAGAGAATACAAAGGAGACACAAGGAATACAACACCAGCAGACACGAAGAATACACAGTAAACAGGAATACAAACCAAGAAAACACGAAGAAAGAATACAAAGCCAGCAGACATGAACAATATAGACGCCAAAAATACAAAACCAGAAGACATGACGAATACAAAACTCCCCGAAAGAAAGACGCGAAGAGGAATACAAAGCCAGCAGACACGAACACCACAAAGAATACAAAACCAGCAAACATGACCAAAACAAAACCAGAACTCTCCGAAAAACGACAATAGTGTGAAGCGAAGGAGGACGGAACGCTATTTTGGGCCCCCCCCCCCCCCCCCCCTTCTTTAGTGTGACAGGTGTGCAGGGCCCCCTCCTATACCCCCTCCCGTCCTCACCTTCCCCTCGCCCACCCTCACCCCCCTACTCCGGAAAACCCCCCCTTCCCCCCTCACCCCCCCCCCCCCCCCCCCCCCCCACACCCTCCCCCCCCCCCCCCCCCACCCCCCCCCCCCCCCCCCCCCCCCCCCCCCCCCCCCAACACACACACACACACACTCATCAGTACCGGTATATTGCTCCTCCATAATCACACATTTATTCTCTCCCCCTCCCCCCAATTCCCTTCTTCGTCGTCTTAGTCCCTCCCCACTTTCTTCATTCAGCTCCACCACCTGCCCACTCTCATTCAGTCTACCTTCTTTCCACCCCCCCCCCCCCCCCCTCCACACTCCTCCCTTCCCTTCAAGCCCACCCACCCACCTGGCACCAACGCACCAGTTTCTTCAAATATCGCTGGTAAGTTGAGTTTTCTATTTTATAAATTATCTATTGGGTGATGATAAACATTTCGACATAACTTTTTAAAGTATCAAACAATATTAACAAGTTGTAGGACATGTATGAACAACTATAAATCTAACGTACCGGTATCACAATTGAAGATCATTCAGGTGTAACTTAACTTTTACTTAGGCCTAATCTAAGAACATTAAAGATCAAAAGTAGGCTATCATTATATTTCCATAACACACACAACAGACAAGTAAACGCGTTAATTTCTATAACACACACATACCAGTAGGCTATATACCGGTACCATATAAACAGGCATAGACATTATATTACATTACAAAGCAACACATACTATTTTTATATCAATAAAAGATGCTGTTATTTGCATAAAGAAAACACAAGAGGCCCACGAACTTTTATAATTGACTACGTCACTACGGTATGGTATTTAGTCTTCCAACTGATTTCATTCACATTTAATCCGGTACGGTACGGTCTCACACGGGTGTTTTTATGTGTTCGTTATTTATTTGGAAATACTCTAAACCTTTTTTTTATCTATTCTGAACAAGAATAGGTAATAGTACGCCATTAATACCTGTAATTTTTTAGCATCAACACTAAAACATATTAATAATGAAGATTATATTCCGTAATTATAAGTAGGCCCTAACCATCAGCACAGCTAGGCTATACCTTCACAACCTCCTATATTCAGCTTATATTAGTAATATAAGCACTGTGGTTAATAGCTTATATTAATTTTAATGGTGGTTTATAACAGATGGCAAATAAATGTAGTAGCGACCTGCTCTTATACACTCGACTCAAGCCAGTGCAGCCCATATTTCCCCATATTACCACAATTATAAGAAACACCTGTTCACCTGTTCTCTCTCTCTCTTTCTCCACAGGTCATGGGGAGCAAACCAGTGTAGCAGCTGAGTCATCAGGCAATCACAGTGCGGAAAAAATAAGAATAGAAAGCAAATAAAACTTGGCCAGGTGATGAGGGAGTATGCCGGAACGGGAGGTTTCGACTCAAGCTCTCTCTCTCGGCTAGTCTATGAATGTACCGTTTTCCATTACTGTATTGTAAGCTTGTGCGGTCAGGCACGTATATATGTACATCAAATATACATATAAACTAATTATTTATCAGAAATGGGCAAACAAACGAGTTAAATTTATAGGAGTGAAAGAGGAGCCGAGCCGAACTCGACATGTCCTTCCGCCACCTGACAATCTGGAGGGAAAACAAAGTGACAAGTGATTACCCACCTTCGCTTTTCTTCACTTCCCGGCTTTATCAGGACACATCGCACAGTCCCCGCGGCATCCATATTTTCTCTGGATATTCGAGGGACTGTACAATCACGCAAGTCACCATTAGATCACTACAAACGGACAAATCTCGATACAAATAAGCACGTCTCACTAGGCAAACCGAAGACTAGGCCTATCGCGCCAATTTTGAATTTTCCACTGTGTAAATAAATCCGGCATGACGCATGACATTTATTTCGACTGGAATATGTCAATTTGTTGATAAGGCTGTTTTGGTGATTAAATGCACACTTAATGGTATACATTAATCGTTATTTCCTTATAGTTTATATATTATAAAAGTAGGTTATTAGCCCCGATATAATGATACGCAGTCAAATAGGTTTCAGTGTAAGCCTGAAAGCAAACCATAACATACTGTATTTTCTATTCATCATGACGAGTTTATAGATTGTTGCCTCTAGCCTAATGTATTTCAGGGAGGGCTGTTTAAATTAAGGGTTAAACACTCGACGATATAAGTTAGGGCCTATGTTTTCGAAGCTACAGCCTACCGCAGCTTCCTCTATCTACATCTCTGCTATCAACACTCTCCCATCCGTATGGTCCTAATGTATAGACTGTCTGATGGCGTAAATGGGGTTCGAAATGTAAGAATCTTTTCCTTAGCCTAATTTAACCTAATAGCCTATTTACATTTCGGAGAGGAGGTTAATTTTGCAGTTTGAGAGTTGACATTGGGCCCAGATTTATGTCGTTGATTTATCTGTTTACAGTTTGACTTGGCAAATAGTAGAAATAGCCTACCAGTAATAGTAAATTACTCCGTTCCTATGAGTTACGAAAAGTATGGATATATGGACTCTTCATAATATCAATAATCAATAACAATAAAAGTCGGCACGTCCCACGGTGCTGATATTGGTTTATTGGAACACTGCCGTTAGCCTATAGTCCGTTCATTCTTGGTTGGGCAGCAATTTTAACCTCTAACCTCTGTAACTCAAAAAGAGCTAGAGCAAATGAGCTGTCAATTTATACACATATTCCATAGCCAAGTCTTCCTATTTGGTAGAAATATTAGCTCCATTACTCTAGTCCTTTTTGAGTTATGAGAGGGTAGGGGTTACGATTTCTGCCCAACCTCGAATGAACAGACTATAATGCATGGTGTTAAAGAGTATTCAAAGCCAAACCTAAATAATAGCCCATTTTTACTTTGCATCGAACACTACAGTTATAATCAATTTATTTTTAGTTTGAATTGATAAATATAGTTATATATTTCTTTCGTTTTAGTTTGTATTGATATAGTTATATAATTTTTCCTTTTTAGTTTGTATTGATAAAATATATATTATAATTTGCTATCTATTTCATATATCTGTCTTAGGACGTGATTATACCGCCAAAACAATGTATTTTCATATTTCACATATTCTGTATTCCCTTCTCATAATCATACCAGTCCCAAAACAAACATTGCCCCCGTGTGACGACCTGTGTTAGTGCATGACTGAATCACCAATCTCTATCCATGTCAAGTCAGGTCAGTTGAAGGTCTCTCCAACACCCCTTCTCCCCCCTCGACACTCTTCAGAAAATAGGAAAAGTAGAAAGTAGATACGAGGTGGTGCCGTTGTAAAGGCTTATCCCTCAATACCTTCACTTGACGTATTGAGGGATAATCCTTTACAACGGCACCTCGTATCTATTTTCCGAAGTGTTGAGAGGGGAGAAGGGGTTTAGCAGAGTCTGAAACTGGCATTTAGGTGCAGGCCACATTTTCTAATCATCGGCATTATCCTGTGAATCTGTGATATATTATTGAATGTACTGTACATATTTGTGTATGTTAATTTATAAATGTGTTCAGAGGTCTATAGTCGATTTATTTCCAGCTGATGGTAAATTGAATCCCATGGCAATTGATTTGTTGATACTTAATGGAAAAATATGAAACTACTATGGCTCTCCATTGTATTAAGACCAAGTTTTCTTAATTGCCGACTTGCAAGTTTCGTTCTATAAGGAAGTTGGAGTTGTAGACATCGATATTTAACATAATTTACAGCTATAATAACGGTCGTAGTACATATATACATTAATAAAACTCAATTCAACATACCATTTATCCATCAGAAACGTACATTATTGCATTTCTGTTTAATATCGGTGTTCACGGCTCCAACTTCCTTAGGCCTGTAGCCTGAAACTCGCAAGTGGTCAATTAGCAACCAATTTCACTGCCAATTGTTCGCAGTAACGGAATGATCAAGATTGAACCATGGCAATTTACCGCCGTCAGCTGGACAGAAACCGACTCTAGGATTATCTAGTAGGCTACAAATTAAAATAAACCAAAGCGACTTAATTGTCATCAGGAAATAATAAACCGTTTCGTATCAGTGGTGTTTACATATCCATTAATAACTTTAGTTAAGGATGTTATATGTAAGGAGAGGGACGAGCATTTTTTTTGTTTGTTTTACATATAAAACTGTACAGGATGAAAACTAAAATATTGATAACTTTAAGGAAAATAACCTATAACGACCATATTCATTCAAGTCTGGAGCGAAAACCAATATAAATATATATATATATATGTGTCGGAGGGAGAGACAAACCATAAATATCCTCAGGTAAATAGAGCAACCTTTTACCTTAATCATTATGTATAACCTCCATTTAGTTCAAATATAGAACGGTTATATCTAATACAACATACAATAAATGTATTCACCTCTACTATCAATAAATATACATCTACTATCGATAAATATAGCCTACGTCTACTATCGATAAATATACATCTATTATCAATAAATATACATCTACTATCACCTGGTTACAAAACTACTGGTATATACGGAATTACTCGCAAACTATGGATAACTAAATGTCTATAGTGAATTCAAACATTATAGGTAGCCTACCGTCACATAGAAATGCGTGGACGGTGAGTGGACGGGAGTTAATGGTAATATGGTCTTTCCAAGAGAGATTTGAAGAAAAAGAGACACTGAGAATACTGAGAGATGGAGGGTTGAGTTTTGTATTGTTGAAGTATAAGGGATAGACCTCTGGGAGGTCTTGATGGGTAGATAAATGGAAAAATTGGGTTTTGGAAGCATTGAAAGCAACAAGGTTTTCTCTGGCCCAATTGAACATGGTAGATAGATCAGAAGATAAGTGTTCTATGGCTTCATTAGGTTTTATTTAAGGGATTGTTTGATGGGGTGTTCTGGAAAACTAGTTGAATAGTGTAAGGTAGAGTCGTCAGCATATGAGTGGAGAGGACTGGAGGTACAGTTGAGATCATTTATAAATATTAGAAAGAAAATTGGAGATAAAACAGAACCCTGAGGAACACCGGAGTTGATACGATGAGGAAGTGAACGATGGCCGTCCACAACCGCAGCTATGGAACGGCCAGAAAGAAAATTATATATATATATATATATATATATATATTCCTGGAGACCTTGCCTCTTCTGTCATTTATCAATACACGTGTGATAGCTGTAAGGCTTCATATATCGGTAAGACAAAGAGATATTTGAGAACCAGGATTTCGGAGCATTTAGGTGTATCAATGAGAACTGGTTTTCCACTAGCAAAGCCTGTTCACTCGGCGATTCGGGACCATGCTTTCAATCATGACCACCCTATAAATAAGGATACATTTTCAGTCTCAGACAGTAGCGGTAGCGATGCGGACCTACATATTAGAAAGCATTCATCAAGCAGTGGTACGTCCTCGTATAGGTGGTAACGAAACCTCCGTCCCCCTTCTTTGTTTTTAAGATGTTCTTGCGATGTAGTTATTTCTATAATTCTTCGTCGGTAACCATGGTGAACTTGTGTCTTAAGTTGAAATCATAGTTTTAACTCCCTTAGAATTTTATGGGATATCATTACGTTTCATTAATAGTCCTGTCTCCTTTGACCGTTCTATTTTAACTCGGTGTAACATCGGTTAATTTTTTTATATTTAGAAATCACTATACTAGCTCCTTTAGATATTGTATTTCTTTACGTTATTACTAACAGTGCCCCTCATTTTGTCTAAGAATCCCTGTGAATTCGGAATTTTACCCACAATTATATTTTTGCCTACATGTTTGTAAATATTGTGTCCATTTCTGGTTTTTAGACCTGATGATGGACGCAGAGAGTCCGAAACGTTGTCACAAATAAAAACACCACCCAAGAGGTTTTTCATAACCGTGGTCCTACTGTTCCTGTGTAGACTGCGCTTTCCATGCAACCAGTCGATATCACACACACACACACACACACATATATATATATATATATATATATATAAAGGGGCTTAGTTAACAGTAGATATAATCATACAAATCAAAGTACAGTACCGGTACTAGCATATATAAGAAAACCATGATTGTTAATTGTAGTGTACTTTAAAAGGTAAATAATTGTGGATATTACTGAAGACAAAGCACACTACCAGCCTTTATATCTTAACCATCCCATCACTACATACTAACTAGTGAGTCCTCAGTAGAGAAGCTAACTCAAGCCTAGTACAGTAGGCTACTCTTAGAGGACCCATTCTATAATTTCTAACTTATATCGCACCTCCTAACGTTTAGTTCCATAGTACATGCAATTCCACCAGCAATAGAATAGTCTTCACACACAACTATAGGCTACCTTGGTTACCTCCCCTCTTCCCCCCCCCCCCCCCCTCCCCCAACACACACTGCAACTGAGACACAACTTACTATAGTCTATTCGCTGTAAGTAGGCGAAAAATCATTATCTAATATCCTCTGTAACTAAAAAATGACTAGTGTAATCGAGCTAATATTTCTACCATTTGGGAAGTCAGTCAAGAAATAGAGGTGGAAATTTACAACCAATTTGCTCTAGCCCTTTTGAATTACAGAAGATATAGAGGTCATGATTTCTCGCCTACTTACAGCAAATAGACTATAGCTCTACCGTAAGTTGTTATTGAGAGGGTGTGTATACTGTATATATTATATATAGGCCTACATGTAAAATTGTAGCCTAAGTCTGCTTATAGCGAGGTAGGAATTTTAGCTGTATTTCATAAGCTTACCCTACACTTACATTTTCTATTATGAGTATTTAATCAAAGAAAATGGTACTCTCGGTAACTAAGGAATAATGAAGTTTCCCAGTAGTTTGTTTCCAGCTGACGGTAAATTTACTCCCATAGCAGCTGATTCATCGTCTAAATGGAAAAATATATATCTAATATGTCTGTCACATTATTGCCAAGTTTTTATAATATCCAACATATTTCGCTACAAAATCTTCGTAATATACCATCAGCTGGAATGAAACAGACTATAGTTGCATTAACCCCTTCAGCACGTTGACGTATGTTTGCCCTTTTTCTGCCTATCATCAGACTACTTTATGTAGTTAAAGGAAGTCCTGTGATATGTAGATGGTTTATCGAGACCGTAATTACCCCTTTGAGTTTTAGAGGAAGATTATAAGCTAAAGCAAATTGTCTCTTTTGTATGTACAGTATGTGCGATTAGTTTGCTTGGGAACCAGATTAACTTGCTCATGTAGTAATGTACACCCTATGTGGTGGATCGTGTTCTTTCATTTCATAAAATTTTATTTTAGTAAGCATTGTTTCCACATAGCGATTTTGATATGTTGTTTTGACTTTATATTGTCTTTGTCCCAGTTTTGGTTTGACTTTGTTTGCAAGTTTTACATTTTAATTCATATGGAGATGGATTATTGAGACTGTATTTACCCCTTTGAATTCTAGAGGAACATAATTATAAGCTATAGAAAATCGTCTAATGGTAACCAGAATACGATAAAAATTACGTTGTCGTGTTGGAGGGGCTAATCACAGGTGTTCAAAATAGACGCTACCAACAATACAGCCGGATTCCGTGTTTTCGAGTTGTAAAGTAAGTGTAAGCGACCAAGAGTCGACATCAGTCTTCTCGTTCATCAGGCATCCATTTCCACACTAATTACATCTCTAAAATATGTTGGTGTTCTCTATAATCATGCGTTGTGTACTGTATATTATAATATGTACCTATATCCAACACCCATATCGTTTGGTAGTCAAATAAATGTTCATATAAAGCAGATATGGAGCTTAAACATTCTCAAAAGTCTAAATTGTCGTAAATCAGCCACTCATCTCTTCCCGATGATAATAACCCCATTAAACTATTTATCTACGTTGACCACGGTTATCAATAACTTATTGCCGGAGCAAAATTTGCTACCACTAAAACTCTATCAGAACAAGTAGTAAATTGCTTAAAATACATTAAAAGTACTCATAAAAGATATTGTAATACCATCATGAGAAGAACTGGCATTAACTATTATTGGAGTGTTGACAATTCGTTAGAAGTTATTGATAAAATAAATACCATGCCGAAAGTTACCTCGGTACATAGCTTCGACTTTTCAACTTTGTATACCAATTTGCCTTTAGATTTAGTATATTCAGAGCTTTGCTTTATTATAGATTTGCACTTTGACAGGTTCGTTAGGAATGGTAATTATTTCATAAGTGTTTATACATATTTTAATAATGCATCACTTAGCTCTACTCCCACTAGTTCTGTATATTTTGATAGAACTAAACTTAAAGATGCCCTTAAATTCCTCCTTTTCAATACTTATGTTAGATTCGGGCCGTACATTTTCAAACAAATATTAGGAATTCCTATGGGTGGAAATGCTAGCCCTTTAATTGCAGACTTATTCTTGCTTGCTTTAGAATTTAAATATATAAAAGACTTAGTTGACAGTAGCAAGAAAAATAAAAATTCCAGAAAAATTAGCACTTGCTAAACTGTTAAGTAATAATAGTAGATATATTGATGATATTCTTGTTTGCAATTTGTTAAATTTAATCAAGTTGCTAAACTTATTTACCCTAATTCTATTCCCCTCACACAATGTAACGTAAATTATAAAGTTGAAAATTTTCTTGATATAAATATAGAGATTGTTAATGAACAGTGCATACTTAAAGTATATCACAAAG
This sequence comes from Paralithodes platypus, assembly GCA_032716605.1. NCBI lineage: Eukaryota > Metazoa > Arthropoda > Malacostraca > Decapoda > Lithodidae > Paralithodes > Paralithodes platypus. The sequence continues at coordinate 66,220,664 of CM064485.1, forward strand.
TTGATGATTTTAATTTTAACGTAATAAACTTTCCTTTCCCTAGTAGTAATATCGATAGTAAAATCACTTATAATTGGTTTTTATTCCCAATTAATAAGATTTTGTAAAATCTGCACTAAAGTAGATGACTTTTGGGCTAGAGCTAGGTTACTATACAGACTCTTAGTGGACAGAGGTTTTGAGGCAAGTAAATTGTTCCATAAATTTAATCTTTTTAGGGTCAATTATTGTGACTGTATTCTAAAATTTGACATCAATAATTTTAATCAAGCATTTTTAACTTGAAGTTTCTTGTATAACCTCTGCTTACTTTTTGTCTGTATTTATTGTTTATCTTTTTCTTTTTCTATTATTATTATTATTATTAATATTGATGATTTTTTAAATTTATTGTTCTTGTTAAAAGAGTACTCTTTGTTTAAATCTGTTGTTACTTCATATTTGCAATTATTTCTCTTTATATTATATGTATTCATTGTCGATAGTATCAATTGCTTACTTTTGCGATTTCCTTAGTTTATTTGTGCTATAAATGTAGGTTATTTGTAGGGTAGTTATTGATAGGGGTCACTTGAGGCATGCTATGCTTACAGGTACCTACCCGATAGCACTATCGTTAGTGAGTGCTGTACTGTATTTTATATATTATTTTGTAATAGTATAGATATCTTATCAATATTTGTATTTTTTACTATTGTTAATGTCTTGTCATGTTGCAAATTTGATTTTTAAATAATATTTTGACATTTAACATGTAGTTTCTTTATTCATGCAGAGTTTAGTAAAATTTGCCAGAACGTCCCGGACTTCCCAAACTTGACTACTTCCTTTAACGTGACGATAGTGCGTTGTTATATGTGCGATTGGTTTGCTTGGGAAACAGATTAACTTGCTCATGTAGTGATGTACACCCTATGTGGTGGATTGTGTTCTTTTATTTAATAATTTTCATTTTAGTAAGCGTTGTTTCCACATAGCGATTTTGATAATTTAATTTGACTTTATATTGTCCTTGTCCCAATTTTGGTTTGTTTAGTTTGCAAGTTTTACATTTTAATTTATAGTATGGAACTGCATTCAATGGTTGGACTGTATGGTAGGCATAGAAATGTCAACATATAGCATATTCTTTCTGTTTGGAAGGCTACACAGTACAGTACTAAACAAAGCCAGTGTCGACATTTAAAGGGCCTGAAGGCGGGGAAACAGCGCCAATTTTTTGTAACAGTCACTCATGTCATTTTATTGGTAGGGTCAATTGGGTTTGAGCATCATGTGCCTAAATTGCCACCCCTAGTTTTACCCATTTTCCCAAATTTAGCAGAACGTCCTGAACTTCTCAACTTGACTAGTTCCTTGATTATGACGAGTACGTTAATATATGAGCGACTAATTTGCCTGGGAACCAAATTCACTTTCTCATATAGTGAAGTACATCTCTATTTGGTGGTTTTGTGTTCTTTTATTTCAAAATTATATTTTTCTAAATCGTTAATTCCTCCTCACACATACCACACCAAACTCTTGGAGTGCTCGCTGCAAATCAAGGCAATGTTGTTACAAGACTAAGTTGAGTGTGACCAGGATTCCAGGAAAATGTGCACAAAGTTGTATTGTTTTGTAGCCTTTTAATCACTTCCAGAGGCATAATGGGAACTATAGAACATAAATTGGTGCAGTCAGGTTAGGTGAACGTATTGAGAGATAAGCCTTTACAACGGCACCTCGTATCTACTTTTCGAAGAGTGTTGAGAGGGGAGAAGGGGTGTTAGATAGAGGATCTGGAAACTGTTGGCTTTGTTATGTGTGTTATTTGTCTGTATACGTCGTCGAGGTGTCCCCCGACTGGGTGTAAGCATGTGAAACACGCTAGGACGTACTATCACACCCACCATGTGGTGATGGGCTGGTCTATCAGAGTGACAGCTGAGCGATCTCTGCCATACCCATAGCTTACTCTGACTGTTCCTTTTACTTATATATTTTCTAGATCTCAAGTGACGGCGTCTCTTCCGTGGATTGACCTCCCAATCTGCCACTAGATTGGAAGCCAAAACGTCACATTTTTCCTTTGCCCCTCAACTTTCTCTTCATAATTGCTGAGGGGCACTGGGCCCTGGGTGGGGCTTTGGTTTCCCGGGCGTTTCCGCACCCTCCTCAGCTCCCCGCCATGGAGTGGTTTCGGTCACCCGGGCTTTATTGTGGTAGGCAGGGAGGGTTCTGTGGGGGCACTCGGTTATGGCCTTGCTCGGGGCCTTGGGGCTGTTCGGCCAGGCAGCCTGGGGAACAGCAACAGCACTGGTGATGGGCTGGTCTATCAGAGTGAGAACTGAGCAATCTCTGCCATACCCATAGCTTACTCTGACTGTTCCTTTTACTTTTATATTTTCTAGATCTCAAGTGACGGCGTCTCTTCCGTGGATTGACCTCCCAGTCTACCTAGATTGGAAGCCAAAGCGTCACATTTTTTCCTTTGCCCCTCAACTTTCTCTTCATAATTGCTGAGGGGCACAGGGCCCTGGGTGGGGTTTTGGTTTCCCGGGCGTTTCCGCACCCTCCTCAGCTCCCCACCATGGAGTGGCTTCGGTCACCCAGGCTTTATTGTGGTCGGCAGTGAGGGTTCTGTGGGGGCGCACGGTTATGGCCTTGGCCTTGCTCGGGGCCTTGGGGCTGTTCGGCCAGGCAGCTTGGGGAACAACAACAACAACAACAACAGCAACAGCAACAACAACAACAACAACAACCACACCCACTACATACGTCTGCCTTGGGTGGGATTGAACCCAGGTTAAACAGATTCACACGTGAGCGTGTTATGCACTCGACCGCCGTGGCTCTGTTTTACTATAGTGGCACGCCGATCGGAAGAGTTCAGTGTCGCTTTGTTTGCATGTTCACCGAGGGGAAGGTTAGGTTAGGTTAAGGTTATTTGGTCGATTTATGCCTCAATTATAATGTAAAACTTGCAAAATAAACAAACCAAAACGTATACGAACACAGTAAAAAGACAAAACAACTAATCAAAATCGCTATGTTGAAACAACACAAGTAAAATAATAATTTATAAATAAAAGAACACAATCCGCCACATTCGGAAAAATATCGGCCAAATTAGACATAGGCCTACAGTACAGTAATTGGCTCGTCACCGAACTCTCCCGATCGGCGCGCTACTATAGTAAAACTGCGCCAATAAATTGATCTATATATATATATATACTTAAAAATAATGGCTAAAAACAAGGGAGTTAGTTTTGAGACTAGATATGAAAAGCTCGTTTGCCAGCCTGGTCCTAAAAACTCCTGCCCATATTATAGTTTACATTACATAATACGCTAAGACAATATTACATGGTGTATCATGCAGTTTGATGCAGTTTTTAATGCCGTGCATTCCCTTGATTGACAGGGTAGGGCGTGTCCTTGTTACAGGGACATAACTGGACATTTACCACAAATCGTTTGACTGAGCTGCCAAAAACTCTTGCCGTCTACCAATGGCACGGTGTGGGATCGAACTGCAGACCCTTCGATCACCTGTCAGACGTGCTACCGACCATGCCACCATGCAAATATGATTATATAAGAATAAAATTATGAAATGTGTTTTACTATAATAAATCTGTGGTTTGAACACTAGTCTGGAAAATCTATCCCACTATAAAAAAAATTTACAGTCATAAAATATTGTTGGCCTAAAAATGAAAACACAGGATTATTGATGAAAACAGTTATGAGTACAAGCTGGTACTATACCGAGGGTGTCTAACAGGGATAAGTTTGTTTCAAGACGGCAAGTTGCGTTTTTGTATCCATTTTATAATTTTCAAGGATATAAGAATTGTGAAGCATTAATGTATCTGTACATTCAGTAATTATGCATTTTCTACAACCAAGCACTCCCTGCTCAAGATCTGGGCTAGGGTGTGTGCCCTAATGATCAGGGACTTTAGTGAATAGTTGCCTCATATTGCTAGACTGCACCGTCGACCAACAGCACTGTCGTCTGCCAATAACACACTGGCTGGCCCGAGAATCTAACCGTCAACCTCACAGTTTGCAGGGGAGTGCTCATGATATAAATGAAAGTAAAGGGTCTCTGGTTAGTCATCCTGATTATAACTAACATCAATATGTAATTCAACAATGAGCTCACGATGACAAACCCTCAAACATTAAGTAACCTTTTGTGTCTCCACAAATATATATCCATCCAGTTCATTACATTCTAATACATTTACAGGATATTCATATTTGTTTCATCAAGCCACCAATTAACTTACAAATATATATAATACACTAATTATCATAAGACAAAGTAATCTCCAAGATGAAGTGGTTAAATGCAGGATACATGTCAACATTAATACAATAATACACATTATGAACTTTCGCTAGGCTATCATTAGAGGGACTCATTACCCAGCATCTGCAACACCTCTGTACTCGGCCTTAGATCCAGATTCCGAGATATTACCCTCATTTGATGAAGCTTTGTCTTGGGCATTTGTGTCAGTCTTCGGTGGCATATCTTCAATTCTTGAGCTCTTTCTATAGTGTAACATATCCTTAAAGCCATTATTCTTACTTTCAGATAAAGGTACTACTGGACTCTGGCCGGCTAGGAGTTTTTCAGCTTCCGGGCTGCCGAAGACTAGGAGACCTAAACCTTCATAGCCCGTGTACTTGGGCCCCACCAAAGGCACCGTGGGATTTTCTGCAGCATGGAGTCTCTGAGCTTCTAAGCTACCTGGTTGTAGTAACCCCAAGCCCTCATAGCCCTCGTAGAGAAGCCCCGGGATGGCTTGGACAGTATCGTCAGGTTCGTAGATGGAAACCACAGGGTCATTGCCTTCATAGAGGCGATGGGCTGCTGGGGCTGCTGGGGCTCCATGTCCTCCTCCGCTGTCTCCTCCACTGTCTCCTCCTCCCCCACCGTCATCAGCAAGGTGAATACCGTCAGCAGCATGTGCAGTAAGCTGGACAATCTCCTCCATAGTAAGCCCTTCACACTCTCCCTCCGCACCCGGACAATAACTAAACAGCTCACCAAATGGTGATGACGTGAGGATGGTTATGTTGAAAATCACAGCAGAGAAGCTGAAGGTGATGAACAGGGTGCGATCCATGACCCGGGATATGAACTTCCACTCCTCCACCAGGTTGCTCTTTATAGTTGCCTTTTCTGAGCTTTTCTCCTCTCGAGCTAGAATTTTGTTGATGGACTCCAGGGCCAAAACCGTCCGCCTTTGGAACGGATCTGGAAAGCATAAATTCAATCAGCAGAAATTTCATGACCTTTCCTAATACATATTTAAATTGTGATTTGGGAAAGGTATTTTAAACTGATCCTATTAAAACGGTGAATGCGTCTGTGAGTGCATTATCCCTATTTTATCTTTGCTGATTGGTACCTAGGTTATGATTTGGGAGAGATTATTCAACTGGTTATAAAACAGAAAGAAAGATAAATATAAACTATCAAAGGGAAGATGAATAATGGCTTTGATTAACAACGTATGTGAGTATAAAAGTGAGGGCATGCATAATATATTTTATCTTGGGTATTTGTGCCAGTCTCTGTAGGTTGTAAGTAACATGGTGTACCCCCAGGGGGTTAGGGGAGCCTCTACCCATGTGGTAAATGAAATATGAGAATATGACCCGTATTCTTAAAAATTTCTTTCCCTTCGCAGCGCCTGATACCGAACGAATATTGTGGGTATGAGTGTTGTTTATAGAGACTAGATGAATTAGCACTCTGTAAGAGGTCTTGAGGTGAATGAGAGCCACAAGTAATGGTTGTATCCGTGTAATAACTGGGACAGGACTTAGGGTTAACCAGGAGACGTCTGACGCCTGTGCCGCGCCTCCGCCAACTGAACTAGTGACGTTCATCAAAGTAAACAATAATATTACCCTTTGATTACGACTACATCCTACACACTCCCATTTCTGAAGCTAACATAATTTGTTCAAGATATTTCGTCCATTAACGGCGCTGCGAAGGGAAGAGTTGTTTAAGAATACCACCCTATACTGCATGTCACAAGAGGCGACTAAAAGGGGAATGACGTAAGTCTTGGCCACCATTCATCCTATTTGGTCCATTTCAGCCTCACGGTAGCTACGGGACTGCTGAGCGCCAAATCTAGTCTCTGGAATGGTTGCTCTTGCCCTGAAGGGCTGTCTTGGGTCATTTGGGGTGATTCCATGCTTGCATGGAACTGGAGGCTTATTTTATGAAACTTCATCCCCTATCTATAATGTATGTGTCTGTTTATCTCTCTCTCTGTCTCTGTATGCTACTTATGTGTGTGTTATTATCTATCATTTTATATTAACCCTACAAGGATTCTATTTATGGCTGAGATTGTATTAGCATGGACAGAGAGATCTAATAACTATACTCTGTTTCTTTTCAACTGACGATAAATTTAATCCCTTAGCAGCTTATGTCTCAATACTGAACCCCTCCAATCCCAGCGACGTATATATCCGTCAGTAGATAAGTAACTCCCCAGTCCCAGCGACGTATATATCCGTCAGTAATATACTTTCCTTATAACTGCCTGTACAAGGCTGTACCAGTTACCACAACCTTTTGAGCACTGCTCCCGTATTGGCAACACTTCTCAGATTATATGAGACCCACTGAAGGGTGACAGAGCCAGTGTTGCCTCATCTTTGGAGGTGGATAAGTGGTCTCTCCTGCCATTTTTGCCACATTGCTTAGGATTGCTGAGGACTTTTATTACTGTATCCTACGGTACAGGCGGGTTAATGGAAAAATATGAAACTACTATGTCTCTACATCAAAGTTAAGACCAAATTTATATAATTAACACCATATTTCACCACAAAATCTTCAGAATAACTGAGAAATCTTGATGGGAACTTTACCGTCAGTTGAAAAGAAACTGACTATAGTAATTTACCTGTCAGTTCGCTGAAGTCTCTCTTGGCTTCCACAGGTTTCTTCAGCTCCTCCTGCAGCTTCTGTTTCTTGTTGGGGTCCGGTTTGTCGTGAGGCTGGACAGTAAACACCCGCACCATACTACCGTTCACATCCACAGCCTCCTCGAAGTCTGACGGCTCTACTTGTGATGGTCGTATGCAGTTATTATCCTGGGGGGGGGGGGGGGGTACCATAAGCGAATCCATAATAATAAATCTTGTCAATCTAACTCAAGCCGGTATCACACGAGCCCTTTTTCCCTCAACATGTATCCTCAACACTGGTTTGGCATCTTATGAAGTCACCATTGAAACTATTGTGGTTATAATGTAAAACTTGCAAAATAAACAAATCAAAACTTGGACGAATACAGTAAAAAGACAAAAGAACTAATCAAAATTGCTAAGTGGAAACAACGCTTTAGCAAAATAATATTATAGATTAAAATGTAAAACTTGCAAAATAAACAAACAAAAACTTAGACGAACACAGTAAAAAGACAAAATAACTAATCAAAATCGCTAAGTGGAAACAACGCTTTAGCAAAATAATATTATAAATAAAAGAACACAATCCACCACATAGGGTGTACATTATGAGCAAGTTAATCTGTTTCCCAAGCAAACTAATCGCACATATGACGACGCACTATCGTCACGTTCAAGGAATAAAGCCACTGTCACACGAGCACTTTTTCCGTCAATTTTCCATGAGCAAGTTTTTTCTGGTGATATTTAGGGATATTTTTGCATTGGAATCGGAAACTAGATCGAAGGTAGATTATGTTAGCTAGTTTAATTCTTATGGAAGTTGTATTTTGAAGCTGCCAGACAACAATTGCCGGTATTTTTTGTATTTAAGTTAATATGAATACGAATACAAAAAAATTAACACAAGATTGCATTGGTTTGGCCATATTATATATTTATTTTATTTATTTATAGCTTAAATGGTGACTTCATAAGCTGCCAAATCAGTGTTGAGGATAAATGTTTAGGGACAAAGGGCTCGTGTGATACTGGCTTGAGTTAGGTTGACAAGATTTATTGACTAAACGCTCCTGTGACACCGCCTTTAGTCAATAAATCTTGTCAACCTAACTCAAGCCAGTATCACACGAGCCCTTTGTCCCTCAACATTTATCCTCAACACTGATTTGGCAGCTTATGAAGTCACCATTTAAGCTATAAATAAATAAAATAAATATATAATATGGCCAAACCAATGCAATCTTGTGTTAATTTTTTTGTATTCGTATTCATATTAACTTAAATAAAATAAAATTGTTCCAATTTGAACATCCTGGTCCCAGAATTAAGAGAAAGTTGTCAATACTCACATCAATATCCCAGGACTCCCTCACAATCCGGGGTATACGCACCAGGATCATCCGGGCAACGAAAAGGGTGCCCACCCTAGAAAAGTCATAATATTAATCAGTCACACATACATACTGGTACTTAGGCTACATTTATTTTAAGACAGCGATACATAAGATAGTATCCATTTTAGTCTCATGTCCTAATCACAACTAAAATATGATACGAGGGATCTGAAGCACCAAATAGAAGGTAAAACAACATAATATTGAGACAACTCTATGCCCAGTGAAGTAAATAACATATTCTTCCTAAGTTCCCCACTAACAGCGGCTCGCTGGTGTAGTGACTAGCGTCTTGGACTTCCATCCAGAAGGTCCCAGGATCGCGCCCACGTTCGGCGCATTAAAGGTTTTTCACAAGCACTGGGTTGTTACCATCCCTCATGAGCAAGGGGATGGGGTAGTAGTACAAGACCCCAATGGAAATACACCTAATCGGCCTTATAGGGCTATCCTTTGCTGGCTTAGCATGCGCTAGCTTTAAGAACTATTAACACTGACACACAGGTGTAGTTATAGTTAAGTAAGTTTTTAATGTCACTTACTCTGTTTTTTTTAGGAAACAAGAAAATGTCATGACCCAATCTTGTGTCCTAAGCTATTTCAAGCGTTTTATAGCGAAATATTTTGTTAACCCGTAGAGTATCAGTGACGTCAAATATATTTTATTCTGGCTACTAATAATCAATTTTATTCAGTTTTGGAAGGATCTCTAACAATTATAAGGCTTCGAACTATCGCAATCAACCCTTTTAATTACCACAGATCCTTCCTAGACTGCATAAAATCGTCTGAATATGACCAGTCGTCGCTGGTACAGTAAGGGTTAACTCACCTCGCCCGGCTGACCTCCATAGTTCAAATCGAGTTTACACCATGACACCCGAGTGGCCTCCATTGATCCATTGTATTATTACATGGCTTAAAACCACTTAAAAGTGCACTAGAGTAAGTTATGACAAAATCTTTGAAAAGCTGCCAAGGTCACAAAAAAATCAAAAAATAAGAATGCAAAATATCGTTGGAATCGTAGCGCTGTGAAGAATATAAATATACTCATAAAAATGTAAAAATCCAAAGTTACCCAAATAAGTGACACAGTTTGACAAGGCTTTATTTGGAAACATACTTTTGGTTGTGCCAAATTGACAATGCGCATAATTAAACTATGAGTATATTTGGAATCCTTAGGCCATGGGGAGTCCATTGATATAAGATCAAATTAATTTGGGCCCATATCCTAGGGTACAGGAGCCTTTCAAAGTTGAAAAAGTGGATAAATCCACCTGTTTTCAGTGATGGTTAGAAAACCATTTTCCACAATAATTTCAATTATGCAGGTGCTAATGGATCCAGGGGTTTGTAGTGTACTTGGGAAAAATAGTTGAGCTGATTCCATACATTGTTTCCTAGGTTAGGTTAGGTTAGGTTCATAGCAGATTTGTGACTTAGTTCCACATTAGTGAACTTATCTTTAAGGGGGGATGGGTCACTTTTCTGGGTCCCTTTCTCCCTCATGTTTAGCCCCATTAGTTTTCAGATGTTAAGATGTTTCCCCCATTAGTTAGACGATTTTAAGACCTTTCGCCCCATTTCTTCGTCAATATTTAGACCTTTCGTGCTATTTAGGTGTCGATTTATTCCCTGGCGAACGATAGTGAACCTGTAATGTTGGAAGAACCGGCCTTTGGTGGGGAAATTTTTCTACCGAAAAATTTACAAACTAATCTAGAATGTTAAATAGAATGTCTAATGGATGTTTTTTTTTAAATTTGATGGAGGTCTAGGGAGGAAACTAGAAAAATAATGAATACATGCAAAAATCACCCAAAAAGTGAACCATATCCCCTTAACCTCTTAAGTGCGCATGGGGGTAATTAGACACCTCTGCCTGTGCGCATGTATTTGAGCTGTTTCCATCACTAAAATATTCATTTTACCATAAATAGCATTAATACTTATCCATACGTGCCTATTATGGGTTGATTATAAAGGTATTAACCTGTTACAACAATAAAACGAGTGAAAACAGCGTTTGGATGGTCAAAATCTGAGATACAGGCCGCGAGTTACATAATGTATATGGGTGAGGCAACCTGCTTTCCCGCCAATTTCCCCCAAGGCCACTGAGACACAGTCGATCGATACTCTCTCTCTCTCTCTTGCACTCGCTTGCTAACAGTGATGACAATGCCCTGCTTGCAACTCGCTAATGTTAGCACGAAAATATACCTCAGAATAAGGGAATAACAGGGAAAATAGGTGATAACTGAAGGAGGGGAGGAAAGTGGGGAAGGAGGGGAGGTAGAGGAGTGATATTTTGCATGGCCCAGGGGCAAAACAAAAATAAAAAAATAAAAAAATAAAAATATATTTTTTTTCCGATGTTTAAAGTTGATTTTTTTTTCTCTGACTCTTAAGAGTCTTCCCGCAGTCCGCCGGGGGAACTCTTAAGAGTCTTCCTGCAGTTCCCGGGTTAAGTATAACCCGACACATCCATCTGACCTACCTGACTAACTGTGGGACCTGGTAACCCCTCATGCCCATCACGTTAAGGTTGAGCACGGTGACGGAGAGGGTGATGTTCATGGTGATGATGGAGATACAAGCACCGTAGTACACTCCTGCAAGTACACGTGTAAGTTATCAAGTCTGTTTCGATGTGAGTATCCTAGGTTCGAGTCCTTGGAGTGCCACATGTATTTGTTGAATTCATTAATTGAGTTTAGAGGTGAAGTTGGTTGGTGAAAAAACATAATAATTATACCAGCTGACGACATGTGGGGGATACTCTTATATTAGGTTTGGTTATTATTATAGCACCATAATAAATCCAAGCCACTTCCCAAATTGACTAATTCCTTGAGTATGACGAGAGTACGTTAATGTATGCATGACTAATTTGATTGGGACCCAAATTAATTTACAACCACATTCTATGTGGTTGTTTTGTGCTCATTAATTACAAATTATATTTTGCTAAATCATTATTTCCACATAGTGATTTGTCTTTATATTGTGTCATCCCTGTTTTGGTTTGTTTATTTTGCAAGTTTTACATTAGCCTATAATTACTACATGATCTCTAACCGTGTGAACTAACCAGAAGACGCATTTTCTCGGTTATCATTATAGCTCCCAAATAAAAGCTATCCTATCTCTCTTACTCCATGAATTCTAACAGTGTGAACTAACCAGCAAGAGGCAGCTTCTCGGTGGGTGGCAGCTTCTCCGTCATCGCCATGAGGAACACCATCATGGCCAACATAGAGTTGATACCCAGGCCAACCTTCTCACCAGACTCGGCCGGCAGCGAGAACACCATCAGGGCTGTGGAACAGACATGCGTTATAAGTCAGTAGCCAGCCCTTACTCCCACAAGGGGTAGGAAGGATCAGCAAGAGAATGAGAAAGGAAAAAGAGGTGACAAGAAAAGAACATATATAACAGTCAAGAGAACGAGAAAGGAAAAAGACGTGACAGGAGAAGAACACATACATAACAGTTTGCTCACAAAAAGTAAGCACACAAGCATTCAGAAGCACCAATCATGCGTTATAATGGAGTGAAAATTCGCACTGCCGTACATAGCCTACAAACATACGTAGAAGTTTAAAGACCGCTTCGTCCACTGAGAGTGTGGTTACAGTCTCACGTCCTAAATGGCGGAATTTCGGGCGACGCCGTCAAGGGCTGCCGATGTTGTCAAGTTCTTAATTTCGAGATCGGACCGAAGTACCTGATCCCACGTCTTTCTAGGTCTACTCCTACGCGCAGTTCCCCCCACGTTCACAGTCCGGCATGTCTTCAACCAGTTCTGATCGTCCATTCTCTCCACGTGTCTAAACCAACCAAGTCAGCTCGTACGCATCACTTCACTGATACTCCTAATGTGCAGATGCCTTCTAAATTCCTCACTCAATACCCCATCCCTGATGTTAACCCCACATATCCACATCTTAAAATGTGAAAACTAATGGGGATAAACATGAAGGAGAAGGGGGTTCAGAAAAATGAACAATACTTCCCCTACACCACTACTCACCGCAGATGTTGATGAGGATGCCCGGAGTGATGAAGAAGAAGAGAGAGAAGATGGTTCGTCTCTGGATCTGGATGTAGTAGATGATGGCTAGAGGGGGGATAAGAATCTAATTAATTAATTTAACTCCCAACACCAAACACCTCCCAAGGAAATTAATGAAAGCATGTGATCCTCACAGGATTCGAACCTGGGATACTACATACAGAATTTAAACACTCTAACCATTACACCACCAAGACAGTTGCCGTAGCGCAGTTGGTAGAGCACTCGCCTACTAACCATGAGGTCAAGGGTTCGAGTCTCCAGCCAGCCAGTGTGCTATTTGGCAGATGCCAGTGCTGTGGTGGACGGTGCGTTCTAGCAATATGTGGTAACTGTTTACTGAAGTCCCTGATACATCAGGGCACCTACCATAGCCCAGCTATTGAGCAGTGAGTGCATGATGGTAAAAACTGCATCACAGTTAAAGGTTAAGTACGTAACTACAATTGATATCCATTTTTTAATACTGGATATTAATCTAATCATGTACTCAGACCAGTAACAACATTTTAATAATAAAATAGAGGAAAATAAAAAAATAGGAAAAGTGGGGATTGGGCCTGAGCATATAGATAGAGATAGATAGAATAATAATAGTACTGTAATAATAATTATAGTTGCCAGCAACGTTGTCTGGGGTTCAAGACCGTGTTGCTTCGCGGGGTATTGTGGTATATGAGCCCTGTAAAGTTTACTATCATAGTTCTGCCCTCTCAGGATCTTGGGATTACTTTTTAACCTGCACAGGGTGCAGGTACTTTAGCTTGTTACATACAATTATATTTATGTAACATTATTATCAGTAATGGCTCTGTCTCGAGTCAGTCACACCCAGCTAGAGGGTATGTGCCTGAGGATATACATACATACAGTCGCGCTAATAAGTGGTGTCTCGGCACCAAGTATGTTTTGATAAATAATTGGTATCAGCAATATCTAAGCTTCATTTCTTCATATCGAGTGAAATATACAAACATGTTCCTCCACTTACCCACCCTATTCTACATCTGACAGACATTAATACAGCACAGAGCATGCCAAACGTAATGACAGCTGGGACATGACTTATTAGCCGCGACCATACATACAATATTATTATCAGGGTTTCAAACACTTACTAGAACTGCCAGGTGTTATCTCCATAGTTTGGTCGCTAGCAGGACACAGACATACTACAGAGCGGTACAGATGCTTCCAGACAAGAATTACAGATAAAAGTTAACCATTTCATTACCGGTGACGTCCTTTTGGGGCTATTTTGCCTACTGTTAGAAGACTTTATTTAACTTAGGACAGATCTCTAGCAATAAGATGACTGCAGAATATCTCGACCAACCCTTTCGACTACCACCGATCTCTCCTAAGCTGCATAAAAACGTCCAAATATAACCAGATAAAATTAAGAATTACATCCTCGGTACTCAAAGGGTTAAGGATAAGACGTGTGTTGTGCCCCCCCCCCCCCCCCCCCTTACTTGACATAGGTTCGGCACAGCAGGGGTTATGAAGGTCGTTCAGAACAGCGTAGAAGTCTTCCAGGAAGAACTCGGGGTTCTGGCTAAACTCGGACAGATCTGCCGGACCTTGAATCAGCTGAATCTGAAATGACAAAAAGAAAAAAAAGAAAAAATTAAACAAAAATCATACTTAACCCCTTCTTTACCGAGGATGTATTTTGTGTTATTTCAGCTATGTTTAGACGATTTTATGCAGCTTAGGCCCCGAACACAAACTGACCTGTGTTCTATCAAAGGTCCAGGACGCAAAGGTGATGCCACAGAGCTGCTGATCGAAGGGATACCACTGGATGTCCATAATACAGATAGAGTTAAGGACAACATGGCTGGTTAGTTCCACCTCACCATCATAGTGAATGATAGCGTTGGTGTTGATGATCCCTCCCTCGTAGTCCGGGGCCGCCCTGGAAATATAAGGATAAAGCCGGTATCACACGAGCGCCATTTCCCTCAACATTTATACTTAACACTGGTCTGGCAGCTTATAAGGTTAACATTTATTATATGTCTGCTACCTAAATTTATCTATCATCAGTCTAGTTTCAGATACCAGTGCAAAATAGTCCAGAAAAATTTGATTATCGAATTGTAACAGCGCATTTTGAGCGACTGTACACTTTTAAGTACATTATAATCACATATTTATAACCATTATACACCATTATAACAACATTTTAAAGAACTGTAAGTATGTTGGTGTGATCTCCCTATAGAAGATCACGCCATCACAATGGCCGCTGGTAACTTTCCATTGTGCTAAGGCAAGCACGGATACCACGATCACCAAATGGTATAACACATCCGTTGCCAAGATATCAAGAAGTAATTGCTAGCAACTTTGTCACACCCAGTTGTCACATGGTGTTGCTGAGCCGTGCCCTCCCTCAAGCAGGGTGAGGGCGAGTCAGTCAGCACACACCAGCCTCCCTTGGAGGGTCACTCTCTTCAACTCTCTGGGTAAGATTCGTGACCAATATAAGTGTACAAGTACCTTATAAGTATCAGTGACATACTATTGTTCTAGTGATTCCCTTCTAATAATTTGTTCTCTCTCTTTACAGATCATATTAATTACATGGAAGACAGCTCATAGTTCTAGGTTGCTATTATTGAGTGCTATTATTACGTAAAAGTAAAGTACTTATCTCGGTACACACTCAACTACGAGCATACACCACATTAACAAGTACCTTATAATTACATTTCCCCAACGCAAGGGACGTCTAGTGTAATATATTCTAATATCTCGAACTTAGGATTAAGGGCTACAGACCTCTATTTTGCTGATAAATAAACCACCCAAAACCCCCGTGCTTGTTTATTTACGACCTCTACAAATATTATCCAGTACATAAACTATGTTCCAGCCTTCTACAAAGTGCTACAACCATGTCCAGGATATATGAGGTAAGAAAATAAGTAACGCTAATCATTCCGCTCAGTGCCTCCACCATAAACCGCCCGCTACAGAATGTTGACTATAAAAGCTCTCGTGTGATAACGGCTTAAGGTGAAATGTAAAGCCGGTGTCACACGAGCGCTTTTTCCCTCAACATTTATACTCAACACTGGTCTGGCAGTTTATGAGGTCAACATTTTAAACATTTCTGTCACCTAATTTCATCTATCACCAATCTAGTTTCCGATACCAGACCAAAATATTCCAGAAATGTTGCCAGAGAAATGTTGATCAACCAATGTTGACTATAAAAGCTCTCGTGTGATACCGGCTTTACTCTGTCCATATACAGATCTATCTTGATTTACGATTGGGTTATGTTCCTGAAAACCCGATCCAAAATTGAAAAATCGTATAGCGAACCCTAAAAATAATGGGTAAATGGGGATGCGTTTTCGGATCAGCCCAAACCCAAAACCCAAACACCTAATACTTTTAATAATATCGAAAATCGGAGCATCGGATAGTGAGGGAGACCTGTACTTTGATGCATATCTTCCATTGACATCTTCCTTTTACTCTTGCTATCACTATACAGTTTTATTCAAATTATGTCGAGAGAGAGAGAGAGAGTGTGTGTGTGTGTGTGTGTGTGTGTGTGTGTGTGTGTGTGTGTGTGTGTGTGTGTGTGTGTGTGTGTGTGTGTGTGTGTGTGTGTGTGTGTGTGTGTGTGTGTGTGTGTGTGTGTGTGTGTGTGTGTGTGTGTGTGGTATGAGGCTGTACATATAGACTCACGTGTTAATAAGGATGATATCAGGGTACCAGATATCAGTGTAGGGCACGCGGATGTACTCGATCCCGCTGTACTCGGCCGGGTCCCAGCTGATGTAGTCGTCCATCCACTTCAAGATCATCTCCGAGTTGGTAATGATGGCTTGCCGCTTGGTGTTCTGGGAGAGAGAGAGAGATTAAAGGGCATTAAGGGGACAGTGGCTGTTTTTTTAGGACGGTAGCTGTTTATGGGAATGGGACAGTGGCTGCTTTTTTGGTCTATTACTTAATGTATTCCTTTATTTCTTAGTTTCCTCGCTAGACCTCCATCAAGCTTAAAGAAACACCCCTTCAAGATAAAATTGTACATTTTTCGGTAGAAAAATTCGGCCGTCTTAAAAATACAGGCTCGCTATCGCTCGCCAGGATAAAATTGACACCTAAATGGTACAACAGGTCTTAAAATCGAAAACGAAATGGGGTGAAAAGTGGACAAATTGTCAAACTAATTGGCCGAACATCGCTGGGTGTTCTGGGAGAGAGAGAGAATATAGGGCACTAAGAAACTATAGCGGGTACAAATTAAGGGGACCCGGAACCCCTTTCTCCCTCATGTTTAGCCCCATTAGTTTGAAGATTATTATAATGTAAAACTTGCAAAATATACAAACCAAAACAGGGACGACACAATATAAAGATTTTAAGACCCATTGTGCCATTTAGGTTGCATTTTTTTCCTGGTGAGCGATAGCAAGCCTGTAACTTTGGACACATCCCAAGATATTTTCCTGGTGAGCGATAGCAAGCCTGTAACTTTGGACACATCCCAAGATATTTTCCTGGTGAGCGATAGCAAGCCTGTAACTTTGGACACATCCCAAGGTATTTTCCTGGTGAGCAATAGCAAGCCTGTAACTTTGGACACATCCCAAGATATTTTCCTGGTGAGCGATAGCAAGCCTGTAACTTTGGACACATCCCAAGATATTTTCCTGGTGAGCGATAGCAAGCCTGTAACTTTGGACACATCCCAAGGTATTTTCCTGGTGAGCAATAGCAAGCCTGTAACTTTGGACACATCCCAAGATATTTTCCTGGTGAGCGATAGCAAGCCTGTAACTTTGGACACATCCCAAGGTATTTTCCTGGTGAGCAATAGCAAGCCTGTAACTTTGGACACATCCCAAGGTATTTTCCTGGTGAGCAATAGCGAGCCTGTAACTTTGGACACATCCCAAGATATTTTCCTGGTGAGCGATAGCAAGCCTGTAACTTTGGACACATCCCAAGGTATTTTCCTGGTGAGCAATAGCAAGCCTGTAACTTTGGACACATCCCAAGGTATTTTCCTGGTGAGCAATAGCAAGCCTGTAACTTTGGACACATCCCAAGATATTTTCCTGGTGAGCGATAGCAAGCCTGTAACTTTGGACACATCCCAAGGTATTTTCCTGGCGAGCAATAGCGAGCCTGTAACTTTGGACACATCCCAAGGTATTTTCCTGGTGAGCGATAGCAAGCCTGTAACTTTGGACACATCCCAAGGTATTTTCCTGGCGAGCAATAGCGAGCCTGTAACTTTGGACACATCCCAAGGTATTTTCCTGGCGAGCAATAGCGAGCCTATAATTTAAGAGGAACTCTATCGAAAAATTTAAAAAATTATCTTGAAAGGGGGTGATTTATTTTTTATTTTTCTTAAGCTTGATGGAGGTCTCGGGAGGAAACAACAAAAATAATAATAAAAAGATACATAAAAATTAGCATATATTATACGCCCATCCCCCATCCCCCCTGTCCGTAAGATAAGTTTTCAATAAATGTCTATGGACAAAATACACTGTATTTGGGTGGTCACTGGTACAGGGTAGGAAGTTGCCAACTAGCTCCAGATATAGTGTTGCCCTTCACCGAACACCAGTTAATTTTACACGCGATACGCACACATAATAACTTCAAGTTTCCTAAGTTTCCTAAATTTATATACGCGATATGCGTGCAAATCGATGTTTGGTCCAAACCACTTATAAACGCGTTCGCGTGTAATCTGTCTGAGTGGGTTAACAAAACCGTCCTCTACTCACCACCTCCAGGATATTAAAGAGAGAGAGCTCAAAGAACACGTAAGTCGTGGACCCGGCCTTCTTGATGGGCCGGATGTGTTTGTTGTAGCCCGTGAAGAGGTAGTCAAAGAGGTTGTGCTCGTTCTTGGTGGAGTTGGGGTCGTTACTGACTCCGTGTCCTCCTCCTGAAGGGGCAGATGCGGCCGCTTCGGTGGTGGTAGACAAGGCTGGGGAAGAAAGGGAAGAGAGACAAACATTAAGTAGATGTTCATATTGGTAGAATGGGCTGGGAAGGGAAGGGAAGAGAGACAAACATTAAGCCAGTAGTAGTCTTCCTCGATCTGGAAAAAGGATCACATGCTTTCATTAATTTCATTGGGAGGTGTTTGCTGTTGTGAGTGAAATAAATAAATTATATTAAATCCCATCACCATCCTCCAAAGGATGGTAAAGAAGGGGATACATGGAAGACTACTAAGGTGGATGGCAGACTACCTAGATGGACGGCAGATATGTGTGAAGACTACTAAGGTGGATGGCAGACTACCTAGATGGACGGCAGATATGTGTGAAGACTACTAAGGTGGATGGCAGACTACCTAGATGGACGGCAGATATGTGTGAACTTCCAGGGGAAAAAATCAAGCCTGCGACAGCTGGAAAATGGAACACCACACAGCAGCATCCTGGCACAGGATGCTCTCCTGTTTAACCTACTGATGGAAGAATGAGTTGAAATGGAAATTTGGCAAGGAACTAAACTCCTGTGCTATGCAGACAACCTTCAGCTAATAACGCAAGGCCAAGTCAAGGAAATCAAGGCACAAAGAGCACTGAAACAAATAGAGGAAAAATGCATAGCACTAGGACTAAAGATTAATCCCCAGAAAACAAAAGCCATGGCTGTCAAATGCAGAACCCCAGACAGACAACTCACAGTCCAAGGGACCAATATCGAATGGGTAACCGAGCATCAATGTCTGGGCGTTTTCTTTGACAGCAAACTAAAATTCCAAAACAAGTAGAATGCATCAAAACCAGAACAACCAGCACGATAAACGTGATGAGGGCTATGACTGGACTGCATGCTGGCACAGACTGTGAGGTTCTAAAGCTATATTACACCCATGCAGTAAGGTCATTAATAGACTACTCATCACCTGCACTTGTGACAGTAGAAGAGGTGAAAGCTCATCACCTCCAAGTCAAACAAAATATTTGATGTTGGGAGCCCCCTTGTGGACCAGGATATCCAACATGCAGATGGAAACAGGGATCACACCAGTCGAAGCACGCATATCAAAGAATGTGGCATGTCTGGCTGCAAAGACACTCACACGGAAAAGCAACTACCAAGTGACGAGAAGAATCCAGACAACTATGGTACAACACGAAGATCTGTTCAGGGACAACCAGTGGAGCAGGGCAGTGGCAAAGATCACAACAAAATCAGGTGTACGTCAACACCTGACTCACGGAAATGATCTGGTGAGCCACTCTTACACCGAACCATATCCTTGGACAAAGAGGGAAACTAAATTCAGCTACAAAAGAGTGACGGTAACAAAAGAAAACCCAATAGAGAAGAAAGTCAAAGCTGAAAACAACATTGCAAGACAGACAAAAGAGGGGTCGGCAGTGTATTACACGGACGGTTCAGTTGTGCCAGGCACGGAACGGAGTGGGCTGCCTTCTATCACAACATGTGGAGAACCACTAATGGATGCTCCTCACTCCAAAACGAATTAGCCGCCATTCAACAGGCAGCAAGACACGCAATAATACACGAGGCTGAAAAAGTGATCATACACAATGACTCCAAAGCAGCCATAGATGTACTCAAGCACTAGAACTACAAGGACAACGTCAGTCTCATCACTGCCACCCTAACAGTCCTGCAATGACTACAAGACCAAGGCAAACAAGTAACCATTCACTGAGTGCCAAGCCATATTGGAGTTGTGGGCAACGAGGCTGCAGACTCAGCGGCAAATGCAGCTACAAACATTGAAACCGTAACAATGAAAGTGCAACCATCCCTGTCCCAAAGAAGGGTGACCGCTCTCAACCCTCCAACTATCGTCCAATTGCTCTCATCTCTTGTATCTCTAAAGTTTTTGAAACTATTCTTGCTTCCAAATTTCTTAAGCATTTCTCTTCTCATAATCTGCTCTCAGATCGCCAGTATGGCTTCCTTAAGGGTCGCTCTACTGGTGATCTTCTTTCATATCTTACTAACTCTTGGTCATCCAACTTTCGGGATATCGGTGAGACTTTTTCTGTTGCACTAGACATATCGAAGGCCTTCGATAGAGTCTGGCATAAATCTTTAATTTCCAAACTGCCCTCCTTCGGTTTCTGTCCCTCCATCTGTGCCTTTATCTCTAATTTCCTTTCCGGCCGTTCCATAGCTGCGGTTGTGGACGGCCATCGCTCATTTCCTCATCCTATCAACTCCGGTGTTCCTCAGGGTTCTGTCCTATCTCCTATTCTCTTTCTAATTTTCATAAATGATCTTCTCAACTGTACATCCAGTCCCATCCATTCATATGCAGACAACTCTACCTTACACCACTCAATTAGTTTTCCAGAACGCTCCAGCCAGCAGTCCCTCAAAAGTAAACGTAATGAAGCCATAAAATACTTATCTTCTGATCTAGCTACTATTTCTAATTGGGGTAGAGAAAACCTTGTTGCATTTAATGCTTCCAAAACTCAATTTATCCATCTTACTACCCGTCAAGAACCTCCAGAGGACTATCCCTTATTCTTCAACAATACAAAAATCAACCCTTCATCTTCTTTCAATGTTCTCGGTGTCTCTTTTTCTTCTGCTCTCACTTGGAAAGACCATATTACCAGTCTCGCTAAGGCAGCCTCCCAGAAGCTGGGTGTGCTCAACCGCCTCAATGGGTTTTTACCTCTGCGCAGCTTCTTGCTCTGTACAGGGGCACAGTGCGTCCCTGTATTGAGTATTGTTCACATGTGTGGGGAGGATCCTCTCACACCGCACTCTTAAATAGAGTAGAAAGGAAAGCCTTTCGTATCATTAACTCCCGTCCACTCACTAACTCTTTGCAATCTCTCTCTCTTCGCCGCAACGTTGCATCTCTTTCGCTATTCTATCGCTACTACAATAATCAGTGTTCCTCGAAGCTTTCCCAGTGTATACCACCTCCTCTAAGTAGGGTACGTAGTACCCGCCTTGCAACACAATCAAACCCCTACTCTGTGCAACTCTCCAACCCAAGAGTGAAATGCTATTCTCAGACTTTCTTCTATTCAACGGCTGAGCTCTGGAACTCTCTCCCAGAATCAGCCTTTCCCTCTTCCTATGAGTTAAATTGCTTCAAACTCTGTGAGTCCAGGCATTTTAGCTCGAACGTCCCTTGATTTCGGCCCTGTCACTCTTTGAAATCTGGGGGAGGCACTCGCTGCAGGTAGTTATGCCTTTTGTCTCTCTCATTCACATAGAAAAAAAAAAAAATATGAAAGCAACCGCCAGAAGAAAGGAGAGAGGCACAATAGAGAACATAAACAGGGGGATATAGTCTGTAGGCGAGAAATCATGACCTCTATCCTCTGTAACTTAAAAAGGGCTAGAGCAAATTGGCTATAAATTTCCACATCTATTCCTTGACTGTCTCTTCCCAAATGGTAGAAACATTAGCTCGATTACTCTAGTCGTTTTTTAGTTACAGAGGTTAGAGGTCATGATTTATCGCCTTCATACAGTGAATTGACTATAGCATTACAGCGACAAGGCTAACAAAGAAGTCTTGGAATGAGCACCCCGAAGAATTACTTAGAGTCATCCGTCTCTAGCCAACACCAAGATAAACAAAGTTATTAGCTTAGATTAGCTCAACCTTTCAGAGATTCGCTTTAAAAAATTCCAAATTAGAAATTCCCATGTAAATATAGGTTAGAAAGAGGAATAGTTATTTGAACTAGAGATGAACCTTGTTATTGTAAAAATACTTGTTAACTTACCCAAATGAATTAAAAAAAAAAAAAAAAAAAAAAAATCCTAGACGTCTCAAGTACGCCGTCATATCCTGACTTTCAGGGGATCAATGATTGTGTGATTGAAGGGAAAGAACACTGTATACCCAAACCTACATAAAGAACACTGCATACCCAAACCTACATAAAGAACACTGTATACCCAAACCTACATAAAGAACACTGTATACCCAAACCTACATAAAGAACACTGTATACCCAAACCTACATAAAGAACACTGCATACCCAAACCTACATAAAGAACACTGTATACCCAAACCTACATAAAGAACACTGTATACCCAAACCTACATAAAGAACACTGCATACCCAAACCTACATAAAGAACACTGTATACCCAAACCTACATAAAGAACACTGTATACCCAAACCTACATAAAGAACACTGCATACCCAAAACCTACATAAAGAACACTGTATACCCAAACCTACATAAAGAAACACTGTATACCCAAACCTACATAAAGAACACTGCATACCCAAACCTACATAAAGAACACTGTATACCCAAACCTACATAAAGAACACTGCATACCAAACCTACATAAAGAACACTGTATACCCAAACCTACATAAAGAACACTGTATACCCAAACCTACATAAAGAACACTACACACCCAACCTACATACCAAACCTACATAAAGAACACTGCATACCAAACCTACATAAAGAACACTACACACCCAACCTACATACCAAACCTACATAAAGAACACTGCATACCAAACCTACATAAAGAACACTGCATACCCAAACCTACATAAAGAACACTACACACCCAAACCTACATACCAAACCTACATAAAGAACACTGCATACCAAACCTACATAAAGAACACTGTATACCCAAACCTACATAAAGAACACTACACACCCAACCTACATACCAAACCTACATAAAGAACACTGCATACCAAACCTACATAAAGAACACTGCATACCAAACCTACATAAAGAACACTACACACCCAACCTACATACCAAACCTACATAAAGAACACTGCATACCAAACCTACATAAAGAACACTACACACCCAACCTACATACCAAACCTACATAAAGAACACTGCATACCAAACCTACATAAAGAACACTACACACCCAACCTACATACCAAACCTACATAAAGAACACTGCATACCAAACCTACATAAAGAACACTGCATACCCAAACCTACATAAAGAACACTACACACCCAACCTACATACCAAACCTACATAAAGAACACTGCATACCAAACCTACATAAAGAACACTGTATACCCAAACCTACATAAAGAACACTACACACCCAACCTACATACCAAACCTACATAAAGAACACTGCATACCAAACCTACATAAAGAACACTACACACCCAACCTACATACCAAACCTACATAAAGAACACTGCATACCAAACCTACATAAAGAACACTGCATACCCAAACCTACATAAAGAACACTACACACCAACCCTACATAAATAACACTACATACCAAACCTACATAAAGAACACTACACACCCAAACCTACATAAAGAACACTACACACCAACCTACATACCAAACCTACATAAAGAACACTGCATACCAAACCTACATAAAGAACACTGTATACCCAAACCTACATAAAGAACACTGTATACCCAAACCTACATAAAGAACACTACACACCCAACCTACATACCAAACCTACATAAAGAACACTGCATACCAAACCTACATAAAGAACACTACACACCCAACCTACATACCAAACCTACATAAAGAACACTACACACCAAACCTACATAAAGAACACTACACACCCAACCTACATACCAAACCTACATAAAGAACACTACACACCAAACCTACATAAAGAACACTACACACCAAACCTACATAAAGAACACTACACACCAAACCTACATACCAAACCTACATAAAGAACACTGCATACCAAACCTACATAAAGAACACTACACACCAAACCTACATAAAGAACACTACACACCCAACCTACATACCAAACCTACATAAAGAACACTGCATACCAAACCTACATAAAGAACACTACACACCAAACCTACATAAAGAACACTACACACCCAACCTACATACCAACCTACATAAAGAACACTGCATACCAAACCTACATAAAGAACACTACACACCAAACCTACATAAAGAACACTACACACCCAACCTACATACCAAACCTACATAAAGAACACTGTATACCCAAACCTACATAAAGAACACTGTATACCCAAACCTACATAAAGAACACTACACACCCAACCTACATACCAAACCTACATAAAGAACACTGCATACCAAACCTACATAAAGAACACTACACACCAAACCTACATAAAGAACACTACACACCCAACCTACATACCAACCTACATAAAGAACACTGCATACCAAACCTACATAAAGAACACTACACACCCAACCTACATACCAACCTACATAAAGAACACTGCATACCAAACCTACATAAAGAACACTACACACCCAACCTACATACCAAACCTACATAAAGAACACTGCATACCAAACCTACATAAAGAACACTGCATACCCAAACCTACATAAAGAACACTACACACCCAACCTACATACCAAACCTACATAAAGAACACTGCATACCAAACCTACATAAAGAACACTGTATACCCAAACCTACATAAAGAACACTACACACCCAACCTACATACCAAACCTACATAAAGAACACTGCATACCAAACCTACATAAAGAACACTGCATACCAAACCTACATAAAGAACACTACACACCCAACCTACATACCAAACCTACATAAAGAACACTGCATACCAAACCTACATAAAGAACACTACACACCCAACCTACATACCAAACCTACATAAAGAACACTGCATACCAAACCTACATAAAGAACACTACACACCCAACCTACATACCAAACCTACATAAAGAACACTGCATACCAAACCTACATAAAGAACACTGCATACCCAAACCTACATAAAGAACACTACACACCAACCCTACATAAATAACACTACATACCAAACCTACATAAAGAACACTACACACCCAAACCTACATAAAGAACACTACACACCCAACCTACATACCAAACCTACATAAAGAACACTGCATACCAAACCTACATAAAGAACACTGTATACCCAAACCTACATAAAGAACACTGTATACCCAAACCTACATAAAGAACACTACACACCCAACCTACATACCAAACCTACATAAAGAACACTGCATACCAAACCTACATAAAGAACACTACACACCCAACCTACATACCAAACCTACATAAAGAACACTACACACCAAACCTACATAAAGAACACTACACACCCAACCTACATACCAAACCTACATAAAGAACACTACACACCAAACCTACATAAAGAACACTACACACCAAACCTACATAAAGAACACTACACACCAAACCTACATACCAAACCTACATAAAGAACACTGCATACCAAACCTACATAAAGAACACTACACACCAAACCTACATAAAGAACACTACACACCCAACCTACATACCAAACCTACATAAAGAACACTGCATACCAAACCTACATAAAGAACACTACACACCAAACCTACATAAAGAACACTACACACCCAACCTACATACCAAACCTACATAAAGAACACTGCATACCAAACCTACATAAAGAACACTACACACCAAACCTACATAAAGAACACTACACACCCAACCTACATACCAAACCTACATAAAGAACACTGCATACCAAACCTACATAAAGAACACTACACACCAAACCTACATAAAGAACACTACACACCCAACCTACATACCAAACCTACATAAAGAACACTGCATACCAAACCTACATAAAGAACACTGCATACCCAAACCTACATAAAGAACACTACACACCAACCCTACATAAATAACACTACATACCAAACCTACATAAAGAACACTACACACCCAAACCTACATAAAGAACACTGCATACCAACCTACATAAAAAGAACACTGCATACCAAACCTACATAAAGAACACTACACACCCAACCTACATAAAGAACACTGCATACCCAAACCTACATAAAGAACACTACACACCAAACCTACATAAACAATACTGCATACACCAAACCTACATAAAGAACACTACACACCAAACCTACATAAAGAATACTACACACCAAACCTACATAAAGAACACTACATACCAAACCTACATAAAGAACACTACACACCCAACCTACATAAAGAACACTACACACCAAACCTACATAAAGAACACTACACACCACACCTACATAAAGAACACTACATACCAAACCTACATAAAGAACACTACACACCAAACCTACATAAAGAACACTACACACCAAACCTACATAAAGAACACTACACACCAAACCTACATAAAGAACACTACATACCAAACCTACATAAAGAACACTACACACCAAATCTACATAAAGAACACTACACACACCAAACCTACATAAAGAACACTACATACCAAACCTACATAAAGAACACTACACACCAAATCTACATAAAGAACACTACATACCAAACCTACATAAAGAACACTACACACCAAACCTACATAAAGAACACTACATACCAAACCTACATAAAGAACACTACACACCAAACCTACATAAAGAACACTACACACCAAACCTACATAAAGAACACTACACACCAAACCTACATAAAGAACACTACATACCAAACCTACATAAAGAACACTACACACCAAACCTACATAAAGAACACTACATACCAAACCTACATAAAGAACACTACACACCAAACCTACATAAAGAACACTACACACCAAACCTACATAAAGAACACTACACACCAAACCTACATAAAGAACACTACATACCAAACCTACATAAAGAACACTACACACCAAATCTACATAAAGAACACTACACACCAAACCTACATAAAGAACACTACATACCAAACCTACATAAAGAAAACTACACACCAAACCTACATAAAGAACACTACACACCAACCTACATAAAGAACACTACATACCAAACCTACATAAAGAAAACTACACACCAAACCTACATAAAGAACACTACATACCAAACCTACATAAAGAACACTACATACCAAACCTACATAAAGAACACTACACACCAAACCTACATAAAGAACACTACACACCAAACCTACATAAAGAACACTACATACCAAACCTACATAAAGAACACTACACACCACACCTACATAAAGAACACTACATACCAAACCTACATAAAGAACACTACACACCACACCTACATAAAGAACACTACATACCAAAACCTACGATTATCTTATTCAACTTCATAACATCATCTAAATGCAGCTGAAATGATAATAAGAATGAGTCGTTGGTACAGAAGTGGTTAAGTGTTCAAAGATTCAGGTAAATGTATAGATACCATGGCTTGTAACTATATTTGGGGAGATTGTAGGCACCAATCGAGCAAGGCAGTACCAAGGGGAGGCAAAATAGACATAATTATGATAAGGGGTTGCTGGAGGAACTCCTATTTAATTTGTCTGGCTTCCCTCACTGTTTTGTTTTTGTTTTTTGTTTTTTTGTCTCACCCACACATAATCCAGGTAACTGTCACAAACACCTCCTCCTATTAATTTCAGATTTCACTACACTTAACAAGCACACCACACTTCTTTCCAACACACCTAAATTACCTCTCACGTGCCTTGATTTTGGTACAATCACAATTTCAACCTTTGAGGGGACACTTGTTGCAGACAGCTTTGCTTTTTGTCTCCTTCATAAAAAAAAAAAAAAAAAAAAAAAAAAAAAAAAAAAAAAAGGCTAAATATACACAAAAACATACAGTACTGCATCATGACTCACCCGCCAGAAGACCCAAGATGGTGGCACAGTGAAGCCAGGTGATAGACGCCATATTGGAACACCAGCAGGAGACTTCACTCAGTAGTACCGTCCACGTGTCATCTTCTTCTCTCTCACAGTGGAGTTTTATACCATCAGTAGTTTTCGTCCCTCGTAATGATTTTCTGTCGGAGTCACATGGGGAAACCAATACTGTATTAACCCCTTCTGTACCGGTGCCATCCTTTTAACTATATTCCGGCTACTATTAGACGATTGTGTTCAGTTTATAACGGACTTCCAGCAATTAACAGGCTTCGAACTATCTCACTTAACCCTTTATAATACCACAAATCCTTCTGAAACTGCACAAAATCGTCTAAAAATAGCTCAAATAAAATGAAAAAGACGTCGTCGATACACAAGGGATTAACCCTTTTAGCAACATGGAGGTGAGAAAATAACGTAGACTATTTGTCTGATCATGACATACGAAAATAATACCGGGAAGAAAATTCACAGCCCCACGAGTATTTGAATAAAAAATATATTATTCCACATCACGGGAAACAGGCTTAGTACACCTGAAGAGGACTCCGAGGAGTCGAAACTCGTGTTGCCTTTACAATAACCTAACTATAAAACTTTTGTCCGTCATATAGGTAGATTTCTCCAATACTATTGTATGTATGTATATATACATACTCAGGCACATACCCCATAGCTTAGGGTGGCCGACTCGAGACAGAGCCCGAACAGGGACAACACAACACAACATAAAAAAACAAAATACATATTCACACACATCTAGGTCGCCCAGGAGAAGACCCAGAGACCAAGGATCACTAAGGGCCTCCAGCACTCCCCCAGCCCCAGACCTCCCGGAGAGGTTACAGTCTCAGCAGGCAGACATGCAGCGGATCATACCACAATGCCCGCCCACATTACTTCCATGCAGGGCCCTTCATATATACACCAGCTCCCCGGGCCAGGTGCCTGACGGACTATCATCTAGTTCAACTGGCGCCCGACCCCCTCTCCAAACGACCGCGTTATCATTCATTCATTCACAACATTCTCCATTCATTACTATTGATCACCACTTCTCTTGCCTGTTCTTCAGCCATCTCTCTATCTTCCAACGTTTTTATCGTACAATCTCTCCATCTCCTACGAGGTCGAGAATAGGGCCTACTGTTAAAATTATTCCCAAGTATTTACAGTAACAGGGAAGGCAGCACTATTGACAACTTAATGTACTGTAGTAATGTAAATGGCCATTAACTAAACAAACCGTAGATGATACTGATCATTTACGATATCTGCCATAATTGTGTAAGATATAGCCTTAAGAATCCATAATATTGAACAGAGTTTCCGGTACTGTAGCTGGTAATCACGAACCATCAAATTTAAGGGGAAAATAGCTGCTTTTTCTCCCTCATGCTTAGTCTCATTACCTTTGGGATTTTAAGACGTTAATTCCATTAGTTTGTCGATTTTAAGACCTTTCACCCCATTTCTTTATCAATATAAAGACCTTCCGTGCCATTTAGGTGTCGATTTTGTTTTCTATTATTATTGCTTTTTTTATCGAGCGATAGCGGTTAATGTGGCGCCAATGATTTCTGCAGCTGACTGGCAAACGCTGATTGAATAAAGTGATGTTAGCTTTTTGGCTTTATGTATGGATTAAGAAATAAATCTAAGACGAGTAATTAAGCTCTTAGTACAGATGACCTCCTTTTCCTAATATTCTGCCAACTACTAGACGATTTTATTCAGTTTAGGAAGGGCCTCTAGCGGAAGGACCTCTAGCTCAAATTAGATAAATTTCGTTTCAGAAAAGATATAGGCAAGTATTGGTTTGGTAACAGAGTTGTAGATGGGTGGAATGGACTACCAAGTGCTATAGTGGGATCTAAAACTGTAGGGAGCTTTAAGATAAAATTGGATAAGCATATGGACGAGAAGGGTTGGGTGTGAAGGGGGATCAGCCGGGTTGGGCCAATCAGCGCTCTGCAGACCTCCATAATCCTGCGTTAATCTCTAACCGTTTTGGTAAGATGATCCTCAGGGTATTAGAGTGTGAAGCCTATAATTGGGCTTTGTAATTGAATTGGGGTTGTGTGGGACAGGGATCTGCCTTGCTTAGGCCAATCGGCTTTCTGCAGACTCCCATTTTCTTATGTTCTTATGTTCTTCTTCTTATAACGGCTTCCAACTCTCTCTATTTATCCTGTTAACCTCTTCTGTACCGGCGACATCCTTTTAACTTTACTATGGCTACTATTATACGATGTTATTTCGTTTATAAAGGTCCTCCAGCAATTATCAGGCTTCGAACTATCTCACTTAACCCTTTTTACTACCACAGATCCTTCATAAGCTGCACAAAATCGTCTAAATATAGCTAGAATAAAATAAAAAAGACGTCGCCGGTACAAGAGTTAGCCACGAATCACCCTTCCTAAGCTCCATGAAATGGTCTAAATACAGCAAAAAATAAAAAGGTCGTAGGTAATGAGTTAAAAATAGGGGGAGGGGTGGCGAAGATCAACCCGAAACCGGAAGTCAGCCAAACAAATAAATAAAAAATAACATTAATAATATAATAAGGTTTCACTAATTACGAAGACTACTACCCCACGTCCGGTATTCGCGACACTGCCAACCTATCTGAAACCCGCTCTCACTCACTCACACACACACCACACACTCTCTCTCTATCTATTTATCTATCTTCCCGCGCGGAATCCCAGCTTTCGGAAATGCTAACGGATTTCATGACTAACAAATGCGTCCTTGCTTTGCTCTGGGCTCTCCCATTGGTCGAGCGCCCGGGCCAATCGGAGGCGAGGAATGATTTGTTATTGACTCGGAGTTGTTATTTCGTGACTTGGGTTCGGAGGAGTTTTGGAGGTTTCGGGGTAAAGCTGTCGGTAAATTGTGGCAAGTCATTGGTTTTGCTTTAGTCTTGTTCTTCTACGTAAACTCACTCACTCTCTCTCTCTCACACACACACTCTCACTCTCTCAATAGATTTTGGTTTTGCTACACGAGTTATCTTTATCCGCTTTTTCTTGATTTTCTTTAACACTTGAGTATCAGCGACGTGTGTTATATTATATTTTTTCCATGTCTATAGGGTCTCTCAGGAAGCCGGCTGTCGGTTTATGAAGTCTAGATTTTCTGTTGCACTAGACATATCGAAGGCTTTCGATAGAGTCTGGCACAAATCCCTTATTTCCAAACTACCCTCTTACGGTTTCTATCCCTCCATCTGTGCCTTTGTCCCTAATTTCCTTTCTGGCCATTCCATAGCTGCGGTTGCGGACGGCCACCGTTCACTTCCTCAACCTATCAACTCCGGTATTCCTCAAGGTTCTGTCTTATCTTCAATTCTCTTCCTATTATTCATTAACGACCTTCTGAACTGCACCTCCAGCCCCATTCACTCATATGCTGACGACTTTACATTACACTATTCAACTATGCAGCAACACCACTCACAGCAGTAACTCTAAAACCCACGGAAGGAGGCCATAAAACACAACTCTTCTGATCTCTCTACTATCTATAATTGGGGCAGAGAAAACCTTGTTACTTTCAATGCTTCCAAAACTCAATTTCTCCATCTGTCTACTCGGCGCCCCCTTCCAGAAAACTATGACCTACTCTTCAACAACATACAAATTAACCTTTCATCTTCTCTTAATATTCTCGGTGTCTCTTTTTCTTCTGATCTCTCTTGGAAAGATCATATTACCACTCTTGCTAAAACAGCTTTGCTCAACCACCTCCAGGGGTTCTTTACCCCTGCGCAACTTCTTACTCTGTACAAAAGCACAGTGCGTCCTTGTATTGGGTATTGTTCACACATGTGGGGAGAATCCTCTCACACAGCACTTCTAGACAAAGTAGAAAAGAAAGCCTTCCATCTCATTAACTCACATCCACTCCCTAATTCTCTGCAGTCTCTCTCTTCGCCGCAATGTTGCATCTCTCTCACTATTCTACCGCTATTACAATAATCAGTGTTCCTTAGAGCTCTCTCAGTGTATACCATCCCCTCTTCGTAGACAAGGTAGCACCCGTCTTGCAACACAACTACTCTGTGAAACTCTGCAACCCAAGAGTGAAACGTTATTCTCAATCGTCTCTTCAATAGCTGAACTCTCTCCGTGTGTACAGGCGTTTTGGCTTGAACTCCCTTGATTTTGGCTCTGTCACTCTTTCAACTCTGGGGGTGGCACTCGCCACAGGCAGTTCTGCCTTTTGTCTCCCTCATTCACATAGAAAATCAAAAAGATTGTTTCCCATCTTTGATGTTAATTTAAAAATAATTTGTTAATATTTTGTATACACTTTGGTTTGAGGTCACCTTTGCCCAATCTTCTCTCTCTCTCTCTCACCCAGGACTATAACAAGTTGTCGTGATATTATGCAGTCATGTTCCCCCCCCCCCCCCCCCCCGCCCATCGACTGGCACGTGTTCGATAGTTGGCCACTAATCACAGGTGCTTGGCGGACAACTCGCACTTACACATCCGTAAACAACATATTTTACCTCACGGCATGATGTGGGGGGGGGGGGGGAGATGGTGGGTCGTTTTTCTGGTCCCCCTTCTTCCTCTTGTTTAGCCCCAGTAGTTTTCAAATGTTAAGACATTATAGGTTCAATAGTTGGTGGCGATTTTAAGACCTTTCGCCCCATGTCTTTGTCAATATTAAAAGAATTTTCGTGTCATGTAGGTGTCGATATTTTCCTGGGGAGCGATAGCGAGCCTGTAATTTAAGAGGAATCGGCCTTTGGCCGGGACATTTTTCTATCAAAAAATGTACAAATTTATCTTGAAGGAGGGTCTTGGGCGAGTATTTTTTACAGTTTGATGGAGGTCTAGGGATGAAACAAACAATAATAGTTGTCCACTATTCACAGGGGTTTGTCGGACAACTCGCACTTCAACATCGGTAAACAACAAGTTTTGTCTTTAATATATATTTTATATTTTCGGTGTTTATGCATTAGATAGTTTAAACAGATGGCAGTAATTTGTTTTACTATTTCATCACTAGTATTATATATATATTTATATTATTAATATCAACATTATAGTTATTATTATTATTATTATTATTATTATTATTATTATTAAATATAGCCTACGCAGTGGTAGTAATACTATAATTTGTGTTTATTATTATTATTATTATTATTATTATTATTAAATAGACGTGGTAGTAGTAGTAATAGTAGTAGTAGCAGCTGTTATAGTTGATTAGCAGCCTAAATATTCTTATATCCGTTTATTTAATTATATATAATTAGGGTTAATCTATTCATTTTTAATTAACAGAAGTATTAGAGTAAAACAAGGTCTCCAAGGCATATTTGATTTGTTGTTTATTTTAGTTATTAATTTTGAGAGAGAGAGAGAGAGAGAGAGAGAGAGAGAGAGGTAATCATAGTAGCCTGAATATAGGATAAGGGTCGTGAGAAAATATTATTGGAAGTAAAGGCTGGCTCTAATATTCTCTCTCTCTCTCTCTTTCTGCCTGTATATATGTCGTCTCTCTCTCTCTCTCTGTCTGCCTCTTTCTTGCTGTATATACTGTATGTCGTCTGTCTCTCTCTGTCTGCCTGCCTGCCTCTTTCTGTCTGATTATGTCGTCTGTCTCTGTCTGCCTGTCTGCCTCTTTCTGTCTGATTATGTCGTCTGTCTCTCTCTGTCTGCCTGCCTGCCTCTTTCTGTCTGATTATGTCGTCTGTCTCTGTCTGCCTACCTGCCTCTTTCTGTCTGATTATGTTGCCTGTCTCTCTCTGTCTGCCTGCCTGCCTGTTTCTGTCTGAATATGTCGCCTGTCTCTGTCTGTCTACCTGCCTCTTTCTGTCTGATTATGTCATCTCTCTCTCTCTGTCTGCCTGCCTGCCTCTTTCTGTCTGATTATGTCGTCTGTCTCTCTCTGTCTACCTGCCTCTTTCTGTCTGATTATGTCGTCTCTCTCTCTGTCTGCCTGCCTGCCTCTTTCTGTCTGATTATGTCGTCTGTCTCTCTGTCTGCCTGCCTGCCTCTTTCTGTCTGATTATGTCGTCTGTCTCTCTCTGTCTGCCTGCCTCTTTCTGTCTGATTATGTCGTCTCTCTCTCTCTGTCTGCCTGCCTGCCTCTTTCTGTCTGATTATGTCGTCTCTGTCTCTGTCTGCCTACCTGCCTCTTTTTGTCTGATTATGTCGTCTGTCTCTCTGTCTGCCTGCCTCTTTCTGTCTGATTATGTCGTCTGTCTCTCTCTGTCTGCCTGCCTGCCTCTTTCTGTCTGAGTATGTCGTCTGTCTCTGTCTGCCTACTTGCCTCTTTCTGTCTGATGATGTCGTCTCTCTCTGTCTGCCTGCCTGCCTCTTTCTGTCTGAGTATGTCGTCTGTCTCTGTCTGCCTGCCTGCCTCTTTCTGTCTGATTATGTCGTCTGTCTCTGTCTGTCTGCCTGCCTGCCTCTTTCTGTCTGATTATGTCGTCTGTCTCTCTGTCTGCCTCTTTGTCTTCCTTTCTCTCTCTCAATCTTTCTGTCTCTCTCTCTCAATCTTTCTGTCTGTCTCTCTCTCTCTTAAGCTATGGGTATGTGCCTGGGTATATAACATTATGTAGATATATAGATAAATCCTAGTATAACATTATGTAGATATATAGATAAATCCTAGTATAACATTATGTAGATATATAGATAAATCCTAGTATAACATTATGTAGATATATAGATAAATCCTAGTATAACATTATGTAGATATATAGATAAATCCTAGTATTTTATCTTTATATTGTATTGTTTTCCTTATCATGTTATCTTATCCGTGTTATTTTTATATTTGTGTATCCTATTATTCTGTTTATATATATTAATATTTTATTTAGCTTATATATTATCAGTTCTATCCTTTCATTTCGACGTATTCTTTGCTGTTATTTTATCTTATTTTTATAATTCTGTTTAATCTTTGTTCTAAAATAAGTATTTATATATTCAACTTCATATATTCAGTGATGTTATTATGATTGTTGTTATTTTTGTATTGCTTTGCAAGTTTTACATTATAATCTAAATTACAATTATCTATTAATATTTTATATCTTTACCATCTCTTTAGCATTTATTTTATCGTACCAAAGGTGTTTATAATTACTATCATTATAATTACTATTATCATATACAGTATATCTCATATTGTTTTTACATAACATAAGAAAATGGGAGTCTGCAGAAAGCCGATTGGCCTAAGCAAGGCAGATCCCAGTCCCACACAACCCCAATTATAGGCTCAACACTCTAATACCCTGAGGATCATCTTACCAAAACAGTTAGAGATTAACGCAGGATTATGGGGGTCTGCAGAGCACTGATTGGCCCAACCAGGCTGATCCCCCTTCACACCCAACCCTTCTCCTCCATATGCTTATCCAATTTTATCTTAAAGCTCCCTACAGTTTTAGATCCCACTATAGCACTTGGTAGTCCATTCCACCCATCTACAACTCTGTTACCAAACCAATATTTGCCTATAGTTTTTCTGAAACGAAATTTATCTAATTTGAAACCATTGGTACGAGTTCTTTCGCTATCACTGAGCTTTAGTACATTTGTCATGTCCCCTTTGTTAATCCCACTAACCCACTTGAACACCTCTATCATATGCCCTCTAACTATGCGTCTCTCTAACGAATGTAAACCTAATTTCTTCAACCTTTCTTCATACGGAAGATTTCTAATATTATAGATAATTTTTGTCATTCTACGCTGTACTCTCTCCAATGAATCTATGTCCATTCTGTAATAAGGACACCAAAATTGAACAGCATAATCCATATGGGGTCTCACTAATGACAAGTAAAGTTTTAAGATAACATCAGCAGTTGTTACTCACACTCCTAGAGATGAACCCGAGAATCCTGTTTGCCTTATTACGAACGCTTATACACTGTTTTCTAGGCTTCAAATCATTGCTAACAAACACACCTAGATCTTTCTCGCAGTCTGAATTTTCTAATTCTAAATTAGCTAGTTTATATTTAACATTTGTTTGCATCTTCCCTATCTTTAATACCTTGCATTTGTCAATGTTAAACTTCATCTGCCAATTTACTGACCATTCATGTAAGGTATCTAGATCCCTTTGGAGGCACTCTATATCGCTATCTGAATCAATTGATCTCCCCATTTTAGTATCGTCTGCGAATTTACTTATCCTACTAGTTATACCTAAATCTAGGTCATTTATGTATATAAGAAACAAAAGGGGACCTAATACCGATCCCTGGGGGTCACCACTTTTGACTGCTCCCCACTCTGACTTGGTACCATTTATGCTGACTCTCTGTTTCCTACCAATTAGCCATGACCTAATCCATCCCAACAACGATCCTCCTATTCCATGTGCCTCAACCTTTCTCATCAATCTCTCATGAGGGACTCTGTCGAAAGCTTTACTGAAATCTAAATAAATAATATATTAAGACTTGTCACTATCTACTGCTTCATATACCTCTGAGAAAAAGCTAAGCAAATTAGTAAGGCAAGAACGTCCCTGAGTGAATCCATGCTGAGAAGAATTTATTAAGTTAAATTTTTCTAAGTGGCTTCTAATTTTTCTAGCAATAATAGACTCTAGCAACTTTCCTATGATTGATGTGAGACTAATGGGACGGTAATTGGATGCTATCGGTTTATCACCTTTTTTGAAGATCGGAACTACATTTGCAAGCTTCCAAGCTTCTGGAACTAAACCTGTTTCTAATGACTTGTTAAATAAAAATGCTAATGGGCTACTTAACTCATCTCTGCATTCTTTTAATACTCTAGCATATACCTCGTCTATTTACTATCTATATTATTCTGTGTGTCTTTAATTCTACCCATTCAAGCATGGAAATTAATGTTAATAAACGTAATCATAATCTATTGATATTTTATGTTTATTTTATAATTTATTTGTTTTTCGTTTATAAGTTTTAAATCAATTATCATCATTTTTCGTGCCAAATTAGGCCTACCTATAGTTTTGCTTTGTTTTTTATTTTGTTTGTATGTGTGTAAACCCCTGAACGCACCACACGGTATCTGTGTAAACTGCGTAACTAATATCAGTGCAGAAAAAGAACATTGATTTTGTTTTAGAAATACTGGCATAACTCCTTTGTGTGTGACGTCCTTTTCTATATATATTGTGGCAACTATTAGACGACTTTATTCAGATTAGGATCTCTAGTAGCAAATAATAAGGCTTCAAACTATCTCAACCAAGCCTTTTAATAACTACCGCAGATCCTTCGTAAGCTGCATAATATCGTCTAAATACAGCATAGCTAGAATAAAAGATAACACACGTCGCTGGTACTCAAAGGGTTAAACGTAATACAGTATTCGGTACATACACAGATGATATTATTACATCTAGGTATAATACAAAGTTACAAACTAAAATATATTAAACTACACTGTATAATATTTGTTCAATGAAGCTGCGTAGCATATATTTAAAACAAATCGAAAAGCACATATGTAGGTGCAGTTATGACACTAACAGTACATAATTTAATACATAAAAGTTCTCGATACGAAGAAAGCTTAAATAAATCCTAAAATGCTTCTACATAACCCATTACATGAGGGTGAACAAGAGGTACCATATATATAAAGGTAAATATTAGATGACGAATATTCCTATCAAGCATTCTGAATACATGTCAAAGACGGACCATATCAACATCAACCACTACTAGGCTAAGTATCGTGTTTTATTCGTGCTATATCAGTAACTCGTATTGGAATTTTAAAAGTAGTTCATAATAAGTTACTTATTTTGTCCTGTCCCTCTCCTATTGAGAGAGAGAGAGAGAGAGAGAGAGAGAGAGAGAGAGAGAGAGAGAGAGAGAGAGAGAGAGAGAGAGAGAGAGAGAGAGAGAGAGAGAGAGAGAGAGAGAGAGAGAGAGGAGAGAGAGAGAGAGAGAGAGAGAGAGAGAGAGAGAGAGAGAGAGAGAGAGAGAGAGAGAGAGAGAGAGAGAGAGAGAGAGAAAGGCTAAAAATTACAAAACCCGTACAAAATGCCATGGGTTAGGTAGCTAATAATTATATATATCATAACATAAACTAACTTGATATCTCTTAAAACCATGTTTAAATAATCCTTCCATGGAAAATACCGATATTTTTAGTACAGTTTTTTCACAGCTGTCTGAGAATGATGTTCCATGAGAGAAGATATTTAATATTTGGCGATCATAAAATTTACCCTGAGCAATCCAAACACTGATCGTTCAAATGCAATCAAACAAATCACTGATCGGCAGGCTGAATGCTCTGGACTCTCTCCCTGAATAGGCCTACATCTTCCCCTCATCCTATGACTTAAATTGCTTCAAACTCCGTGTACCCAGACATTTTGGCTCGAACATTCCTTGATTTTGGCCCTGTCACTCTTTCAACTCTGGGGAAGGCACTCGTCACAGGCAATTCTACCTTGTGTCTCTCTCATCCACATTAAAAAAAAAAAATTATGCCGCATCTTCCGTTACCTTCAGATATTGACATTTATTATCCATTGTGCTATACCCTGTTCCAAAATAGTAGGTGAAAACTCTTGAAAATTACCCTCTATAACTCCTCTACCATTTGAGAAGGGTCAGCCAGAGAACAGATGTGGAAATTTACAGCCCATTTGTTCCAGCCCTTCTTGAGTTACAGAGGTTAGGGTTCACGATTTCTGACCTACCTACTTGGAACAGGATTTTTTTTTTACCGAAAAAATTACAAATTTATCTTTAAGGGTGAGCTTGGGGGTGTTTTTAAAGCTTGATGAAGACCTAGCGAGGAAAATAACAAATAAATGATTGAATATATAGTTAGACCCAAAAATAACATAACGTCTCCTTTAGAAGTGATCCAAGCCGCCCTCCTCGGAGTAATAGAATCCGTCCTCACACAACCCCTTGCCGTAAGGACAATATTCCAACTGCTCCCCCTTCTCCTTCATGTTTAGCCTCATTCATTTTCATATTTTAATATTTTCGTCCATTTCTTTGTCGATATTAAGACCTTTCGTGCCATTTATGTGTCTCCTTAAAAGTGATCCAAGCCGCCCACCTCGGAGTAATCAAACCCTTCCTCACACATCCCATGGCCGTAAGGACAATACTCGAACATCTCCCCGTATGGCGACTGGGTCAGAATGATAATGTTGAAGAGGAAGGTGAGGACGCCAAAGAGGATGAAGAGGATGCGGTCCAGGACACGCGAGATGAACTTCCACTGCTCCGAGAGGCGGGACATCTTGGCCCCGGTCTCCCGCACGGCCTCCTGAGTGGCCATGATGCGATAGATGCCTTCCAGGGCCTCCACAGACCGCTGATGGAAGGGGTCTGGAAGGGAAAGGAGGGGATTGAAGAAGAGAGAGGAAAAGAGTGGAGAGAAAAGTGATGATGAAACGTTTTTTACCACCATGCACTCCATGTTCAAGAGCTGGGTGTTCTGATGATCAGGGATTTCAGTGAATAGTTGCCACAGATTGCTAGACCGCACCATCCACCAACAGCAATAGCGTCTGCCAATAACACACACTGGCTGGCCCGAGACTCAAACCGTCAACCTCGCGGTTTGTAGGCAACTGCTCTACCAACCGTGCTATGGCCTGTGAGAAGGAAAAGCAGGGAAGGAAACTAAAAACACTGAAAGGAACGACAAAAGGAGAAAATGAAAACGTCTAAGGGAAAACCATAGGGACAATAAAAACGAGAAGAAGCAATAAAGAGAGACCGATAAAATTCCAGGAGAATAGTAAACAAATAGTCAAATATAACAAGAAAAGGAAAGGGAGATGAATACAGTAACATAAATTAAAGAAAAGGGCTTATAGGTCACTAAAAGTTTACCAGTACATGATCTCCAGAATTTCCATCAAGCCCTCCTGGAGAGGCTCTGTAAGGGAAAATCAAAGAGTGAAACAGAAAGGAAAAAATAAGGATAAAAAAATAGAGAGGGATCAAATAGTAGAATAATATACATAAGGAATATATTCATGAACACCTCCATCGCCGGCTACAATAATGTCTGACCTCCTTTGATAACTCAGGGCAGGGCAGTTCTCTCTCTTTTTACTCACACAAGGTGAAGTGGGTAAAGTGTAGCGGACGACTCACTTGGGTTAAGAGAGGCGTGCAAAGAGGCGTACAAATTGCTACATGTACGCAGATGGTAATGTGCAGTAGGTGAGGCATACGAAGTGCAACAGTTGACATGGGTCAGGTGATGTATACATAGAAGATAGTGTACGGTGGATAATGTGCAGTGGGTGATGTGAAGCAGTTGATGTATAGCAGTTGCCGCAGGACAGGTGATGTATACATAAGGTAGTGTAGGTGGATAACACACAGTCGACGATGTGAAGCTGTTGATGTATAGCAGTTGACGCACGGCAAGTTATATGAGGTGGTTGATGTGCCGTTT
Source organism: Paralithodes platypus (assembly GCA_032716605.1). Taxonomy (NCBI): domain Eukaryota; kingdom Metazoa; phylum Arthropoda; class Malacostraca; order Decapoda; family Lithodidae; genus Paralithodes; species Paralithodes platypus. Next base: position 66,261,223 of record CM064485.1, read on the forward strand.
GATTTGCAACAGTCTGATGCAGTGTTTAACGCTGTGCATTCCCTTAATTAACAGGGCTAGGCGTGCCCTTGCTACAGGAACATTACTGGACATTTGCCACGAATCATTAGACCTGAGTGTCCAAACTCTTGACATCTACCAATGGCACGGCCTGGGATCAAACTGCCGACTCTGTGATCAGTTGCCAGACGCGCTACTGACCATACCACAGCCCGTGACATGGGACGTGACAATTATTACCTCTACATCACTGTCCCTTAACCCTTAACTGGCGGCGCGCAACATAAGTCGAGTGAAATAAATTTGGACTATGTGGCGGCGCGCGACATAGGTCGTGTGGCAATTTCAGCACGTAATGTTGCTGAGAGAGAGAGACAAGTGGTGGCAGGAGAGTAGCGAGCGTATGACTGCTCCAGACCACCGCGGCGGACCAACTGATATGAATCCCACCCTCCTCCACCCTCTCACACTCGCTACATAGTGAAATGTATGGGGAAAGTACCGAATTACATGGTTTTTGCACTCGTGTTGCGCGGTTGTTGCAAGAAAACTAGCGGTCATACAAGGATCTATGTGGTGTCATTGGAAAGCTCTGTTTATGCCCTTTCAGGGATAGATACTTGTTTTACGCTCTGGGTCTTATTTAGGCATGAAAATTATCACGTAAACAGCCCTATTTTGGGTAAAAAAAAAACGCTGGTGGCTACATATTATTTACCGCCTAGGCCGCTCTTTAGGTGTTAATACAGACTAACAACAACAAGGAAAAGAGTGAGAAGACGTACAACCTACCTTCTGTTTTCTTCTGTCATGTATCTAACAACAAGCGTGGGCCGAGGGTTGCACAATTAAAAAAAATAATAATAACCCCGAGGTGTAGCCAATCATGATTCCTGTAAGTCACAAGATAGCAAAGAACCAATGGAGCATGCAAAATTACACTAAGCCATGCAACCTTACCGGATTCACTTTACAACACACACACATACAAGCAGATGTGTATATCAGCACACCAACCTATGCATTCAGCACATATACACGTACAAGCCTACAAAACTACAGTCACACACACTTATAACACTACAAATCTCTGACCTTTGAAGGGTGGGGGAAGGTCATAATGGTGGTCCACAGTCTTCACTTTGAGGATCTTCACGCCCCCAGATGTGTCATCAGTGTCGTCTTCAAAGGGAAACACCTTGTCTTTCCCCAGGTCTCTCTCTTCCTGGAAATACACAATACAGAATGTACACTCAATGACATAATTATCATGTAAAACTTGCAAAATATACAAATCAAAACAGGAACGACACAATATATAGACAAAAGAACTAATCAAAATCACTATATGTGGAAATAACGATTTAGCAAAATATAGTTAGAGACTAAGCTTTCGAAGCTATCCTGAACAGAATCGAATCTCCTCATCTATTTGCTTACTTAATACTTACATTTAGGAGGTTCATTTTGCAGTTCGAGAGTTGATATTGGGCCCAGATACTTGTTGTTGAGTGTACCGTACAATCTCTAGATTAGTTAGTTAGTTAAAATAGGACTTCAGAGGCTCTATCAACCCTTCTGGATTTCTAAGCCAGCACAGGACATGGTGTGGCGGCGTCTTTGTCGTATGTCCACCTCCTGGGCCTGCCGGCTCTCCCGATCGGGGACAAGATTGCACCCAGTGGAGGACAGCGGGCCACCAACCAATGGGAGCAGTCCTGGGAGTCAAACCGCCACAATCAACCCCTGCCCCCTCCTTGGGAGCACGGGAACCTGGGAATGGCTTCGGTTACCCAGGCAAGGAAAGGCCGATCGCAGCCATGGCCTTCCTTAGGGACTCGGGGCTGTTCGGCCAGGTAGCCTAGGGAACGACAACAACATCAACAACTAAGCCAGCACACTGTAATTCTTGCCTTACAGTGTGTTGGCTTAATAATCCAGAAGGGTTGATAGCCTCTGAATTCCTATTTACTTTACCTTTACTTGCCAGTCGCTGATGATGGCTTGGGGGACAGTGATCCAGACCAACCAGGCGCCCCAGAGAGACGTTGACCTCAGCCATACAGGGACTCGGTGACCGCGGTCCCCGGTGTACGTCAGGTTCAGTACGTACACCGAGAACACTATGTTGAAGGTCAGTACAACCAGGCACACACCGTAGTACACACCTGCGGTACATAGGAAGAGTTATGAAGCTCTTGCATATAATCAAAAGCAAAAGTACCAACCAACATTTGCGCTGCGTGAAATTTTATAAAACCAAGATTATTGAAAGCTTGAACATTTGGACAAATGTATTAAAACAGCAGGGAACGAAGGATGGCTGAAAGGTTCACTGGGGTAAATCAACCTTACTTGACTTCTAGTACTATCTTTTCGTAAGCTATGGTCTTCTCATACCAATTCCGTCTATTTGGGGCGACTGCAGCCTTAAACATCAATTCTTCCTGCAAGTCGAAGTAAAACAAATTTGCATTAAAGTATTCTCTATTTCTCTCTATCCCATTGCCTATACAGTACATACTGAACACACCGACGTCTGCTTGTGCTTCATATGATATATTCACTGCATATTGCTCTTCATTTAGTGCAAAAAGTTTGTGTTCCAGCTACACATCCTGGCATACATCTACTTCTACAAACAACACTATTACTATAACACCTGCAAGTGGTAGTCTGTGTCAGTCATAGCCATCAAGAAGACGATCATAGCCAACATAGAATTAATCCCCAGACCTATTTTGGGTGGATGGGACTCGTTAGCCTTGGTCGGCAACTCATCTAGGGGAGACAACCTTATACAAATCCGGGTGGATGGGACTCGTCAGCCTTGGTTGGCAACCTGTCTAGGGGAGTAAACCTGATACAAATCCGTACTGTTTACCTAAGGGTAAGGCAGGTTAGTGGATGTATTAGCCGAACACCACTGTAGAAATATAGTGCTAACAAGATACACAGAGGACCTCGGAGTCGGACGGATCCTAAATTGAGTGGTCAATCCTGTAAGTCCTTCACTAAACTGGCTCGGGTTGTCCCTCTCACAGGGAATAGGTCCGCTTGGGGGCATTCTGTGTATGGCCACCCTCGTAAGGGGAGTAAGGCGTCCGGCAATAGATAGACTTATTTTCTTCTACTACTACTACTACTACTACTATTAAACACTATACCTGCAAGTGGTAGTCTCTGTGTCGGTGGAAGGTTCTCAGTCATAGCCATCAAGAAGACGAACATAACCAACATAGAATTAATCCCCAGACCTATCTTCTACTACCACCACTACTACCACTACTACTACTACTACTACTACTACTAAACACTGTACCTGCAAGTGGTAGTCTCTGTGTCGGTGGAAGGTTTTCAGTCATAGCCATCAAGAACACGATCATAGCCAACATAGAATTGATCCCCAGACCAATCTTCTCACCCGTCTCAGCCGGTAGGGAGAACACCAACAGGGCTGTCAGAGAGAGAGAGAGAGAGAGAGAGAGTCCAAACATTATTCATGGGGGTAGGTGTTACTAATTGGTTTGTTTATCTATTTATCTTTCTTATATACCTTATAAGAATGACTAAGAAGGTGTACGAGAGCGAGGTGGAAGGACAGAGAGGGAGAGGTAGACCGAAAGAGAGGTGGAAGGATGGAGTGAGGAAGTATATGGATGAAGGCGGTGCTGGCTGGGAGGAGGGGCATCGACTGACTGGGGACAAAGGTGCATGGGGGCGGTTCGTTCGTGGCCACCCCTTCGGGGATCACGGCGGCAGGCAATAGATAGATAGATAGATAGATAGATAGATAGATAGATAGATATATAAATAAAAATGAGAAAGGAAAAACAAAAATTATGAAGAAATATTCCCTTCTACTGATATTCTCCATTAAAAATACAACCTATAATAACTGGCTTTAATCTAATGAGTTATGGAAAAATGACTGTCGTTTGCTGTTTATACAGGGAATTTGATTACCCGGTTGTTGTTGTTGTAGTTCCCTAGACTGTCTGTCCGAACAGTCCCGAGTCCTGTAGACCAAAACCGTACCAGATGCTCAGGCCCCTGAAAGAGCCAGGGAGAGAGAAGATCTGTCTCTGAGAGGGCAGCGGGGGAGAGGACCATCAGCTCACGGGCTTGCACCCCTGGGCCAATGCCCCCACTGTCCGCAGCCCCCCTTGCAGTGTCACCCAATCGGGCGATCTCGCTAGCGTCTAGAAGGAATAGTAGTACAGTAAAAAGAGACAGACAGAAACGGAAGTTTGGGTAGAGGATCCCAAACCTCACTCTGGATAGGACCAACCCTCACACGTTACCATGTTGTTGTTGTTGTTGTTCCCCAAGCTGCCTGGCCGAACAGCCCCAAGGCCCCGAGCAAGGCCAAGGCCATAACCGAGCGCCCCCACAGAACCCTCCCTGCCGACCCCAATAAAGCCTGGGTGACCGAAGCCACTCCATGGCGGGGAGCTGAGGAGGGTGCGGAAACGCCCATGTTGACTCAGCTGGCACCTACCCTGAGTGACCGAATTCTGAACCACCCTAAATATTATTTGACCATTGTGACAAGACCAACTAACCACAGATGTTGATGAGGACCCCCGGCATGATGAAGAAGAACAGAGCAAACTTGACCCTCCGCTGCAATTGAATGTGGTAACTCACAACTGGAGGGAGGGAGAAGAAAGGAAGTTAGTGTTAGTCTGGTTGGAGTGGAGGAAAAATATATGCCTCATGTCTCATACTTCATATCATACAAGGTGTGTGTGTGTGCGTGTATGTGGCTAAGGTGTGTGTATGTATGTGTATATATATATATATATATAATAGGTTTCTCACTAACCTGAGAAAGGATCATCACAGCATGGATCAAACTGTTCCTTGGTCTCAGAGTAGAAATGAGTGTGTGTGTGTGTGTGTGTGTATGTGGCTGAGGTGTGTGTGTATGTACTTGAGGTGTGTGTATATATAACAGGCTTCTCACTAACCCGAGAAAGGATCCTCACAGCACGGATCAAACTGTTCCTTGTTCTCAGAGTAGAAGTTCTCCAGGAAGAACTCTTGGTTGGGGTGGAAGCGAGTGATGTCGGACGGACCCATCTCCAGTACCATCTGACAGGAAGACACAAAAACACAGAAAACTGGTAATAAATTTGACAGTTGTTGTTGTTGTTGTTGTTGTTGTTCCCCAAGCTGCCTGGCCGAACAGCCCCAAGGCCCAGAGCAATTCCAAGGCCATAACCGAGCGCCCCCACAGAACCCTCCCTGCCGACCACAATAAAGCCTGGGTGACCGAAGCCACTCCATGGCGGGGAGCTGAGGAAGGTGCAGAAACGCCCGGGAAACCAAAGCCCCACCCAGGGCCCTGTGCCCCTCAGCAATTATGAAGAGAAAGTTGAGGGGCAAGGGAAAAATGTGACGCTTTGGCTTCCAATCTTGGTAGATTGGGAGGTCAATCCACGGAAAAGACGCCGTCACTTGAGATCTAGAAAATATATAAGTTAAAGGAACAGTCAGAGTAAGCTATGGGTATGGCAGAGATCGCTCAGTTCTCACTCTGATAGACCAGCCCATCACCAGTTTATCTACATTATGCAAACAAACAAATATATTGACAGTCCACTACTTAACGCATCCTGTGCGAGCACTGAACATTGTTCCTCAGTATAAAAGTTATACGCAGCCATAATTGCTAGTACTAGCAACGAACATCGTTTGTCACTCGTACTAGAGTTGTGTTCTCTGCTATAGGTAGCGCCAACGAATTGTGACAATAATCTTGATCCTTGACCTCTCCATAACTCAAAAGGGCCTAGAGCAAACTAGCTGTAAATATCCACACCTATTTCCTGGTGGACTCTTCTCAAATGATAGAAACATCAGCCCGATTGTTTTCATCTATTTCAAGTTGTAAGACTTAATGGGGTCAAGATTATTGTCAAGTTCGTTGGCGCTACCTACAGTATCCTATTCTTTCACTAAGTATCGATAAATAAGCTTCTAAAGGATTCAATTTGCCATCAGCTGGAAATAAACCGACTGTAGGTCTCCCTCGATATACGATTGGGCTACATTCCTGAAAACCCAATCTTAAATAGAAAAATTGTATAGCAAACCCTAATAATAATGGGGTAAATGGTGATGCGTTCTCGGACCAGCCAAAACCCAAACCCAAACTCCTAAAAGCCTATAATAATATCGTAAATCGGGGCATCGGATAGTGAGGGAGACCTGTATACTAACATGTTTATTGTCGTTAGTCCAGGAAGTGAAGATCATATCACAGGTCTGCTGGTCGAAGGGGAACCACTGAACGTCTACATCACAGACGGAGGTAAAGACGCCGTGAATGAGCAGCTTACAGGTCCCGTCATAATCCACAATCACGTTGGTGTGGATCTGGGACGTCTCGTAACTTGTGTCGGCGCTGCAAGGAGGAAAGATAATTATTGATCCAGGAGATTTTATATATTTTTGTTTCTTTTCTATCCATAATATGGCCAAAATTGATCCAGAACACTTGATTTCTTATGGGGGGGGGGGGGGGGAATACGAACTACTCCCTCAGTCGGAGAGCCCATACTTGGCATGCAAACTAAGGAGGTGTCAGAATAGGTTTTAAGTGAATTTTTTGTTTTGTCTCAGGCAGTGCCGGGTACCTCAGCTAGTAGAGAATACATATTGCCTTACGTGTTATGTAGGACAATATCAGGATGCCAGACATCACTGTATAGCACTCTAAGGACGGTGGTGTGGTTGTACATGGCAGGGTCCCAGGAGAGGTAGGGGTCCTTCCAGATCAAGATGACCTCTGTGTTGGTCACCATGATGCCCTTCTTGGAGTCCTGGAGGAGAGAGGTCAAGGCAGGGGGTCAAAGGTCAAATGGGGGAAAATTTTGTTTGAAGACTTGAATTCATATTATCACCAACCCACCACTTAACTTACAAATAAACCTGTGTATATATATACTCAGGCACATACCCCCATAGCTGAGCCGGAACAGGAACAACACAACACAAACAAACAAAATACAAATTTACACACATCTAGGTCGCCCAGGTGAAGACCCAGAGACCAAAGATCACTTAGGGCACTCCAGCACTCCCCCGAACTCCCGGAGAAGTTCCGGTCTCAGCAGGTAAATGCGCAGCGGAGCACACCACAGTGCCCGCCCACCACATATCCAGACATGACCTTTTATATATACCTGCTCCCCGGGCAGGCGTCTGACGGACTATTATCTAGTCCAACTGGCGCCCGACCCCCTCTCCCAAACGACCGCGTTATAACTCATCTATTCACTAGCATTCTCCATTCATTCCAATATATTACCACTTCTCTTTCCTGATCTATAGTTATTCCTCTATACATACATACATACATAAAATTTTAAGACTGAGTGTTCCACACATAAGTGCAGTTTCAGTCTCTTGTCCTAATGGCGGCGTTCCAGGCAACCCTGTTAAGGGCTGCTTCACTTGTCAAGTTCTTGGATTTGAGATCGGCGCGTATAGTCCGATCCCAGGTCTTCCTCGGTCCACCCCTTGGTGCAGCTCCCTCCACAATCACAGACCTGCATTTTTTCACCCAATTTTGTTCATCCATTCTCTCCACATGTCCATATCTTCCAACTCTTGTACTACACAATCTATCCCTCTCAATGAAACTAATGAATACATGTGGTACTCCAAGGATTCGAACCTAGGATACTCACACTGAAGTTCCGCGCACTAACCATTACACTATCAAGACAGAGAAATATGAAAAGAAATAAATACAAGAAAATTAACATGTAATAGCATTGTTTTGGCCTTTTTATCACATCCAAAGACATAATTTGAACTATAAACTACGATTTTGTCTGTGCACATACAATAATAAAGACTAAAAATAAATAAAGGTAAATTGTCATGTTTCCATCGGGAAAACTCCGGTACAGGTATTATGAAGATTAGGCTTATGTTGTGAAATATTTTGTTAATCATGAAATCTTGGACTTAAGGGAAGATGGTAGGTTTTTCTGGACACCTCCCCCTTTGCCCACCCCAAGCCAGCCTCCAGAAGCATATCCATACTTAAATCACCCACCGATCCATCCAGTCACTCAAAGACAACACTCAGCTACATGCACGGCCCCCTGAAGTCCATCCCTCAGAAACCCTCCTTTCCCGTGAGGACAGAGTCCACCTGGCTAGACTACGATGTGGGCACCATCCAGCCCTTCTGAGTTATCAGAAGAGGCTGGATGACTCCGTCCAAGACACTTGTCCAGGTTGTAACACAACACCGCACACTATCAAACACATTATGGAAGACTGCATAACACTGAACACACAACCACTTATGCCAACAACACAACACACACTCCTTGAGAACTTTGTAGGAAAACCTGGTCTCGGCCACAGCCTCCCTTACGAGCTCGGGGGTTGTTCGGCCAGGCAGCCTAGGGAACGATTACTACTACTACACTCACCAAACTGAGAACATTGAAGAGGGCGATCTCGAAGTGGACCTTCATGATATCGTCATGGTTGATGACCGGCCTGAGGTGTTTGTTATAGTGCTGGAAGAGGTCGTTGTACAGCATATGTTTTGGAGTTTATGATCTATAACTCCATCAAGCTTTAAAAAAACACCCTCTAAATACCCTTTCAAGATAAATTTGTACATTGCTTTAAAAAAACACCCCCTTGTCCCCCTTTCAAGATACATTTTTCCATTTTTCCAGTTCCTTCTAAAATCACAGGCTTGCTATCGCTCACCAGGAAAAATTAGACACGTAAATGGCACGAAAGGTCTTAATATTGACAAAGAAAAAGAAATTAGGCGAAAGGTCTCAAAATCGCCAAACTAACGGAACACGAACGTCTTATAATCTCAAAACTAATATGCTAAACATGAGGGAGAAGGGGAACCAAAATAACTCACCAAACTGAGAACATTGAAGAGGGCGATCTCGAAGTGGACCTTAAGGATATCGTCGTGGTTGATAACCGGCCTGAGGTGTTTGTTGTACTTCAGGAAGAGGTCATTATACAGCAAGTGTTGGTCGGATGGCTCATGGCCTACAAACCCCTTCGCTCCTTTACCGGCTTTCCCACCTCCACCACTGCCTCCACCTCCTCCTCCACTGTCTCCGCCTCCTCCACCACCTCCACTGTCTCCGCCTCCACCTCCTGCATGAGTGCCTTGAGAGAAGTAGGAAAAGACAGTAAGGTCGTGAATAGTGGGAGACTTTCGAATCTTTCAAACCATAATATTCTGTTTTTTCCACCACTACCTCTACCACCACCTCCACCTCCACTGTCTCCGCCTCCACCTCCTGCATGGATGCCTTGGGGGAAGTAGGAAAAGTAAGGTCATGAATAGTGGCAGATTTTTGGAACCCTTTCAAACCAAAATATTCTGTTATCCCACAACAAGCATTACCACTACTGCTACCACCATCTCTACTTTCTGTGGGAATGCTTTGGGGGAAGTATGGACAATAAAGTAGTGAATAGTGGGAGACATTGCAAGCATTCAAACCATGAGAGTTTTCCCACTGCAAGAATTATCACTACTGCCACTACCACCTCCACCTCCAGCGTCTGTGCTTTGTGGGGAAGTAGGTAACCAATAGTCATGAATAATGGCGTATTTTCCCATTCAAACCACCAGATGTTATCTCCATCACTTTAACATGCAAACAGGTACACTCACATATAAACATTCGAGGACCTTACCTATTTCTAATTATGGAAGCATATATCTGGAAACTATTATCAATGTGCCCCAGATTACAAGTATCCTTCTCTAGTACTTAGTTGCTAGTATTAGTGTGTGAGGTGTATGTGTGTATGGTATCTAGCTACGTGATCACGAGTCGGAGCGGGTGGTGCTGGATGGGATATAATTCCAAATGAAGCCACTACTTTGAAGCTCCTCGCTGGTCTAGTGGTTTAGGTGCTGGAGTGCTGCACTACTGGCCTGGGTTCGAACCCTGGCTGGGCATGACACAAAATATTAATAATAACATGATTTTCTATATATCATCTACAAAACTATATATACTATTTATTGAAAAACAAGTTCCATCCAAAAATAAATCCGTATAGTAGTAGTTCCATAAACAAACAAAGGGGGTCCACACATTTTTATGAGTGACTGTACGGTTGGCCAAATAAGTCGTGTCGCCGCAGTCATTACGTTTTGCTCTCTGTGTGGTGTATTAATGTCTGTTAGATATTGAATAGGATGTGTATAGATAGGAACATGTTTTTAATATATCACTAGAAACGATAAATTAATGCCTATATAGTGCTGATACCAATTATTGATCGAAATATACTTGGTGCCGCGACATCACTTATTTGGGCAACTGTACCTTTAGTCTTTGGATGATAAAATTAACATTTGTTTACACAAGTCCGTCTCCTTAAGATTACCAAACTGTTCAATACTTTAGTAGACTACCATTGGATCATATTATTCAGCTAAATAAGTAGGCTGCCAGTTATAGGTTTAATTAGGATAGCATTTAGCTCTTAGCATTCTTAAAAATCCTTACCTATTCAAATAAATAATTGGGTTGCCTGTCAGATTTTGAAGTTTAATTAAGATAGTATTAACCCCTTCTGTACCAGCGACGTCTTTTTAATTTTATTCTGGCCACTATTAGACGACTTTATTCAGTTTAAAAAGGGCTCTCAGCAATCAACAGGCTTAGAACTATATCGCATAACCCTTTTTACTACCACAGATCCTTATTAAACTGCACAACATTGCAGGATTAAAATGATATAGACGTCGGCTGTACAGAAGGGGTTAAGGAGTAGAATTCAAGGTGGGAAGATTTAAGAATACGACTGTAAGACTTACTTGAGACGAAGATATGGAGAAACAGAAGAAGCAGAAGTTTGGTACCCATCCGGAATCTAGTTATGGGGAAAATCTATTAAATATTTATTAATCCGTACTGTAACGGTGATGTCCTTTTCATTATTTGCTGGTAACTATTAGACGATTTTACCCAAGTTAGGAAGGTTGTCTATCCATAAAAAAGCTGCAGACGATCTCAATTAATCCTGTCAGCTACCACACATCCTTCCTAAGCTTCATAATATCGTCTTAATGTTAGTTTCCTTCCTAGACCTCTATCAAGCTTAACCCTTTCAGTACCAGCGACGTCTGTTATGTTTTAGTCTAGCTTTATAATTATAAAATATTTTGTGCGGCTTAGGAAGGATATAGGGTAGCTGAAAGGATTAACTAAGATAGTCTGTAGCCTTTAAATGGGTAGACGTCCTTCCTAAGCTGAATAGAATTGTCTCATATTTGCCTGAATAAAATTAATAAAAACTACCGGAAGGGGTTAAAAAGCACCCCCAAGATAAAATTTGAGATACAATTTGGGTATTACAAGTTTGGTAGGTTATTTCAAGTTAATAGTCAATGTTAATCAGTATGAATAGCACTTACTAGCAGATTATTGGCGATTACGATGACTATTTGCTCCCTTGTGGATGATGGTAGCAACTCGTCAAAGATGGGTTTCGGGACCGTAGAATTTTATCGCGTCAAAGTTGTGTTTCGGCCCCGTAGACTTCCAGCGCTCTCCATCCAGGCTTATAGATACTTCTGAGCGGGTTCAAAGGTGGAGCGGAGGGTCTTAAGACATTGGTAGTAGGGGTGTTAAAGATTAGAGAGGAAGGAGGGAGGGGGGGAGGGAGGAAAGGGGGAGGGGGAGATGGGAGGAGAAGGGGGGTCGAGAAGGGAGAGAAGGTGTGGAGAGGAAAAGAGGAGAGAAGGGGGTGGAATGGGGAGGAGAGGAGAGAATGGGGTGGAAAGAGGAGAGAAGGGGGTGAAAGGGGGAGGAGAGAGGGGGTGGAAAGGGGAGGAGAGAGGGGTGGAGAGAAGGGGAGGGGAGGAGAGAGGGAAGGAGAGGAGAGAAATGGGATAAGGGGGGAGGGGAGGAGGAAAGATGGGGGAGGAAGGGAAGAGAAACACTAGAGATTATGAAGAAGGGGGGGGGGGGGGGGGGGGGGGAGGCGAATGAGAAAGAATGGGAAGGGGAGAAATTAGATAGCTAGAATAAAGAGGGGTGAGGGGAAGAGAGAAAGGGGGGAGGAGGGGGGGGGAGGGGGAAAGAGATGGGAGGAGAGAGGGAGAAAGAGGGGGGGGGAGGAGGAGGGATAGAGATGGGGGGAGGGGGGAGGGAGAGAGAGGGGGAGGAGGGAGAGAGAAAAGGGGGGGAGGGAGGGGGTATAAAGAAAGGTACTAAAACAAGAGGTGAGAATAACAGGTCGATGTGTGTGTGTGTGTGTTTGTGTGTGGTGTGTATGTGTGTGTACGTATGTACTGTGTGTGTGTGTACTGTGTGTGTGTTGTGCGTGTTCGTGTGTACTGTGTGTGAGTGTATGTATGTGTGTGTTGTGCGTGTACGTATGTACTGTGTGTGTGTGTGTACTGTGTGTGAGTGTGTGACTGTGTGTGTGTGTATGTATGTATGTGTGTGTGCGTGTGTGTATGTGCAAGCGTGTGTGTGTGTCCTCAATTGACCACTTGCGAGTGAGTTGGAGGCAACGACCTTTTGACACAATCCCACACCTATTCTGTCCAGCTCTCCAACCCAAGAATTAACATATTTTGTCAATCTTGCTTTTACTCAATAGCTGAACTCTGGAACTCTCTCCCTCAATCAATTTTTCCTTCATCCTATGAATTAAACTGTTTTAAACTCCGTGTATCCAGACAATTTGACTCGAACGTACCTTTTTGAACTTCATGGGGAGACACTGGTTCCAGGCAGTCTCATCAGTTGCATTGACAAAAATTAAGACAATTTTACCGATAATATTGACTTTTTGAGAGAGAGAGAGAGAGAGAGAGAGAGAGAGAGAGAGAGAGAGAGAGAGAGTGTGTTTTGCAACCTATATCCCCAAGAAATACAGATAATTTTCCGATAATATATATGTATTCACATAATCGTACAGAACACGATCTCTAGTGACCCATATACTGTATAGTTCATCGACACGGGGGGGGGGGGGGGGGGTTTAACCCCTTCTGTACCGGTGACGTCTTTACAATTTTACTCTGGCTATATTTAGACGAATTTGTGCCGTTTAAGGATCTGTGGTAGTGAAAAGCGTAAAGTGAGATGGTTCGGGGACTGTTAATTTGTTGAAGGCCCCCCCCCCCCCCCCGTACTCCACATAATATAATGGGTGTTTTGACTACCGTGTCGCCCTTGAAAACTCTGTAGTGTAGCGGGACTCACACGTTATGAGTATTGAATCATTGGCCGCCACCTTAACCCCTTCTGTACCGGTGATGTACTTTTCATTACCGTCTGGCGACTATTAGACGATTGTGTTCAGCTTAGGAAGGACGTCTACCCATTAAAAGGCTACAGGCTATCTCCATTAATCCTTTTAGCTATCATATATCTTTCCCAAGCTTCATAAAATCGTCTAAATGTAGCTGAAATCAAATTAAAAATACGTTGCCGGTATAGAAGGGGTTAAGAACAGGGTCTCCCTTTATGATAAATTTGTATATTTGTTCGATAGAAAAATTCCTCTTAATTCCACCTAAATGACACGAAAAGTCTTAATATTGACAACAAATGGGTCGAAAGGTCTTACAATCGCCAAACTATGGACCGAACGTCATAAAATCTGAAAACTAATGAGGTTAAACATGAGGAAAAAGGGGGGGGGGGGGGGCCAGAAAAAAGACCCATCTCCCCTTAACTTTTAATAGCCACTAATAATAAACTAAGCACTTATTTGTACTGCCATTGAAAACAAAATTGACCACATCTTTTAACCCCTTCATGATTTATAATGTAAAACTTGCAAACTAAACAAACCAAAACTGGGACAAAGACAATATAAAGTCAAATTAACTTATCAAAATCGCTATGTGGAAACAACGCTTACTAAAATAAAATGTATGAAATATATATTCTGGTTAACCCTTTCAGTACCAGGGACGTCCTTTTCATCATAAGCTGGCAACTATTAGACGATATTATTCAGCTTAGGAAGGACTTCTAGCAATACTACGGCTTCAAACTATCACAACCAACCCTTTTAACTACCACAAATCCTTCCTAAGTTGCATAATAACGTCTAAATATAGATAGAATATAATATCCCAAACGTCGTTGGTACTCAAAGGGTTAACAGTAGAGGATTTTATGCAGCTTAACCCCATCTGTACCGGCGTTATTTAGACAATTTTGTGCAATTTAAGAAGGATCTGTGGTAGTACAAAGGGTGAAGTGGGATAGTTCGAAGCCTCTTAATTCCTAGAGGCCCTTCTTAAACTGAATGTCTAATACTTATAAATTGAATAAAATCGTCTAATAGTAGCCATAGTCGTTTAAAAGACGTCGGCGGTACAGAAGGGGTTAACACAGAGTAGCATAACAACACACTCACTCTATCCTACTTGTTATTGCACTAGGGCAGCCACTCAATCAACCAAGCAAACCCAACATTATCCACAGTACAGCTGACTAAATAATTCATGTCACAGCCTCATAGTAAGTCAAATGAGAGACTATTTAAGAACATTATTCCGTGTATAGCTGACTATTTTATTTTTGTTCTATGTGTATGAAGGAGACAAAAGGCAGGTTGCCTGTAAGGAGGGTCTCTTAAAAACGAGTGACAAAGCCAAATTCAAGGGACGTTGGGGTCAAAATACTTGGACACGCGAAGTTTAAAGCAGTTTAAGTCATAGGATGAAGGAAAGATTAATTGAGGGAGAGAGTTCCAGGGTTCACTTGTTGAGTAGAAGAAAGACTGAGAAAATTTGCCAATTCTTGGGTTGGAGAACTGAACAGAATAAGAGTGGTACTGTGTTGAAAGGTGGGTACCTCGCACTCGCTGCAAGAGAGGGGGTATACATTGAGAGAGTTCTGAAGAATACTGATGGTTTTAATAGCGATAGAAGAGTGAAAGTGATGCAACTATGTGGCGTGTAGAAAGAGATTATAGGGAACTAGGCTAGTAAGAGAAAGTGAGTTGATGAGGCGAAATGCTTTTGATTCTACTCATTCGAGAAGTGCGGTATGGGTGGAGCCTCCCCATACATGCAAACAATACTCAATACAGGGGCACACTGTGCCCCGATTCAGAGCAAGGTGGGGGGGGGGGAGATGAAGAACCCACGGAGATGGTTGAGCACACCTAACTTTTGGGGAGCTGTTTTAGCAAGAATGGTAATATGAGGTTTCCAAGAAACGTCGGATGAAAAAGATACACCTAGAATATTGAGAGAAGATAAGGCCAGAATATACTAAAATAATGCGTCACTATTATACACAATAGGTAAAAAAAATAATTAACCTTCTCCTAAACTGCATAAAATCATATAACAATAGCCTGAATTCAATAAGAATATTGTAAGTCATGCTATACAGATTGGGTAAAGACTCAAACCCAAACTGTTTAACCTCCCTGTAGCTCTCACCAACTTAAACACGCAATGGTTGTCGACAAAACACCCCACTACATCATCATCATAGGTATTTGGATTTTTTTTTTTTATATATATACCTGCTCACATTTTGTAATTAGCCTACTAAGAATTTAGGGAATAGAATGAGTGTGTTTTTGCGTGCTTTATTATTGTTGTGTGTGTGTAGGCTATGTGTGTGTAGGCTATACGTCTACCTCATTACATTACATTAATAGATTCCTAGCCAGGCGACGAAAGGCCATATGGCACTAAAAATAGAAAACTGAATGGGTCAGAAGAATGACAACCTAAATATCGTTAAGGAGATGGAGAAGAGAAAGGAAAGACATCACTCGATCAACAGAAAAAGAGGGAGACTCGGAGATAATATCGGCAAGACACGGAAGACGACGAAGAACATATAAGGGAAAACAACGTAAACGGGCTCTACCTCATTACAATAATCAATTTTAATTATCTAAGGGTATCCTACTGCAAATTCAATCTAATTAGTTTATTCAGATATTCTATCGCCTTCCTCTCAATTTTAGTTAGCTAAGGTAAAACCCTTAGAACCTTATGATTAACATAAGAAATGCTAGACCCCCCTATAGTCATCCTCCTATGAAATGAGCTACAAGGTGGTGTCTCTCGCCCTGTGTGGTGTTGTCAAATATTCAAAGCTTTAACAACAAATGTTAGTTTTTCAGGCTATTAACAAATTAATTTTAGCTTTTATGACTATATAATATTATATTACAATTTTTAAAGGTTATGTGGTGTTAAGAAACATCATTTTAAGGATATATAGAAGGAATTTATACAACATATGGCACGCTATTTAGAACATGCTGCCATTTTTCTGGGGACAGCTATAAATAGATTTAAGGAATGGTAGGATATGCGACGTTGCCAAGTAATGTCAATGCGGTTCTGTTGGCTACGCACGCACTCACACACACCCCTACAGATACACACACAAACACACACATACATACACAATCTCCAAAATGCAATACTGTATAGCACAATGTAATCCCATCAAAAGAGAGAGAGAGAGAGCTGGATACGAGTAATGGCAACGCTTTAAATGGCCTCAAACAACGACAACAGCATCACCCAGGTCAGACGGTCACTAACCCTCATTCATAGCGCGACCACCATGGAAGGAAAAACTTGCAAAAGTTACTCTCATCTTCATAGCCAGGCAAGGGAGATGCTGTACAATGTAAATAGGTATATACAAATATAGCCTACCTATCATTTCGTTTCTGTAACTTTTATACAAGAATACCAATAACACTTCCAGACATAAAAACGTCTTTTACATTTATTTCAAGTTTCCCTTCTAAATGTGGTTTTCCTTGGTTTCCTGTTTTCTAAAAGGTTTGTTTTGGTAGAAATGTGGCAACACCGCACAGGGCGACCTTGACCTCCTTGGAGCTCATTTCAGTTGAGTTTGACTATAGGAGTCATCATTGGCCTGTGCCAGACCTAGGCCGATTTGGCGACTCTTCCAAAACGCAACAAAAACCATATCATGTAGGAAATTCAATTCTGCATCTAACCATATAATTTTATACATTATATCAATATCTAAAAGATGCGTGGTTGAGGTGTTACGGTCGTCCGTAGTTGAAAATGTGGCGCGAAATTGGCAACGTGCGGCCGTGTGTATGTGCCTATTGGTCTGGTGGAGGGAGGAAATTGGAGGAGCAGGGTGGAGGCAAGATAGTGGGCTGTAAATGTCATTGGAAGCTCACCTCATAAACCCTGACAGCCACATTATTTGTTTTAGTCATTAGGGGTGTTTCTGTACCCATTTGACATCTCTTCTTCCGAGAGGAGCATCGCAGCTTACCAGTAAAACCTCTCGAGAGGATTGTTGGAACCGCTAGGTTAACAACACAAAAACTCTCAGCTATGTCACTATTTAGTCTTGATGTTTTCAGTTGGCAGTAAATTGACATAAGAACATAAGAAAATGGGAGTATGCAGAAAGCCAATTGGCCCACACAAGGCAGATCCCTCTAAAATGTCTCTAACATGGCTTGTCATTTTTGGTCTGGATAAAGAGACAAATAATTATTGTGGGAAAGGGGTGTTGTATAGGTTGAGGATGCACAAAATGTACGATGAAAATACTACTATTATGGTTGGGTAACTCTTGAGGCACTAAAGGAACAAGGGTTTGCATTCTGATTTTTGTAATGTAAAACTTCCGTAATAGGTAACTGCGTGGAAATGTATCGCGGAGCTTTGTATCTATTTGTTTACCTATTCATCTATCAATAGATATATATATATATATATTTTTAGTTTGTTCTTAAGACCTCAAGCAAGCTTTAAAATAACCCCTTAAGACCCCCTTACTAGATATATTTGTAAGCTACATTTTTCGGTAGAAAAATTCGTCCGGTTCCTCCTCTAATACAGGCTCGCCATGAAAAAACTCAACCTCACAATAAGTCTTAAAATCGCCAAACTAATGGGGCTAAACATGAGAGAGACGGGGGTCCAGTAAAACCAAACCTCCCCTTAAGCAACATATAGCTGTGACAGGCATAATGGGTATCAATTTACATGTTTACCTTAATATCGAGGGTGATTTCTCTTGCTCATACATTATCTGGCCATGCGAACTTCTCATGCCATGTACTGTATCAGTGTTTCCATACAAAATCATAACATACTATGGATGTTAGTTAACCTAACAAGTGCGCATGGGGGTAATTGGAAACGTCCCCCTTTGCTGACGTATTTGAGGTGTTTCCGTCACTAAAATATTCATTGTACCATTAATAGCATTAATACTTATCCATATGCGCCTATTATGGGTTGATTATAAAGGTATTAACCTGAAACAACAATAAAACGAGTGAAAACAGCGTTTGGATGGTCAAAATCGGAGATATAGCCCGCGAGTTGTATAATGTATGGGTGAGGCAAGCTGCTTTCCCGCCAATTTCCCCCAAGGCCACTGAGACACAGTCGATCGATACTCTCTCTCTCTCTCTTGCACTCGCTTGCCATCAGTGATGACAACACCCTGCTTGCAACTCGCTAATGTTAGCACGAAAATATACCTCAGAATAAGGGAATAACAGGGAAAATAGGTGATAACTGAAGGAGAGGAGGAAAGTGACTGATATTTTGCATGGCCCAGGGGCCAAAAAAAAATAAAAAAATAAAAATAAACAAAATAATTTTTTTTTCGATGTCAAAAGTTGATTTTTTTTTTCACTCACTCTTAAGAGTCTCCCAGCAGTCCGCCGGGGGAACTCTTAAGTCTCCCAGCAGTTCCCGGGTTAATGATCGATTGGCCCAAATGTGCAAGATCCATTTCATGCCCAATCCATATAATTCATACCGGGTATATGTTACGTATGTGTTTATTTTGCCATTCTTCTTACTCTATTATTCCATTTCATCTAACAGATAAATTAAAGTCTGGTTTCTATGTTCTGTACCCCTTCTAAATTTTGTTTGTGTCTTCCTTATCACACTAACTCTCCCTCTCACACATTCCCATGTTAATTTAACCCCTAAAGAGCGGCGCCCGGCTGCAGCAAGTTACAAGCATTATTAAGGCTTTTAAAGGGTTAAAATAGAGTGCAAATGGCCGGGAGCGCAGCAGGCCACACGTCCGACTCCCAGGGCCTACCGCCGCCCACTGACTCACCCTCCCTGTGTTCTCGAGAGGCCGGCAGTGTAGCCAGTAGTGAGCGTAGCTGGAAAAAATATGCCACTATATGCTAAACTCCCATGTTGGTGGTACCACTGCCTGAGAACGACGAATGTTACGTAGCTCGTTCTGGTCTCATTTTGAAGCTTTTAGCACCTAGTTTTTTGCTGAATAATTTATTTTCATGCAGATACTTGATTTATCATTCAGGAGGGCCTGAATATGCCCAAAATAGCCCAAAACCCCCCGCTCGTGAGGTGTTAAAGTTATCTATTTGTTACTCTACCTGTCTCTTTTATTGATCGTCCATTCTCAACATCCATCCGTTAGATGACATGTATAAAACAGGATACTTTAACTCTTTCACGCACGTGTGGACGCAGGGGTTGCCGATTAGCAGTCATAGAGTTCTCTCAATCTTATAATTACTTCTCCAAAATTAGTTTTCTGCCCACAGCTAACTCAAAGACAACTGCAGAGGTTGAAGTAACTAAACTAATTAAAGGTTTCCAAACACCCCTGATAGTCACAGACTTTAAAGTATCCCAGAATAGGCTCAAATCATGTCCTGTGCATAAAAGGGTTAACACAAGAACTGCTACAAGCCTCACTTGAGGCACAGTAAAAAAAAAAAAAAGCCCGTGCTGGGAAATATTTCAAAATTGGGCGATACATAGAAAGTAGGGGCATCCCCCCCCCCCCCCACTCTACTGGTTTGTTTTCCTTTCTTTTTGCACAGGTTCCAGCAGTTCATGGGTTAAAATAGATTGCAAGACAACAATGAAGACCCAAACATACAGTACCCCTCATTTTCATTCAAGGTCAGCCATTTGTTACTCCATCTTTCATATTCCCTCTCCCTAATCACCCTTTTCAAAATCCTGGCGTTACGTAATCCATACATAATACAGTGTTTTCAGTACACCGATGCCCCCCCTCCCCCAGAAAATCATACCCATAAATCCTGCACCTTGGACCGTGACTCTCAGGCCGGATCTATATGTAATGATTAAAGGACCCATTTGGTGAACGATTTGTGCATGGATTTCGTAATGCTTGGCCACGGGAGAGGTAAATAAATTGCAGCCAAGGCAGTTGATGGAATTAAATGATCCTTAATATACGTAATTGGTAGGTAATACATAAAGTAGGTAATAATTATATACTTGTACAAAGAAATGCAAGAAATTGGAAGGCGAGAACTTGTGAAAATTGCTTCAAAAAATAAAAAAATACAAATAAAAAAAATATGATTTCAAAACCTGCATTGTTGTTGTTGTTGTTGTTTTTGGCGCACTCTCCCATCCAGGAGTTCGTTCTATGAACGATGGCTGCATTGTCCACAATGAACACATCCCTTCTCTGCTCTAACAAGCATTTCAAAGCAACTACCACCTGTCTCTTACCACCACCACTCAGGCTACTCCAAAACCTCATTGGGTTGAGTGGCTATTTAGGTCCAAGTCCTATTTGGGTTAACCCATAAGCTGCGCAGCTATGGTATTTGAAAGTGCCCACCATGCGAGGTACATTCCTTACAAAAAATTTCAATTTACCATATATATAATTAATACTTATCCATATGCGCCTGTTTTACTTTCAATATGAACATATGAACATTGGAAAGCAATAAAACAAGTGGTAACAGCAATTGGCTGGTGAAAATCGTATATTTTAGCCCTACGGTCGTAATCTGACCTTGACTGGCGAGAGAGAAACACCCTCTCTCTATCTTGTCTCGCATGGTACTGATGTAAAGTCAGTAAAAATAGGTTAGCCTAAACAGAACCAGATGCGGAAATAACTTGAGCCGACCAGGCCAAGTGATATATCTTTCTTGGTCTAACTGGTAGAGTGTCTGCCTCATAGCCTAAGGGTCCCGGGTTCAATCCCAGCCCATGGCATATTTTCGGGAGGCTATTTTAGCATCTAATGAAGTTTAGGTGTTGGTAAATTTTTTTAAGATGGTTGAGAGTAAGCTCAGAGCTCCATAAATCCTCTTTCGGGTATGGTGTAAAAACCTATTCCTACACTGAGAAACTAAGGGAGCTCTCAGACTGGCTTAGAGGGTTGGAGATACACTCCTCCATCCTCCCCCCTCTCTCCCAGCCGTCCTTGTACGAAAATACTCTATAACTATCGGTAATAACAGGGAAAATACCGGATAATTGAGGAGAGGGGAAAAAGGGGGGGGGGACATGTGTAGGAGTGGTAGCAATAAATGGAGGGGAATTATATCACCTAATCACAAATTGCTTTGTTTTGAGTGCCACTGGGGTGTTTTAAAAGTTTTTGTTTAGGCCTTGGATCTTAACCTAACAAGTGCGCATGGGGGTAATTGGAAACGTCCCCCTGTGCTGACGTATTTGAGGTGTTTCCGTCACTAAAATATTCATTGTACCATTAATAGCATTAATACTTATCCATATGTGCCTATTATGGGTTGATTATAAAGGTATTAACCTGAAACAACAATAAAACGAGTGAAAACAGCGTTTGGATGGTCAAAATCGGAGATATAGCCCGCGAGTTGTATAATGTATGGGTGAGGCAAGCTGCTTTCCCGCCAATTTCCCCCAAGGCCACTGAGACACAGTCGATCGATACTCTCTCTCTCTCTCTTGCACTCGCTTGCCATCAGTGATGACAACACCCTGCTTGCAACTCGATAATGTTAGCACGAAAATATACCTCAGAATAAGGGAATAACAGGGAAAATAGGTGATAACTGAAGGAGAGGAGGAAAGTGGGGAAGGAGGGGAGGTAGAGGACTGAGATTTTGCATGGCCCAGGGGCCAACAAAAAATAAAAAAATAAAAAAATATAAATAAATATTTTTTTTTTTCGATGTCAAAAGTTGATTTTTTTTTTCACTCACTCATAAGAGTCTCCCCGCAGTTCCCGGGTTAAAGAGTCTGGCCACATTTGCCCAGTAGAACCTCAACTCGTAAAGTGCTAAGCCCCTGTAGTATACCCCCATGTGAAGGTATTCAGATTCATTCCTCACTAAAATCGTTAATTTACCATATACCGGTATATAATTAACCCTTGTCTAGCGGGGTGTTTTGGGCTATTTTGGGCATATTCAGGCCCTGCTGAATGATCAATCAAGTATCTGCATCAAAAGAAATGTATTCAGCAAAAAACTAGGCGCTAAAAGCTTCAAAATGAGACCAGAACGAGCTACGTAGCACTCGTGGTTCTCATGCAGTGGTGCCACCAACATGGGAGTTTAGCGTATAGCGGTATATTTTTCCCAGCTATGCTCACTACTACACAGGGAGCGTGAGTCAGTGGGTGGCGGTAAGCCCTGGGTGTCGGACATGTGGCCTGCTGCGCTCCCGGCCATTTGCATTCGATTTTAACCCTTTAAAAGCCTTAACCCTTGTCTAGCGGGGTGTTTTGGGCTCATTTGGGCACATTCAGGCCCTCCTGCATGATAAATCAAGCATCTGCATGAACAAAAAATCATTTAGCAAAAAACTAGGCACTAAAAGCTTCAAAATGAGACCAGAACGAGCTACATAGCACTCGTGGTTCTCTTGCAGTGGTGCCACGAACACGGAAGTTTAGCATATATCGGTATATTTTTCCCAGCTATGCTCACTACTGGCTACACTGCCGGCCTCTCGAGAACACAGGGAACATGAGTTAATGGGCGGCGGTAAGCCCTGGGAGTCGGCTGTCTGGCCCGCTGCGCTCCCGGCCATTTGCACTCTATTTTAACCCTTTAACCCTCTCCGACATATGACGCAATTTTGAGCCTATTAGGGATACTTTAAAGCCTTTATTACCATCAGGGTTTTTTACAAACCTTTATTTTAGTTACTTCAACCTCTGCAGTTGTCTTTGAGTTAGATGTGGGCAGAAAACTAATTTTGGAGAGGTAATTATAAGAGTGAGAGAACTCTATTTCTTATTGCTAATCTGGCAACCTCTGCGTCATATATGTCTGAAGGGGTTAAAAGCCTTAATAATGCTCCTCACTTGCTGCACGACTTAAGTCGAGCGCCGCTCTTTAAGGGTTAATAATGCTCCTAACATGCTGCAAATTGGTGCACGACTTAAGTCGAGCGCCGCTCTTTAACCCGGGAACTCCGGGAAGACTCTTAAAGAGTTCCCCCGGCGGACTGCGGGAACTCTTAACCCTCTCACATCCTGATGCGATTTTTGAGCCTATTAATGATACTTTAAATCCTTTAGTTTGTTTACTTCAACCTCTGCAGTTGCCTTTGAATTAGCTGTGGGCAGAAAACTAATTTTGGAGAGGTAATTATAACAGTGAGAGTAATCTATTTCTTATTGCTAATCTGGCAACCTCTGCGTCCTATGGTCGTGAGAGGATTAAGAGTCAGGGAAAACAAAAATCAATTTAAAACACCGAAAAAAAAAAGAAAAAAAAAATTGCCCCTGGGCCATGCCAAATATCACTCCTCCACCTCCCCCAGTTTCCTCCCCTCCTTCAGTTATCACCTATTTTCCCTGTTATTCCCTTTTCCTGTGGTCTATTTTCGTGCTAACATTAGCGAGTTGGTAGCAGGGCGTTGTCATCACTGTTAGCAAGTGAGTGCAAGAGAGAGAGAGAGAGAGAGAGAGAGAGAGTATCGATCGACAGTCTCTCTCCAGAGGTGGAGGAAAGTGGTGGGCTGGGAGGTTGCCTCAGCCATACATTGTGTAACTCCCGGCCTGTATCGCCGATTTTGACCATCCAAACGCTGTTTCCACCTGTTTTATTGTTGTAACAGGTTAATATCTTTATAATCAACCTATAATAGGCACATATGATCAAGTATTAATGCTATTTATGGTAAAATAAATATTTTAGTGATGGGAACAGCTCAAATACGTCCGCACAGGAGTGTGGTGTCTCATACCCCCCATGCGCACTACAGAGGTTAAGGGTTAATACTTATCCATATGCGCCTATTTTACTTTTAATATGAACATATGAACATGGGAAAGCAATAAAACAAGTGGTAACAGCAATTGACTGGTGAAAATTGTATATTTTAGCCCCGCGGTCGTAATCTGGCCCAGACCCGCGAGACAGGCACACCCTCCCTCTCTCGTGTCTCGCATGGCACTGAGAGACTAGGGGTGGACTCAGACTGGCTTGGAGGGTCGGAGTTACACGTACTCCTCCATCCTCTCTCCCACGAAACTACTCGATAAATATCGGGAATAATAGAGAAAATACCTGATAATTGAGGAGGGGGAAAAAAAGGGGAGGGGGGGGGGGGACATGTGTAGAAGTGGTAGCAAGTAATGGAGGGAAATTATCTCTCCTAAACATAAATTGCTTTTTTTTTAGTGCCACTGGGGTGTTTTAAATGTTTTTTTTAAAGGCCTAGGATCTTAAAAGTCTTCCCGCAGCCGCCCAGTAGGACCTCTTAAGTGTTTCGGGTTAAGAGTCTGGCTGCAGTCCCTGGGTTAAGTGGCCTATTCGGACTGAGCAGTCGACTGGTTCGCAGCCTCCCCGTTCAACATCTAACACCACCATGGGTGCGATGGAGGTTTATTTGACAGATTAAGGTTTGAGAACTACACTTAAAACTATTTGTCAATTGTATACTGAGCAAAAGCCTACAAAGCTAGAAAAACTAAGGTCAAAGGGAGCTCTTGTCTTGCTAATGACGTCAATCACATATTCTCACCAAGCACCTCAACCAGCTGTTGCAAATGGTGGTATTGTCCACATAGGTGTTGATGGATATATACAGTAGACTAAATAGGTCTACTTGGAATGGTGGAGCCTATTATTGTCAATACATTGAGGCTAGGCATCAATACTTAATGGCAAGTCAACCCCTCATTGCAATGGCAGGCATCAGAGGTGTAGTAGACCAGTGTCACATTTGTAATGCGAATGCTGGCACCTTATCAGCAAGATCGAGCTGATTACACTGGTTACAAACTACATTCACATCCACAACGATTCCATCAGTACAATAAAACACTACATGCACCTCAATTACTATACTAAAAAATAGGAGAATGAGCTAACAACCCTCTCTCAAAACAAGCAAAAGAATTAAACAAATTGCCTGCATGGATGTGATTCATTTGTGGCCACCCCCTTGTGGATCAATGTATCTGGCAATAGATAAATACAGGTACTCTAACAAAGATATATTAGTGAACTAAAGTCAGAACAAAGCCAAACAAATAGATAGTTTGTCATTACTTTGATGGATCTGAAAATTTGCCGACAAGTCACCTCCTCAGATAGATTGCTTTAATTGTAATTGGCAGAAATCTCTCTCACTCTAAATGCAACTGATGGGCTGGACTATCAGAGTGAGAGCTGAGCGATCTCTGCCATACCCATAGCTTACTCTGATTGTTCCTTTTACTTATATATTTTCTAGATTTCAAGTGACGGTGTCTCTTCCGTGGATCGACCTCCCTACTGCCAGGTTGGGAGCCAAAGCGTCACATTTTTCCTTTGCCCTTCAACTTTCCCTTCATAATTGCCGAGGGGCACAGGGCCTTGGTTGGGGCTTTGGTTTCCTGGGCGTTTCCGCATCCTCCTCAGCTCCCCGCCTTGGAGTGGCTTGTCACCTGAGCTATTAGTGGTAAGCAGGGAGGGCTTTTGTGGGGGCGCTTGGTTATGGCCTTGCTCGGAGACCTTGGGGCTGCTCGGCCAGACAGCCTGAAGAACAGCAACAACAACAACTCTGATCGCCAATTTATAGCAATTGCATGCACTAAGAGTTAATGCAACTACATGATCGATCACAGCAAATGCACTCCCAGCAAACAAAAGAAGGCCTGCCAATCAGCTTGAAGAGAGATAATTTATCAGCCACTTCTCTGTGCCTTAACCAAAGCATCCACCTCCAACTAAACCTAATGTAAATGTTTTGCCTGGACCAAGTCACTGGAATCATAGCCCTAACTGAGTGTTCAAATTGCTGGAAGGAGTGTCCATCGAATGTCACCAACCAAACACTGAAGAGGACGATGTTCAATTTTCGAATTAATAATACAAACGAAACAGATCGAGAGAACTCAAATGATTTCAAATTCAAGAAGATCCACTTTTAAAAATTACAGGCAAATAGTGATACACCAGTACTAACAGAAGAACAGCTAATTTGAAGAGGCTACTACTTACCGTCACATATTGCACACGGAAAACCACAAAAATTACCCTAGAGAATCACAAGGTTATCAAAACAAGGTCACTCAGAAACTACAACAAAGAAACATTTCTGGACATTTTATGGAATACAGACTGGTCTCCAGTGTTTGGAAGTACAAACGTTAATGACGAATGGGTTGGCTTCAGAACCGTCATCACAAACATCCTAGACGAAATAGCTCCTCTGAAAGACATACAAATTAAAACAAGGTCAGACCAATGGATCAACAATGACATACTACACCATCTGGAACACAGAGACAATCTGTTAAAAAGGCTAGTGAAACAGACAGGATCAAGGTCTGAAACATGAGTTCAACAGTAGGAGTTCAACTAAGTAGGAAAATAAAATCAGCGAAATCTAATTATTTCCACAATAAGGCAGAGGAATATCAGAATAACCCAAAGAAACTATGGAAGCACCTAAAAACAACAGGCTACAGCAACAAGGCAAGGGATTCGTCTAACACTAATATTGCTCTCAACATTAATGATCAGGTTTGCCACGATAAACGACAAATTTCAACCTAGTTCAACTCCTTCACCTCCATAGCAAACACTTGCACAGAACCTACCGCAACCTCTCAATAAATACACGACAACAACGGCCACCTTTCGAAATTTCTACAGAGATAAAGGCATACACCCAAACACATTTGGATTGCAAAATGTTACACCAAAATACACCTTTGACAAGCTCTCTAACCTAAATGTACATAAAAGCACAGGACCAGACAAAATTCCTGACAAATTTCTATGAGATGGAGCCATTGGTATAGCAGGTCCCCTAACCCACATCATCAACCTGTCAATTAACACCAACACTGTACCTGCTGAACTGAAGGAAGCTATTGTAACCCCTCTATTCAAGAAAGGAAATAAACTAGAAGTTGGCAACTACAGACCAGTTAGCAGATTATGTATTGTATCTAAAATCCTTGAAAGAGCGGTGTACAAACAAATTGAACACTACCTCAAAGAAAATTATCTATTCTATAAGTTTCAATCAGGTTTCAGATGCATGTACTCGACAGACTTCTGTCTCATCCACTTAACAGATCACATTCGTAAAGAAATGTCTAAAGGTAACTACACCGGTATGGTCCTTCTTGATCTACAAAAAGCGTTTGACACAGTAGACCATGATATCCTATGTAATAAACTACAAGCAATGGGCATTGGGTCAGTGAACTGATTTAAATCTTATCTCAGTGGTAGAACACAGAGTCAAAATTGAGATATTATATCTGATCCTATGCCAATTAACTGTGGGGTCCCTTACTCTTTCTCTGTTATGTGAACGACATGGAACTGAGCGTCTCGTGTAAATTATTACTGTATGCTGACGACAGCGTGCTTCTGGTTTCAGGAAAAGACCCAATAAGTATTGCCGCTTCACTTTCCAAAGAACTAGAATCATGTAGTGAATGGCTAGTGGACAATAGACTATCTCTTCACCTGGGCAAGACAGAAGCCATCTTATGTGGAACAAAACGCAAACTGAAAGACATTGTGGGCTTCTCGGTCAACTGTAATGATATTCCTATAGCAACAGTGTCACAAGTTAAATATCTCGGACTAAAACTGGACTCGAGTTTGTCAGGTGATACAATTTTGGAATCTATCCCGAGTAAGTGTAGAGCACGGATAAAATACCTGTATAGACAGGTGGGATGCTTGCCAGCGGCGACCAAAAAGACCCTTTGCCAAGCGCTCGTTCAATGTCATTTGACTATTCTGTGTTAGGCCGCACCTGGAATATGCGAACCAGGTGTGGGCTCCATATATGGTAAAGGATATAGAAGCAGTGGAGAAAGTGCAGAGGAGAGCTAGCAAGCTAGTACCAACGTTGAAGAACGCGGGCTATGAGCAGAGGTTGAGGACACTGGGGCTTCCGACACTGGCATATAGGAGAATGAGAGGGGATATGATAGACTTTTAAGATAGTGTCAAGAAAGTATGATGAGGATGTGTGTGAAGGTATCTTCTTGATGCGGGAGGGAACGAGAACGAGAGCACACTCAAAGAAAATTTACAAAGAAAGAAATAGGCTTGAGAAGGCAAAGAACTCATTTTGTGATAAGAGTGGTAAATGAGTGGAACGCACTGTCCCAGTATGTAGTCCATTCCGAATCAATAAGGGAGTTTTAATCTTGATAAAGCATGGGGAAGACAAGATTTGAAGTTTGATTATAAAGCAAAAAAAAATAATAGTAAAAAATTTGTGTCTGCTACCGCCGCCGCCAACACCGTGAACGACCGCAGCAGTGCAAGTACTGGTACTGAGCTGGATACACAGGCCTAGTTTGCCTTCTTCCAGAAGATCTACTGTAAGAAACTGTAAGTGTCATCCTGGTACTCTGCATCATCTAAATCAGCACAGCACAAACTTCAGGTCACTCAAAATAAAATGATTAGGTTCATGCTGAACCTAGGACCCAGATCACATGTTGGCCAGGAACAACTTCATTCACTAGGTATGCTCAATGTCTCTGACAGGGCCAAACAAATCAGGCTCACTAATGCCTTAAAGATATTCTATGACAGAGCTCCAGAGTATCTAAAGAGTGATTTTGTTAAAGCAAATGAGAGGAGTGGACATAACACAAGAAACAGGATGTTTAATTTTACGGTCCCGAGAATCCAAGGACAGGGTAAGCAAACATTCTTCTTCACTGCCATCAAAGACTGGAACGACCTACCCCAGTCAGTCCGTGAAAAGAGAACACTGTATTCCTTCAGACGTAGCCTGAAGGAACACCTGAACCGGACAGCTGCGAGAAGGGAGCACCAAGCTTATGTCTACTACTAAATACGACATAAGAGATAGGCAAAACAAACTGAAATTATTACGGATTACGGATTACTGACATTTACTATACAGTAGGATGTAAGGTATCTTAAAATAACCCCCCAGGAATACTTTCTCTAAAGTATCTATTTCTTTTATCCTCCCCTTTTCCCCAGCTAACCTAATCCCACAAGGACCCCAATGGAAATACGCCTAACGGCCTTATTGGGCTATCCTTAGTTGGAATTATGCAAAGCTGGTACATGTCATATCTGTAACATACTATGTGGGTGGTGATGGGCTGGTCTATCAGAGTGAGAACTGAGCAATCTCTGCCATACCCATAGCTTACTCTGACTGTTCCTTTTACTTATATATTTTCTAGATCTCAAGTGACGGCGTCTCTTCCGTGGATTGACCTCCCAATCTACCAAGATTAGAAGCCAAAGCGTCACATTTTTCCTTTGCCCCTCAACTTTCTCTTGATAATTGCTGAGGGGCACAGGGCCCAGGGTGTGGCTTTGGTTTCCCGGGCGTTTCCGCACCCTCCTCAGCTCCCCGCCATGGAGTGGCTTCGGTCACCCAGGCTTTATTGTGGTCAGCAGGGAGGGTTCTGTGGGGGCGCTCGGTTATGGCCTTGACCTTGCTCAGGGCCTTGGGGCTGTTCGGCCAGGCAGCTCGGGGAACAACAACTACGACATACTATGTGGTACCAACTCTGTAAATTGCTAACTGAATAAATATTATTATTATTATTAAGTAACGTAAGAATAGGCTATAGGAACCTGTAGCGAGGTGTTTGGTATATACTGTACATGGCAGATCCTTTCAACTCAATGTTGAGCATATAAAGGAGTTGGAGATAAAAGATTGCCATACATTTGTCAATCACCTCTTTGCAGAGCCGCAGCGGTCGAGTGGAGAGCTCGCTCACATGTGAATCTGCTTGACCTGTGTTCGATTCCACCCATGGCGGACATTTAGTGGGTGTGGTAGTACAGTACGTCCTAGCATGTATACCATGTTCGCACCCAATCAGGGGACACCTCGACGACGTATACAGACTATATATTAACACATACCAAACCCATTCTAACAGCTTCCTCTATCTACAACACCCCTTCTCTGCTATATACACTCTCCCAGCCGTATGGCCCTAGTGTACTGTATGGTGTTAATGGTTTTCGATATGCAAGATTCATATAGTTTTACCTTCTTACCAAACCTACAGTACAGTCTACGGTTTTCCAGGTGATGGTAATAGTTAGATTCCCATCTTTTTTGCTCAGCTATTGCAAGATTCTGTAGCAAAATATGTTATGAAAACTTAGTATCCATAGGACAGACATAGTACTGTACATTCATAATTTTTCCATTTAGGATAGAAAAATCAGCAGCTGGAGATTCAATTTTCCGCCAACTGAAATATATACGACTAGAAGGTCCCATATACTGTACAGTACTGTACCTTGAAAACTATTGACGTAAGAGAATCCATAAGCCCCTGAGTCTAACCGGGGCGTACATAATTCTGAAACCATTAGCCTTGACATTTTCTCTCAAGACCTGTTTGGAAAATGTCACTAGGGTGCATCTTCCCCCTATAACCCCTTAATACAAAGACAATGGATTTAATGTGGGTTAACTATAGACCATTTTATGACTGTAACTACTTAAAAACCCTATCCCTCATAGCAGAACGTCCTGAACTTCCCAAATTGACTAATTCCTTGAATATGACGAGAGTATTGTACGTTAATATGCGTGACTAATTTGCTTGGGACCCAAATTCACTTACTCATATAGTGATGTGCAGTTGGCCACGTAAGTTCTGTTTGTCTGTGATCTTATATATGAGAAAAGGAGAGAAGAAAAAAAAGCAGGTCGCCCCCCTTAATATGTATGGTATAGCCTCTAATTACCAACATACGGGTACAGTATCAGGGAAGGAACGTTATACTTTTCAATATAGAGCAGGGCTAGAATGCTACAGTACCATATAACTAACGATAATCTGGATTTATACCAATACAATAACTCAATAACCATTTCCCTCTGCCCTTACCATTTTAATAATTAGAGAACATAAGAAAATGGCAACACCTTCCTCTATCTATAACGCCTCTTCTCTGCTATCTACACTTTCCCAGCCGTATGGTCCTAGTGTACTGTCTGATGGCGTAGTGGGATTCAAAATGTAATGGGAGTCTGCAGAGAGCCGACTGGCCCACACACAGCAGATCCCTTTCTAGTGAAATTCACAAATTAAATATATATTGATAATTGAGAAATGCCACAAATACCTATCAGCTATCTAATATCCAGACTATAACTTACCTATGAACTGGTACTTTCAATTTTATTTCTGTTCGGACTCTGTCTCAAGTCGGCCACCCCCAGCTATGTTGTATACATGTGCCTGAGTATATATATATATACATACATAACTTACCTTATCCAATCTCATAGCCAACTCATTACAGCTTCACATTGCCAGATATTTCAATTTACAGACACTAACTTATTACAGGTTTGTTTTGGCCCACCTTACCAGATCTTAAAACTAATATAGAATCTTGTTAATTATAAGATTGTTATCATCATTTACTGTTACTTACTATTACTGTATGTTACACTTAAATATTTTCAGGACTTAAGGTAAGTAGGACAATTGAGAAGATACACATTGTCGGATTTATTTATTAAACAAAAAGAAAAGAAAACTTCTTTAACGACATGTATACTGGAAAAGAATTAGAATTACTTGAAGACTAAATTTCTACGCACCATGACTGAATAAGCTCAGGATATCTGCAATGGACTTTTTGTACAAGGCTTATAAATCACTCAATTGTTTAATTAAAGTTGAAGTGATTAATTCAGCCATGGGTATGTCAATAATCCAACTTCAAAGGTGGAAAATAATATTATACTGCATTGAATTACAGTCGCCTGTTTCAATCTGCTTAGTCTGTGCAACAGCGTATTAAAAAAAGAAGAAATTGTATTTACACAGCATACTTCCCATATTACTAACACCCACATAAAATATAATTAATGACAACATTAAGATCAATAATAAAAAAAATCTATATACTGTACTCTTATTTTTCATGAATTTCACATATTACAGAGTACTCTGTTGTAACGAGTGATCAACTTATTGAAAATATACTATACTATAGTCCTATTTTATAAAGGCCGTTTGGGCGTCGTCAGGTCAGGAAATCTGATAAAGGCAGACTTGCCAAATCATACATAAATTCTTAATAACAAATCTCACAACTTCAAAAATAAGTATTATATACCCTGTATAGATTGAATAAAAAACAAAAAAATTATGGTTTTAAGAATGCGACACTTTTTAGATAAATTCAAATAATTTGTATAAAAAATGGCAACATTGTTTTTGCGACGTTGCCAAATGGATTGACCTGACCTAGGGTACGAGTGTACCCGAGATAGTGTCCCATTCATATGATTATAGAAAACGGTGTTTGTTTGTGTTTACCCTAGACTAGGGTACGAGTGTACCCGAGATAGTGTCCCATTCATATGTTTATAGAAAACGGTGTTTGTTTGTGTTTACCCTAGACGTGACAACTGCGCCCTTATCTCATGGCCCAAGCGGACCACACCCAAACGGACAAAATAAAGTAGACGGAGTATATAAGTGTATATATACTGTACTGTACTAGGAAAATGCCAAAATTCTCATCCGTCATCCGCATCATCTCTGAAAATAGTTCCGTTATCGGAATCCCAAAATAGAGGATTGTCATAAATTCATCTGGCATCTATCCTACACTGATCTATTTATCGCCTGTCCTTCCTCCCACTTCCCCTTCTACCGTCCCTACTCCTACTTCTATCCCTTCTACGATCCTTGCTTTTATCCCCCCCTCTATCCTTGTTCTCGCTCTTCTTACCCTTCTCCCTCTCTCGCCTCTTATCTACGTCCCTCTCCCGACCCTTTCCCACCTCCCCTTTACCCTTCCCTTTCCCTCCCTCCTTAAGCGCATTATCCCTCTTAGCTCCCTCCCTTTTCTTGCGCTCGTCTTTCTCCGCGTCCTGCTTCCCCTTGACCGTCAACACCTTGCCCCGTTTATCTTTACCCTTACGCTTGTCGCTAACTTTTTTCTTTTTCTTGTCCTCAGTCTCGCTGTCACTGCTGCTGTAATCTTCTTCGCTCTTCCTACCCGGTCGTCCTCTCTTCCTCTTCTCCTTTTTCTTCTTCTTCTGCTTCTCCCGCTCTGACCCCGAGGAGGACGATGAGTGGGAGGAGGAAGATGAATCCGAAGATGAGGAAGAGTCAGAGGAGCCAGAGGAGGAGGATGAAGAAGAGGAGTCTGAGTCAGAGGTGTTACTACTACTATCGTCACTACTACTATCATCGTCGCTACTGTCGTCACTACTGGAGTCATCCCGTCTCTTGCCCGCATCTTTTACCCGACCCTTCTTGTCTGCCTTTGCCTTGCTCTTAGAAGCCTTCACACTTGAGGATTTCTTTGTATTAGACTTTTCAGGTTTCTTTGGCGATTCTTCCTTGCGGTGCGGCTTAGACTTGGATGACTTAACGGCAACTTCCCCATTCAATTCCTTGTGGGATTTTTTGTCAGCTGGCAAACTGATTACCTGTATTTCAGGTTGGGTGTCTTGAACCTTAGGGGGT
This sequence comes from Paralithodes platypus, assembly GCA_032716605.1. NCBI lineage: Eukaryota > Metazoa > Arthropoda > Malacostraca > Decapoda > Lithodidae > Paralithodes > Paralithodes platypus. The sequence continues at coordinate 66,294,954 of CM064485.1, forward strand.
TCAGATGGCCCTAATTTTTCATTTTCAATTTCAATAACTGGGATCACTTCTTCGCTGGTCTCCATTTTGTCATCATCATTGATATTCTCATCACCATTATCCATTTTCTCAGGCTCTGGGGAACGTATGGGAGAGGACTTAGGTGAGGTGGAGGGAAGAGGAGGAGGTGGTGGAGAGGAGCTAGCAGGAGGGGGAAGAGGTGGAAGAGGAGAGGGAGAGGTGACAGAACGAACACTAGGAGTAGGAGGAAGAGGTGGAAGGGAATCATCAGGTTGTGAAGGCTGCCCTGGGATAGGCTCGACAGGGGTAGGCTCGACAGGGGTCTGCTCGACAGGGGTCTGCTCGACAAGGGTCTGCTCGACAAGGGTCTGCTCGATAGGGGTCTCCGCGATAGGGGTCTCCGCGATAGGGGTCTCCGCGACAGGGGTCTCCACGGCAGGAGTCTCAGCATTTTCAGGAGCTTCGGAATCTTTTCCCTTCTTACCAGCAGCAGGTTTGTCGGGCTTTTCCTCCTTAACGATCTTCAGTATGGGGTCTGCGGGATCTCTTGAGTCTAACTCGTCGTCCTTTTCTATCTTAATGTGCACAATGGTTGTAGCTAAGTCATCTTCATTATCCTCTAATTCTGGGGATTCTCTCTGCAGTGTGATTACCTTAGTCTTTTCTCTGTCTGTGTCTCTTCTCTCCCGGCTCTTATCCCGCCCCTTCTTACTGCTTGACCTTTCCTTCCTATCCTTACTGGAGTCCTTCTCCCGATCCCTCCCTTTATCCCTGTCCCTCTCGCTATCCCTACCCCTTTCCCTCTCCCCATCCTTCCCCTTCCTATCCTTACTCTTTTTGTCCCCACGGTCCCTGTCCCTGCGTTTCTCTTCCCGGTCTCTCTCCTTGCGCTTCCCCTCGTTCTCCTTCTCGCTGTCATTCCCCCCGCCCACTCGATCCAAAATATTACCCCTTATCCCCCCTCCACCAACCCCGCCGATCCCCTGCCCAGCCACAATCTCCACTTTCCGCCCGCCCGCCCCCCTCCCGTCAACCTGTACGACCATACGCCCCTTGTCGCTCGATTCGGCCTTACCTGAAAGAACTGGCTCATCATACACTAGCTCTCCCTCCTCTGCCTCGTAATCTAACAAATCTGAAACAAGAGATATAGGAGGCGTGGTTAGCGAGTGATTAAGGTTGATCCTGTAAGGTAAGCTAAGAGCCTTCAACTTTTTTGCACATATGAAAACAGACAAGGTTAAAAATTCATATTTTTTCAGCAACCAGCTTTACTTCTAAACTCAACTCAATGGTGATGGGCTGGTCTATCAGAGTGAGAACTGATCGATCTCTACCATACCCATAGCTTACTCTGACTGTTCCTTTTACTTATATATTTTCTAGATCTCAAGTGACGGCGTATCTTCCGTGGATTGACCTCCCAATCTAATAAGATTGGAAGCCAAAGCGTCACATTTTTCCTTTACCCCTCAACTTTATCTTCATATTCGCTCAGGGGCACAGGGCCCTGGGTGGGGCTTTGGTTTACCAGGCGTTTCCACACCCGCCTCCGCTCCCCGCCATGGAGTGGCTTCGGTCACCCAGGCTTTATTGTGGTCGGCAGGGAGGGTTCCGTGGGGGCGCTCAGTTATGGCCTTTGCCTTGATCAGGGCCTTGGGGCTGTTCGGCCAGGCAGCTTGGGGAACAACAACAACTTCTAAACTCAATGAAATCAGCGAATGCATGTGGCACTCCAAGGACTTGAACTTAGGATACTCACACCGAAATTCCGCGTTTTTATGCATTACGCAGAGATTAATAAGAGTATCATAAAAGACTTTATTACAAATTCTCGATGGCAAAATATTCCGGCAACAAATCTGGGATCGTTTGCTCTGCTAACAGAAACTAATCTGAAGGGAGATCCTTTTTTTAAATACTGTAGCTTAACCCGCTGAGTGCCAGGTCCGTATATATATGGACTAGGGTCTTGTCACGCCCAGTGCCAGGTCCGTATATATACGGACTCGCCGAAAAAAAATTGTAGCAGCGAAACGACTGCACCTATGGCTTTCATATTTCTACCACATGTACCATACCCTTCTGGTTTCTTGCCACCACCAACACAACCCCCTTCCCCCACCCACTCGCTGACTATCAGTCGCCTCACAAGGAAAAAAAAAAGGAAAATCTGTGGCGGCAAAACGACTGCACCAATCGGTTCCATATTTGTGTGACAAGTCCCTTACCCTTCTGCCTTCCCCCCACCACACCCCCAACCGCCTCCCACTTCCAGCGTATCCGTACGAAGAAAAGGAAAAAAGGAAAATCAGTGGTGGCGAAACTACCTCACCAATCGGCTTCATATTTGTAACACTTGTCAATTACGCTTCTACCTTCCCCCCACCATCCCCCAAACCACCCTCCTACCTATACGTTTCTGATACTATAAAAGTCGATGATTTACTCTGAAAATTTCAGCTACATTCGGGACCATCAGGGACCTGATTTCTGGCGAAAATGGACAAGGAGAGTGGTTTTTTTTACCATTATCCTTCCTTTCTCACCCAACTTGATGGATTTAGCCAAAAAAAAAAAAAAAAAAAAATCCTCTGGCACTGGCAGATGCATAGGGTCAATAATTGTCTGGCACTCTGCGGGTTAATGTGCAAAATGTAAGAGCAGGAAAAAAACTGTCTTGATGGTGTAATGCTTAGAGCGTGTAAGTTCTGTATGGGATATCCTAGGTTCGAATCCTGGGAGAATCACATGTTTTCATTAATATCATTTTAGGGTTATTGGGGTTAAAAACGATGTTAAAAATAATATGAGCTTGACAAAGATACCAATGATACATACCAGTTGGTGTAGTGTTATGAAGGTGATGTATTGGTCCTCCCCCCTCCCCCTGCCTGGTGGTCACCACCTGAGAGCGCACCATTAACAACCCCCCACCACCACGCGGATCATCCCCCTCCTCCTCTCCTACTCCACCACCACCACCCTCTACCACCCGCCTCACACCATCACCATCAACATCATCATCTTCTTCTTCGTCTTCGTCATCTGCGCGAGAACCGATCATCTGCTCCAACTCGGCCTTCATCCGCTGGCGTCTTATGTCCAGCTCGTCTGGGGAAGAAATACATTCACAAATGACTTAAAATTACTAAATTCAGTCAGTAATTAATCCTGACATTATGAATATTATTATTGTGTGAGGGTTGGTCCTATCCAGAGTGAGGTTTGGCATCCTCTACTCAACCTTAGCCATTTCTGTCCGTCTCTTTTAACATCATACTTTTCCTTCTGGGGGCGGTAGACTAAGAATCCTCCTTCCCTTGTAAAATTCTCCTACTCAATGAGACAGAAAGTGGTCCCGGACCCTAAGATTTGGAACTTTACAGGTTTCTGTTCGGGCTCTGTCTCGAGTTGGCCACCCCCAGCAATGGGGTATGTGCCTGAGTATGCGGTATACATACAACTAATTCTGAAGAACAATATGTGTCAATCAGTTCAAACCAGGACCATTTTGTTTTACGATTGAAATTAATAGGAGGAATACAGAAATATTACTGTGAAAATGAATTATTCTGGCCATTTCAACATTTCAAAAGACAAAAACTATAGGGCATAATGAAAAAGTTTTGTATATATAACAATAGTGTAATAATAAAAAATAAAGGACTTTGTTTTAGGAATGGTCTCTCTTCATCCAATGACTATACTGTACTCAATATTGTACACTCTTAGTCATTCTCTCACTTCCCATATATTCAACATGGCCGAACCATCTCAAGGTATTCCTTTTCACACTTTCCAGCACATCTACATCCACACCACACCGCTCTCGTACTTCCTCATTCGTCTGTCTATCCCTCCATGTAACTCTGCACACACTCTTCAAGTAACTCATTTATACCCCTCTAAGTTTTGATTGTCTCTTCAACAACGTCCACATTTCACTCCCATATGTTTGTCGGGATTAACCTAAGACGTGTACATGGGGGGTGAGACACCACACGCCTGTGCGCACGTATTTGAGCTGTTCCCATCACTAACATAGTTTTATTTTACCATAAATAGCATTAATACTTATCCATATGCGCCTATTTTACATTGATCATAAAGGTATTAACCTGTTACAGCAATAAAACAAGTGGAAACAGCGTTTGGATGGTCAAAATCGGCGATACAGGCCGGGAGATACACAACCAAAGGCTGAGGCAACCTCCCTCCCCTCCACTCCTCTCCATGTCTCGAGAAAGATTGTCGATCGATACTCTCTCTCTTGCACTCGCTTGGTAACAGTGATGACAACGCCCTGCTTGCAACTCGCTAATGTTAGCACGAAAATAGACCACAGAATAAGGGAATAACAGGGAAAATAGGTGATAACTGAAGGAGGGGATGTGGAGGAGTGATATTTGGCATGGCCCAGGGGCAAAAAAAAAAAAAAAAAAAAAAAAAAAAAAAAAAAAAAAAAAAAAAAAAAAAAAAAATTGGGGGTGTTTTAAATGGATTTTTTTAGGCCCAGGATCTTGAGAGTCTTCCCGCAGTCGCCCGGGGAAACTCTTAAGAGTCTTCCCGCACTTGCCGGGTTAAATTGAAAAACTTTCAAAATAAAAAAAATAAAAAAAATGGGACGGCAACATAGGCCTAAATGCAAAATAACATATCAAAATCGCTATTACCACACTATCATACAGTTACTTCTTAACTTCCATGCTCACCACCCTATTCCTGTCACTGCTTTCAGCGTTCCTACAACCCTTAAGCCGGAGCTTTTTTAGTCAACATTCGATATTCAACATTTATATGGCAAGATTTCTGGAATATTTTGCACTGGTATCGGAAACTAGACTAATGGTAAATGAATTAAGGTGACCGAAATACTTAAAATGTTGACCTCCTAAGCTGCCAGACCAGTGTTGAGGGAAAAACGCTTGTGTGATCATACCGGCTTTATCCCCAGTTGTACCCTCTCTTACACTTCATCCTCTATACTCCAATCTTTACTCAGAGGCTCAAAATCCACAGATGGGGGATTCTGTCAAACCATGGTTGACAGAAATATAGCTAATAGCAATTCCTGAAGTGAAATGCTTTCTATTAGGAACAATAAATGCACATGTGAGATGCTTGCAACATAAGTCTAAATATAAGGCCTATACACTATTAAATACATTACAATCCACACAAACCGGAGGAATATTGTTCGAAGACTTGAATGAATAGAATAATACAAGAAAACTATAATGAACTAGCTTTGTTTTGGACATGGCATCACTTCCAAAGACACAATTTGAACTATAACCTACAATTTGAGCCATACATATACAATAATATAGACTAAAAATAATAGATTCTTCTTTTGTTTGACACCCTGCCACACATCATTAGTAAGTTCAGAGCAAGAAAAGGGTAGTCAACTTACGAGTGATCAGGTTGTGTGTGTTGCGTACGAGTGTATTGGAGTGTGAGGTGGAGACCTTGGGCAGCCAGAATATCGGGGGAGATGCCTCAGTCCGGATAAAGTTGGTTAGCTTCATCTGGTAAGCCTCCCACACCTCATGCTACAAACAAAACCACCGTTATTCTCTAATTTACAAAAAAGAAACATGGTTAGAATATACAGTATAGCCTAGTTTTTAGTCACCATACTGCACTACCCGATAGTGCCTTGGCCTTGCTCGGGGACTTGGGGCTGTTCGGCCAGGCAGCTTGGGGAACAACAACAACCCGATAGTGATTACAACATATCATATTTACGAGGCGTATGAGATCATGATATAGGCTAATTATGGAGGGTGTCATATAAATTACTAATTGTTCAGTCGTGAAGTTTATAGCAAGGTTGATAATATGTACAAATTGAAAAAATATATATATATATATATAATATGTACAAATTGGAAGATTGAAACAATAAAAAAATAAATAAATAATTATATAATACTGAAAATCACTTTTGCCCCACACCAACTAATAATGAAGGCGAGGTCGATGACTGGGACACTTATACCAGCATTCCTCGGCACTGCAGTCCACAGTGTAATATACGGTACACCCTTGGATGGGACACCTATCAGGATTCAGATCCCCCACTAAAAAGGCAGAAGCAACAAGCTGGAAAGTGTTGTTGTTGTTATTCCCTAAGCTGCCTGGCCGAACAGCCCCGAGTCCCTAAGGAAGGCCATGGCCACGGTCGGGCTTTCCCACAGATCTCTCAAGGAGTGTAGATTGTGTTGTTGGCATAAGTGGTTGTGTGAAATGCAGTCTTCTATGATGTGTTTAATAGTATGGGGTGCTGTGTTACAACCTGGGCAGGAGTCGACGACGGAGTTATCCAATCTCTTCTGATAGCTCAGAAGGGCTGGATGGTGTCCGCATTTCAGCCTGGCCAGGTGGACTCTGTCCTCGCAAGGAAGGGAGGATTAAGAAGGATGGATTTCGGGAGGTCGTGCCTGCAGCTGCGTGTTGTTTATGAGTGAGTGGATGGAACGGCGAGAGATATGAGTATGGATACTTCTGGAAGCTGGTTTGGGGTGGGCAGGGAGGGAGAGAAGATAGTATTTGTGTGTGATAGCGTGTGCTGGGTGTTGTTTTAACATTTCTTGGTGTCTGTGGATGTGTTGCCATGTAGTGTAGTGGGTGGTGTTGGTTCATGGAGGCTGCTGCCAGGAATTGAGTGCCTCTCATGTCCAAAGTCTTTGACTTTGAGGACTTTGGTTTCTTGATGTAGGTGATCTGTAGGTGAAGTAGCTGTGCAGCCTGTGATGATTTTTAGGGCTTTATTTTGAATAGTCTGTAAAGTCTTATGATGCGTTTCACCTAGGTTAGAAGCCCAGGCCGGGCTTGCGTATTCCAACACTGATCTTATGTATTGTTTGTAAACTGTGGTGGTGGTTTCTTTGTCGTGTCCAAATTTTGTGAGGGCAAGTGACCTGAGGGCGTTAAGTCTGTGTGTCAGTTTCTTTTTAATGTTTGTGGTGTGCTGTTTGAATGTCATTTGAGTATCATATGTTATTCCTAGGATTTTGGGTGAGTGAGTGTGTGTTCGGGGTATATTGTTTATGGCGAGTTGTGGGGAGTATGCGTGATCTCCTGTCCAGCTTGTGAGGAGGGTTGCAGTGGATTTGGTTGGGGTTAAATTAAGTCTGCTTGTAGTGCACCAGTCATGTAATGTGTTGAGATAGGGTTGAAGGAGTTCTGTTGCTATGCCTGGGTCTTGGTGTGTGGATGCGAGTGTTATGTCGTCTGCGTAGGAGGCTATGTTTATTTGGGGTGTATTGGGTGTATTTATATCATGCATGTACAGATTGAAGAGTGCGGGCGACAGAACGGATCCTTGCGGGACTCCGTTTGGGAAATTTCTGATGGAAAGTGTTCTGCCCAGTAGCAGTATCCTTTATACAAATATCTCTTACGATATTTAATCTTTACAATGGTAAAACATGCTACCCGACAACTTAACCAGTACCAAATCATCCTGGGCTAGTTAACCCGTCCAGCCCTGGCTAGTTTTGTAATGTTTGTTCACCAGAACCCGGCCGGTTTTCAAAAAATGATTTTATTCCAGAAACAATAGCGAATGGGTTAGGAATAAAGGAAAAACCACGAAAAACCGCTCAAGAAGCTTAAAGAATGGTCCTACAGAGCCCCGAAAACGTATTTTACAAGAGTAAAAAATTTAAGGCAATTACCCCAAAAAACCAGGTTATTGCGCGCTCACGCGCACGCACGTGGACTTTGAGAGTGTTCAACCATCGGCACGGTTGCGTGGGATACGTACACAGTTCCCATACAAATCTGAGACCTCTTGAGTGGCTACACCTGAGGTTACGGTCGGCGCAATTAGGGTGACGCGCCAGGCGCGTCTCTGGGGCTGTGCGTTACATACATCGCCGACGCGTCAGGCGCGTCGCTGGGGCTGTACGGGTTAACTAAATAAGAGCTAATTTATTCTAACATAAGCAACATAATCTAACAGTGCTACTTGAATTACCGGTGACATCCTTTTCATTATATTCTGCCAACTATTGGACAATTTTATTCAGCTTCAGAAGGACGTCCACCAATGAAAAGGCTACAGACTATCTCAATTAATCCTTATAGCTACTATATATCTTTCCTAAGCTTCATAAATCGTCTAAACGCAGCTGAAATAAAAAACAAAAAGACATCGCCTGTACTGAACAGGGTTTTTTTTTCTTCTATATTCCAACTACTCCCTCTCGGGCATAGGCTGATAGCCTTTACACTCTACCGCTGAACACGGTGAGGCCCGTGAGGTCTTGTTCCAGTCTAGGGAGTGAGACATGCGAAGCACCCCGGGTCGAAGCAATCCCATCTCTGGAGCCTCTGCGCTTCACGGTCTCATCCCCCACATTCGGACCCTCACTCTCAGGGGATGGTTCACTTTTTGGGCGAGTTTTGCATGTATTCATTATTTTTCTAGTTTCCTCCCTAGACCTCCATCAAATTTAAAATAAACATCCATTAGATACCCCTTCTATATTAATTTGCACATTGTTTGGCTCACTATCGTTCGCCAGGGGAAAAAATAGACACCTAAATAGCACGAAAGGTCTAAATATTGACGAAGAAATTGGGCGAAAGGTCTTAAAATCGACTAACTAATGGGGCAAACATCTTAACATCTGAAAACTAATGGGGCTAAACATGAGGGAGAAAGTGGTCCAGAAAACCGGCCGGTTGTGAAGCGAGCCTCCAAGATCCCTAGTGCCCTACCTCCTTGACCCTGGCCATCTTGCTAGTGAGCGCCTTGATCTGTGCCTGACGTTCCTTGCGGGTGTTGAATAGTTCCATCCGCTCGCGCATCAACTCTTCTTTTTCTACCCGCCCTTTCTCCTCAAGTTTTCGCTCTATGGCCATACGCTGCTCCTCCTGCAAAAAAGCAAAACATAACATTTAGTTGCAAGTAAATTGTTGCATAAATTTAATCTATTTAAGGTCAATTATTGTGACCCCCCCCCCCCTATCTATTAGCTGTGATTTGCATGCATTAACCATTGTGGCACAGGTGTATCACTGAATATAATGAATAAATGCGCAGAATTTTTGGTGTGAGTATCCTAGGTTCGAGTCCTTGAAGTGCCACACGTATTCGTTGATTTCATTAATTGAGTTTGGAAGTAAAGTTGGTTGATGAAAAAATATGAATTATTTGTAAGTTAATTAGTGGGTTGGTGAATAAATATGAATTAATTTGATAAAAAGTAGACAGAATGAATATAAACACCATGTGAGGAGGAGCACTTTATTGACGTTTCGCATACAGCTTCATCAGGCCAATGAAGCTCTATGTGAAACGTTGTCAATAAAGTGCTAAAGTGCTGTATATATTCATTCAGTCTACTTTGTATCAACTGAATTCATATATATTCACCAACCCACTAATTAACTTACAAATAATTCATATTTTTTCACCTAACAATTTGACTAAACTCAATTAAATCAACGAATACATGTGGCACTCCCAAGGACTCGAACCTAGGATACTCACATCGAAATTCTGCGTTATTACGCTATCAAGAAATAAATAAAAATAATTATAAATTAATAATAAAAAATAAACAAAGCCTTACCTTGTCCTTCTGTTTAATTTCATCATTCTGGAACTTCTTGAGATGACCCACCAAAACCCCGAGCATGCGGCGGCTCCTGAGGAAAATGGAGGTTTGGGGTTTATTTTATCTATACAGTATATTATTAAACCAAATTCCACCAACCTACTTCACTTCTAAACTCAATTAATGAAATCAACAAATACATGTGGCACTCCAAGGACTCGAACCTAGGACACTCACACCGAAATACAGCGCACTTATGCATTACGCTATCAAGACGGCCAGACGCCGTAATGCCCACGAAGGGGTGGCCATCAACATCAGGCGTTTGTCACGAATCACAAGGTCAAAATGCCCGGGCTTAAGTTTAATATCTACCAATAACATTTTGACAGTGTGGGCTCGATCCGCCGACCTTTTGATCAGCAGCCGACGCTCTACTGACTATGCCACAGATCGCTATCTATCTATCTATATGCTGAGGCCCAATCCCCATTTTCCCATTCTTTATTTTTATTTTCCTCTATTTTTTTTTTTTTTTTTTTTTTTTGTATTATCTTGCGGGTGGCCGACTCAAGACAGAGCAAGAACAGGAAAACACCAAACACAAGACAAAACAGCGAACAAACAGACAAAACACAAAATTCACACACATCTAGGTCACCCAGAATACCCACAGATCGCAACTTTATAAAATGTCTAAATGTATAGAAAACCCCTTTCACCCAAGGACTTAAGGGGAGATTGGCCATTTTCTGGCCACCCTTCTCCCTCATGTTTAGTCTCATTAGTTTTCAGATTTTAAGAAGTTCGACCAATTAGTTTGGCAATTTTAAGACCTTTCATCCCATTTTTTAGTGAATATTAGGACATTTCGTGCCATTTAGGTGAACATTTTTCCTGGAGAGCGATAGCGAGGCAGTGAGAGACCCGCGCGAGACATAGTCTACCTCAGTGGGCCGCTCGCTGCTCTGAGGAACGGAGGTGGGCCCCTCACGCTCCCGCCCACTGACACTCGACTTTTAAGTTTTTTACAGGTTTTTGAAGCCTGGAAATTGCTGTAAATTGCCAGGACGTTCCAGAACGTCACCCGCAGCGAAAGGGTTAAGCCTAATGGAGGTCTGGGGAGGAAACTCAAAAATAATAAAAAGAACAAATTATCAAAAAAACAGCCCATCCCCCCTTAAAAAGGGTTGTTCACAAGCAGGATTATTTGCAAGGGTTATTTAGCAGGGATTAGGATATGATTTATCTATACATAAAATCAATATATTTAACCCACAGGACCCACTTTCGTATAGACTGGTTATAATCAAATTTATTAATTTCACTCCCAACACCAAACACCGCCCTATTAATTTAATGAAAGCATGTGATCTTCCCGGGATTCGAACCTGGGTTACCACATACAGATCTTAAACACTAACCATTACACCATCAAGACAGTCAAGCCCTTCACCACCATGACGTAGTTTCCATCATATTTTGGTTACCATTGGACGATTGTCTTTAGTTTGTAATCTACTTGTACGACTGAAATGGGTATATACGATCTCAATAAACCCTCTTAATAACATAGGTCCTTCTTAAACTCCATAAAATAGTCTAATTTTAGCCAGATTCAATGGTAAAAATACGTCATGGTGCTGAAGGGGTTAAAGGTCAAGTACAGTCGAGGTTGATAAGTGTTGTCAGATATTTCACAAAGTTTCGGACACTGACTAATACTCTGAGGGATAAGCACTTTCCCCAGTAACTCTAAAGATATCAATAACACTTTTTGAGCGACAACCACTGGAATCTATGACAACACTTAATACCCCCGATTGTACATGACTAGGATTACATATCCCTTTATGGAACACAGACTAACCTGGCCATGGTTCCTCTGTCCTTGCTGAGTTCTGCCGCCGCCTCATTACGGGACTTAGTGTCAAACACGGGCCGGGCAACAGATGAGGCTACGGATGGCTGCAAAAAAAATCATAATTACCATCCAATACCACAATAACAACAAAATACTTAAAATTTAGATAAGGTAACAGTACATAAATATTGAAAATACAGTTGTTGTTCCCTAAGCTGCCTGGCCGAACAGCCCCGAGTCCCTGAGGAAGGCCATGGCCACGATCGGGCTTTCCCACAGAGCTCTCATTGAGTGTAGATTGTGTTGTTGGCGTAAGTGGTTGTGTGAAATGCAGTCTTCTATGATGTGTTTAATGGTATGGGGTGCTGTGTTACATCCCGGGCAGGCGTCGACAACGGAGTCATCCAGTCTCTTCTGATAGCTCAGGAGAGATGGATGGTGTCCGCATCTCAGCCTGGCCAGGTGGACTCTGTCCTCGCGAGGAAGGGAGGATTCGGAAGGATGGATTTCGGGAGGTCGTGCATGCAGCTGCGTGTTGTCTGTGAGTGAGTGGATGGATCGGCGAGAGATATGAGTATGGATGTGCTTCTGGAAGTTGGTTCGGGGTGGGCAAGGAGGGAGAGAGGACAATAATTGTGTGTGATACTGTGTGCTGGGTGTTGTTTTGATATTTCTTGGTGTCTGTGGGTGTGTTGCCATGTAGTTTAGTGGGTGGTCTTGGTTCGTGGAGGCTGCTGCCAGGAATTGAGTGCCTCTCATGTCCAGATGGTCTTTGACTTTGAGGATTTTGGTTTCTTGATGTAGGTGATCTGTGGGTGCAGTAGCTGTGCAGCCTGTAATGATCTTCAGGGCTTTGTTTTGAAGTCTGTAAGGTCTTATGATGTGTTTCAGCAAGGTTAGAAGCCCAGGCTGGGCTTGCGTATTCCATCACTGATCTTATGTATTGTTTATATACTGTGGTGGTAGTTTCTTTGTTGTGTCCAAATTTTCTGTGAGCAAGTGACCTGAGGGCGTTAAGTCTGGGTGTCATTTTCTTTTTAATGTTTGTGGTGTGCTGTTTGAATGTCATATGAGTATCATATGTTACTCCTAGGATTTTGGGTGTGTGTGTATGTGTTAGGGGTGTGTTGTTTATGGTGAGTTGAGGGATGTATTCGTGTTCTCCTGTCCAGCTTGTGAGCAGGGTTGCGGTGGATTTGGCTGGGGCTAGATTAAGTCTGTTTGTAGTGCACCAGCCATGTAGTGTGTTGAGATAGGGTTGAAGGAGATCTGTTGCTCTTTTTGGGTCATGGTGTGTGCATGTGAGTGTTATGTCATCTGCATAGGAGACTAAGTTTATTTGGGGCGTATTGGGTGTAGTTATATCGTGCATGTACAGTTGAAGAGTGCGGGCAATAGGACGGATCCTTGTGGGACTCCGTTTGGAAAGTTTCTGATTTTAGATAACTGACCGGCAAAAGATACGTGTGCACATCTGCCTGCTAGGAAGTTGGCCAGCCACCTGTTTGTGTTGTAGATTTTGTTTGTTAGGTTGTGGCGGGGGATGGCATCGAAGGCTTTACTAATGTCGAGTGTGGCTAATAGTGATCTGTGTGGTGGTCTAGCTGAGTTGATGCCGTCAAAAGCTCTATGTGTAAGGTCTGTGAGAAGAGTGTTTGTGGAGTGCAGTGGCCTAAAGCCATGTTGTGTTGGAGCTAGGGGTAGGTCAGGTGTAATTAGTTGTAATACTAGGCGTTCCATGACTTTGGAGGGGGAGCAAAGGAGTGTGATGGGGCGGTGCGAGGAGGGTAGCGTGGGGTCTTTGTTGGGTTTGGGGAATGTGATATATACCATGCTTCCAAATGTCTGGTATTGTGTTGTGTGAATAGCTGTAGTTTGATATGTTAGCGAGTGCTTGTATGCCATGTGGTCCCAGGTGTCTGAGGTGTATGTTGCTTATGTTGTCTAGGCCACAGGCGGGTGAGTGCTTGAGATGAAAATACAGTACTGAAATACAGTACTGTCATGTCATTTACAGTAATACAATATCTGATGTACCGTACATGGCGATTTTTTTTTCCATACAGAATTTAGTTAAATTTACCAGAACGTCCCGGACTTCCCAAATTGACTAATTCCTTGAATGTGACGATAGTGCCTTGTTATATGTGTGCTTAATTTGCTTGGGAACCAGATTAACTTGCTCATGTAGTAATGTACACCCTACAGTATGTGGTGGATTGTGTTCTTTTATTTATAAATTATTATTTTGCTTAAAGAGTTGTTTCCACATGGCGATTTTGATTAGTTGTTTTATCTTTTTACTGTGTTCGTCCAAGTTTTGGTTTGTTTATTTTGCAAGTTTTACAGTTAGTTAGTTTGTTATGTAGAGCAGATTAACCAGACCACTGAGCTCCATATGGAACTCTCATAGGTCTGGCCCGAAGGATTAGATCAGATTACTGAAAGGAGCTTAAGGCGACGCAAAAAACGGACGATAGGGGGGAAGGAAAATGACGGAGAATCGGATAAATGGTCAGTGAATGATTTAGTACCAAAACAAACCGTACGCAGACGGGCAGTATCTGGGCAGTCAAAGACGTGGCGAACACTTAGAGGGGAATGACAGGTAGGGGGCGGAGTGCGGGGAGTGGACATCAAATAACCGTGAGTCAGCCGGGAATGGCCTATCCTAAGTCTAGTTAGTAAAACTTCCTCACACCTGTGAGACCTGGAAGACGAGGGCCAAGGACGGACAGAAGGTTTGATTGCACGGAGTTTATCATTGCAGGGTAGAGCATCCCAATGAGATTGCCACGTGCAAAGAATAGAAGGCTTGAGTAAGGACAGCCAATCACCTAACGGAAGGTGGGGCTGGCGAGGGATAATTAAAATAGCATTCTTAGCCGCAGCATCAGCGTCTTCATTGCCACGGACACCGATGTGAGCAGGAATTTTAACACACTACAGTAATAAGAAAATACTTAACCCTTTGAGTACCAGCGACGTGTCTTATCTTTCATTCTAGCTATATTTAGACGATATTGTGCAGCTTGGGAAGTAGCTGTGGTCATTAAAAGAGTTGGTTGAGATAGTTTAAAGCCTTATTATGGCTAGAGGTATTTCCTAAGCTGAATAAAAGATCGTCCAAAAGTTGCCAGAATATATAGAAAAGGACGTAATCGGTACTGTATGGGTTAAAGTTTAGATAAGATAACAGTACATAAATAGTGTAAATACATGACTGTCATGTCAGTTACAGTAATATCTCAAATATAAAAGTCAACAGTTATGTCTTGAGTAACACATTTATAAATGATTGTGTACTTTTATTTATAAATTATTATTTTGCTTAAGCGTTGTTTCCACATAGCGATTTTGATAAGTTGTTTTGTCTTTTTACTGTGTTTGGCCAAGTTTTGGTTTGTTTATTTTGCAAGTTTTAATTTATAAATTAAAGGATGTGAGACTGTAACCACATTCTCTGTGGACAAAACGGTCTTTAAACTTGTATGTATGTACTGTATATGTATGTACAAGTGATTGATATATTATGAAAATAGATGAAATGGGTGGAAAGGAAACACTGGAAAGATCTTTGACTTTTCTTTTGAATATCTACTGTATGGCTGAACAGTCTCTGAGGATGGGTTCTATGCAACCTGAAACGTCTGAGGAATAAGTCATAATTTTTGTTGGGTATCCCTTATAAGGGCGATATAGACGAGGTTAACTCCTTGCGACATATATGACGCGATCGCGTCATATGAATAAGTCCACCAAAAACTCATATGACGCGATCGCGTCATATGGACTTATCTCTATACCTCTCCAATAAGTTTATGACGCAATTTTGCGTCATATGTGCTCAGTAAGTCCGATAAGTTACCATACGATAAAACCGTTGGTGGCAACCTCAGCCTCCTGGGATAATTCTAACGGCCGCAGTGTTGTTGCGAGTGTAGTGCGAGACAGTGGCAATGATCCTGGGGCTCCCGCCTCCTCGGACTTACTGGAACATAATATGTCTGGGGGAGTTAAAGATAAAGAACGGCGACATAACCCGCTCAAATGGTTTCAAGTTAGATAAGTTTAGATTTAGGAAAGATATAGGAAAGCACTGTTTTGGGAATAGAGTTGTAACATGTGGAATGGACTGCCCAGAGCATTGATTAGCTCAGGAACAGTTGAAAGCTTTAAGAGTAAGTTGGATTCACATATACTGTAGATTATATGGGCTGGGTGTGAATAAGAGTTGGATTCACATATACTGTAGATTATATGGGCTGGGTGTGAATAAGAGTTGGATTCACATATACTGTAGATTATATGGGCTGGGTGTGAATAAGAGTTGGATTCATATACCAATATACTGTAGATTATATGGGCTGGGTGTGAATAAGAGTTGGATTCACATATACTGTAGATTATATGGGCTGGGTGTGAATAAGAGTTGGATTCACATATACTGTAGATTATATGGGCTGGGTGAATAAGAGTTGGATTCACATACTGTAGATTATATGGGCTGGGTGTGAATAAGAGTTGGATTCACATATACTGTAGATTATATGGGCTGGGTGTGAATAAGAGTTGCCTCGTGTGGGCCGCATGGCCTTATGCAGTTTCCAGCGATCTTATGTTCTTATCCCTTTCAAATAATTAACCTATATTATAGCCTATTCACTATAGCTGGGCTAGAAATCATGATACCTTCCCTCTTGTAACTCAAAAGGGCTAGAAATAACGGGATGTTCATTTCCACACCAATTACAATGTAAAACTTGCAAACTAAACAAACCAAAACTTGGACAAAGACAATATAAAGGCAAAATAACTTAACAAAATCGCTATGTGGAAACAACGCTTAATAAAATAAAATTTATCCGGTTTGACGGTTCCCAAATGGTAGACATGCCATCTCGATTCCTCTCAGTCTTTTTGGTTATAAGAGATCAGGGGACCGAGGTAAATTATAGTGAACTTTTTTTTGTATTCTATGTTCATGAAGGAGACAAAAGGCAAAGCTGCCTGCAACAAGTAACCTATTTATTCACAGTCCCTGAATTAAGTGTACAGTGAAATGTCAAATACAAAGCTAGAAGAGTATTTACAAACCTTCGGCATCTTGTCCTCCACTTCAGCCACCTCCTGCACTCGTCTTGCCCGGGACTCTGACTCGTCATGATGTTGGTCATCCCCTCCTCCTCCACCACCACCACCACTACTTCGCCTCTCACCCCCACGACCAAACCCGCCCCGGCCCCCTCGACCCCTACCACGCAGGTCGCCAGGACTTCGGTATATATCACCGCGTAGGTCTCCGGGACTTCGGTACATGTCCCCTCGTAGGTCTCCCCCTCTCCCGCCATCACGCATGTCCCCCCGTCCACCACCTCTCCCATCACGCATCTCTCCCCGCCCACCACCACCACCTCTGCCATCACGCATCTCTCCCCGTCCACCACCACCTCTGCCATCACGCATCTCCCCCCGTCCACCACCACCACCTCTGCCATCACGCATGTCTCCCCGTCCACCACCTCTGCCTCGACCTCCTCCTCTGATGTGCTCACTGTGGTGCTGATCTAACACCACTGCCCCCAGCCTGGAACAAAATTTTAACTTATAAGAACAAGAACATAAGAAAATGGGAGTCTGCCGAAAGCCGATTGGCCCACACAAGGCAGATCCCTCTCACACCTAACCTAATTATAAGCCCAGCTCACTAACACCATTAGGACTGACCTCACCGAAACGGTCAGAGGTCAGAAAACAATGACAGCCCCTGACAACCCCTTCCTTACCGCGCATGCAGCTTAGGAGGAAGCCGTGGTATTTAAAATGGATAATAAAGATATTTTGAAGCCTATTAATTGCTACACGTCCTCACTAACCTGAATAAAATCTTCTAATAATATCCAGATTATATTGACAAGGATAACTCGGCACTAAAGGGGTTAAAACTTGAAAAATAAACAAAACCAAAACAGGTATATCATAATATAAAGACAAAAGAACTTATCAAAATTGCTATGTGAAAATTTAGATTTATGCATCAAGAGGAGACAGTCAATTTTCTGGTCCCCTATCTTCCTTATGTTGCGCACTATTAGTATTTAGATTTTATGATGTTAGACCTATTAGTTTGGTGATTTTGAGACATTTTGCCCCATTTCTTTGTCAATATTTAGACTTTTTGTGTCATTTAGGTATCAATTTTTTCCGGGCGAGAAATAGCGAGCCTGTAATTTTAAGAGGAATCGCCGGGATATTTTTCTAATGAAAAAAAGTACAAATTCATCTTGAAGGAGGGTCTTGTTTTGTTTTTTTAAAGCTTGATGGAGGTCTAAGGAGGAAACTACAAAAATTATAAAAACATACATAAATGAGCAAATAACTATGCCCATCCCCCCTTAACCTCCATAATACTGACACCATTTGCATCTTATTCTTGCTACCCCATAATACCGACACCATTTGCATCTTATTCTTGCTAACACCTAAAACTTTAATTCACTTTAAAGTACAGTATATCGATAAAAATAAATATATTGGCATTGTTCGTGTGTGTTTCAGACGTACAGTATAGTACAGTTGGCCAAATAAATATATTGGCATTGTTCGTGTGTGTTTCAGACGTACAGTATAGTACAGTTGGCCAAATCAGTAGTGTCTCCGCTGTCATTATGTTTTGCTCTCTGTATGCTGTATTAATGTGGTGACGTTCAACAAGACTACATCGGCCTTATTTACCAGGTTTTTTGTTTTTTTCTTCAAGGAATATAGTGTTTCATAGTTGTTTTGCATGGTTTGAGTGGAGGATTTGCATAAACTTAGGCAAGAATGTTACATACATACATACATAAAATTTTAAGACTGAGTGTTCCACACATCAGTGCAGTTTCAGTCTCTTGTCCTAATGGCGGCGTTCCAGGCAACCCTGTTAAGGGCTGCTTCACTTGTCAAGTTCTTGGATTTGAGATCGGCGCGTATAGTCCGATCCCAGGTCTTCCTTGGTGCAGCTCCCTCCACAATCACAGACCTGCACTTTTTCACCCAATTTTGTTCATCCATTCTCTCCACATGTCCATACCATCCCAGTCTACTTGTACGCAAATTCTCAAAGTCAAAGACCATCTGGACATGAGAGGCACTCAATTCCTGGCAGCAGCCTCCACGAACCAAGACCACCCACTAAACTACATGGCAACACACCCACAGACACCAAGAAATATCAAAACAACACCCAGCACACGGTATCACACACAATTATTGTCCTCTCTCCCTCCCTGCCCACCCCGAACCAACTTCCAGAAGCACATCCATACTATATCTCTCACCGATCCATCCACTCACTCACAGACAACACGCTGCATGCACGACCTCCCGAAATCCATCCTTCCGAATCCTCCCTTCCTCGCGAGGACAGAGTCCACCTGGCCAGGCTGAGATGCGGACACCATCCAGCTCTCCTGAGCTATCAGAAGAGACTGGATGACTCCGTTGTCGACGCCTGCCCGGGATGTAACACAGCACCCCATACCATTAAAACACATCATAGAAGACTTCACACAACCACTTACGCCAACAACACAATCTACACTCAATGAGAGCTCTGTGGGAAAGCCCGATCGTGGCCATGGCCTTTCTACTCGGGCTGTTCGGCCAGGCAGCTTAGGGAACAACAACAACAACTTGTACGCATCACCTCGCTAATACTCTTTATACCTAAACGTCTCTTCAGCTCAACATTTGTTATTCTATCCTGTAGCCTGGCCCCACACATCCATCTCACCATTCTCATCTCATTACGCTCCATTCTCTTGACATCCTCTACTTTAACGACCCATGTTTCTGAGGCATACGTCATTGCACTTCTAACACATGAGGCATACACCTTTCCCTTCAGGGGGAGAGGCATTCTTTTCATGGTCAGGATTGGCATCAATTCTCTGAACTTCCCCCAGCCACACCTAATTCTAGCAACAGTGGCAGCCTCGGCCCCACCACCGGCAGAGACGGCATCTCCTAGGCTAACAAAACTTGTTCACCAGCTCCAAAGACTCATTTCCAAAATTCACAGCCACAGGATCATCACTTAACACAAGCTCGCCTTTGCACACTACGCACTCAAATTTCTCTATTTCTGACTTATCCTTCGGCAGGGGCCCCTTTATTCTACTACAGCGCTTACTCCCATGGTGTACCCAACATCGACAGATGCTACATTGAATTGAGTTAACGCCCACTCCCTTTCCACACACTGCACATGGGTATGCACCGCTCTTTTCCACATTGCCTCGTCTCAATCTACAATGCATAACCTTGGTTTGTTAATATTGACTCTTAAACCCTTGCTCGCCATGCCCTCTCTCCACTCTCTGAATTTGGCCTCAGCATCCTGCATACTGTCAGCTATTAGGACTAAATCGTCTGCATAAAACAGTTCCAACGGGAGTCCGCCTCTAAAAACTCTAGACAGCGCCTCCAAGACCATAATAAAGAGGAGGGGGCTTAACACTGAACCCTGATGGACTCCAACACAGACTGCGAACTCATCACTCAGTACACCCTCCACCCTCACCGAACTTCGCAAATCCTCATACATCTTCATTATCACACGCACCAGCGTTAAGTGCGGGCGTACCGCCACCATTGTTTACACTATGCGGAGCGGTAGTGGACGCTTGCCATCATGTTGCCGTCTATTTTGACTGCCTTTCGATACAATAATATGTTGAGGGGGCATTCACATATGGTCATCATCATATATACTGCCAGAAGGGGGGCAAATAACCGAAAAAAAATCGCCGTCAAAATAGACGCGAACTTAACTATGGCGATCAACAAATGTAAACATGACGGTGGCGGTGACGTCGGACGTTTGCTATCATGTTCCCGTCTATTTGTAATGCCATTGGATACAGTAATAAAGCCCCCCCATGACATATTGTCATATCATAATATTGACAGCAGGGGGCAAATAACCGAAAAAAAATCGCCGTCAAAATTGACGCGGTTACAACGGCGATCGCCCTATGTAAACATGACGACCGTACGCCCGAAAACTACATCCATCCCTAAACTTACCCACTATCTATCAATCTGAAGATACAGCGTCAAATTGCGCCATTTATTGGGCAAATCACGCCCATAAATGTTTATACATATTTTAATAATGCATCACTTAGCTCTACTCCCACTAGTTCTGTATATTTTGATAGAACTAAACTTAAAGATGCCCTTAAATTCCTCCTTTTCAATACTTATGTTAGATTCGGGCCTTACATTTTCAAACAAATATTAGGAATTCCTATGGGTGGAAATGCTAGCCCTTTAATTGCAGATTTATTCTTGCTTGCTTTAGAATTTAAATATATAAAAGACTTAGTTGACAGTAGCAAGAAAAATAAAATCCCAGAAAAATTAGCACTTGCTAAATTGTTAAGTAATAATAGTAGATATATTGATGATATTCTCGTTTGCAATTTGTTAAATTTTAATCAAGTTGCTAAACTTATTTACCCTAATTCTATTCCCCTCACACAATGTAAAGTAAATTATAAAGTTGAAAATTGTCTTGATATACAGTAAATATAGAGAATGTCAATGAACAGTGCATACTTAAAGTATATCACAAAGTTGATGATTTTAATTTTAACATAATAAACTTTCCTTTCCCTAGTAGTAATATCGATAGTAAAATAACTTATAATTGTTTTTATTCCCAGTTAATAAGATTTTGTAAAATTTGCACTAAAGTAGATGACTTTTGGGCTAGAGCTAGGTTACTATACAGACTCTTAGTAGACAGAGGTTTTGAGGCAAGTAAATTGTTCCATAAATTTAATCTTTTTAGGGTCAATTATTGTGACTGTATTCTAAAATTTGACATCAATAATTTTAATCAAGCATTTTTAACTTGAAGTTTCTTGTATAACCTCTGCTCACTTTTTGTCTGTATTTATTGTTTATCTTTTTCTTTTTCTATTATTAATATTAATATTGATGATTTTTTAAATTGATTGTTCTTGTTAAAAGAGTACTCTTTGTTTGAATCTGTTGTTACTTCATATTTTGCAATTATTTGTCTTTATATTAAATGTATTCATTGTCGATAGTATCAATTGCTTGCTTTTGCGATTTCCTTAGTTTATTTGTGCGATAAATGTAGGTTATTTGTAGGGTAGTTATTGATAGGGGTCACTTGAGGCATGCTATGCTTACAGGTGCCTACCCGATAGCACTATCGTTAGTGAGTGCTGTACTGTATTTTATATATTATTTTGTAATAGTCTAGATATCTTATCAATATTTGTATTTTGTACTATTGTTAATGTCTTGTCATGTTGCAAATTTGATTTTAAATAATATTTTGACATTTAACCCAGTGAGACCCAGCGTCGCACGTGATGCGTCGGCAGTGTTTGATCACCAACTCCCAGAGACGCATCACGTGCGTCCGACATATTAAAATCAGTTACGTGGCTCGTAAGGTAGGAAATGGCGGGAGAATAGGAGGGGGAGGTACCGTAGTGTGTGTGGGAGCCGGGCCGGTAGGTGTGAGCGGGCCAAGACAGCCGCGCGGCTGGTGGTGGTGGGCTTAGTGGGGATACTTTACACCCTTAGTTCACCGCCACTTTGAACCTTCATTACATTGGCCTGGTGCCCAACCCCGAAAAGGGTTGAAATAGGGGAGCTATCCCCCCGCCAAAGGCAGCTTTCTAGGGCCTTTCCTAGCTGATGCTGAGAGGATTGGGTTCTAGTCATGTGGTGATGGGCTGGTCTATCAGAGTGAGAACTGAGCGATCTCTGCCATACCCATAGCTTACTCTGACTGTTCCTTTTACTTATATATTTTCTAGATCTCAAGTGACGGCGTCTCTTGCGTGGATTGACCTCCTAATCTACCAAGATTGGAAGCCAAAGCGTCACATCTTTCCTTTGCCCTTCAACTTTCTCTTCATAATTGCTGAGGGGCACAGGGCCCTGGGTGGGGCTTTGGTTTCCCGGGCGTTTCCGCGCCCTCCTCAGCTCCCCGCCATGGAGTGGCTTCGGTCACCCAGGCTTTATTGTGGTCGGCAGGGAGGGTTCTGTGGGGGCGCTCGGTTATAGCCTTGGCCTTGCTCGGGGCCTTGGGGCTGTTCGGCCAGGCAGCTTGGGGAAAAACAACAACAAACTTCATTACTCCGGTCGTATGGGAGCTAGAGGCTTGAGATTTATGCGAGACACTCCTTAGGATGTATGCCGTACAATGCCATACTCAGTTTTCACCCTAGTGCTCCCGGGCGGGTGGTCATGCGGGGGAGACGAACTTTCGACCCCCCCCCCCCCAAATGACCGAGGTGAGTTTTTTTTTATTTTTTTCTTCATTTCTCACCATTCTCTTCCATTTTGGCTCAACAAATTTTTTTGAGGCTCCCCCCCCCCCCAAAAAAAATATCCGAGGTGATTTTTTTTTTTTTTTCATTTCTCATCCTTGTCTTCCATTTTAGCAAACAAAAAAAAGAAGTGAAAATGGCTTGGGACTGGGGTGAACAAAATATTATAACTAGCCGGGGCTCAACGGGTTAACATGTAGTTTCTTTATTCATGCAGAGTTTAGTAAAAATTTACCAGAACGTCCCGGACTTCCCAAACTTGACTAATTCCTTTAACGTGACGATAGAGCGTTGTTATATGTGCGATTAGTTTGCTTGGGAAACAGATTAACTTGCTCATGTAGTAATGTACACCCTATGTGGTGGATTGTGTTCTTTTATTTAATAATTTTCATTTTAGTAAGCGTTGTTTCCACATAGCGATTTTGATAATTTAATTTGACTTTATATTGTCCTTGTCCCAGTTTTGGTTTGTTTGGTTTGCAAGTTTTAAATTTTAATTTTACAGTAGGTAAGGGAAATTGTGGGGTAAATTAGATACACGATGGGTTACATAAGAACATAAGAAAATGGGAGTCTGCAAAAAGCCGATCGGCCCATACAAGGCAGATCCCTGTCACACCCAACCCCAAATACAAGGCCCAATTATAGACCCATCTCACTAATACCTTGAGTACTGACCCCACCAAAACGGTCAGAGATTAACACGAGATTACGGGGGTCTGCTGAGCGCCGATTGGCCCACACCTGGTAGATCCCCCTCACACCCAACCCATCTCATCCATATGCCTATCTAATTTTATCTGAAAGCTCCGTATCATTCTTGATCCCACTATATCACTTGGTAGCCTATTCCACCCATCTACAACTCTGTTACTAAACCAATATTTGCCTATATCTTTTCTGAAACGAAATTTATCTAATTTGAAACCATTTGTACGAGTTCTTTCGCTATCACTGAGCTTTAGTACATTTTTCATGTCTCCTTTATTAATTCCACTAACCCACTTGAATACCTCTATCATGTCACCTCTAACTCTGCGTCTCTCTAACGAATGTAAGTCTAATTTCTTCATACGGAAGATTTCTAATATTATGGATCATTTTTGTCATTCTACGTTGTACTCTCTCCAATGAATCTATGTCCATTCTGTAATAAGGACACCAAAATTGAACAGCATAATCCATATGGGGTCTCACTAATGACAAGTAAAGTTTTAAGATAACATCAGCAGTTCTGGTACTCACACTCCTAGATATGAACCCGAGAATCCTGTTTGCCTTGTTACGAACGCTTATACATTGTTTTCTAGGGCGTTGCCCTCCTCACCCCCCATTGATTTATTGTCATTCTCATATATGTAGATCTGTAATGGGCCAAAACAGGTTGCAGGTATTTCGTTTTTGTGAGTAACGCTCACGCCATTTATTGGGTGAATCGCACCCACCGCATCTTTCAAAACAAGAAGAGGAGTCAAGTCGAAGGATTCATTGGGCGCAATGCTTTGTTTACGGTCGGGACTTATTATTTTCGTGTCATTTTTCGGTGTAGGCCTAATCGGGTTTTTTCAAGGGTTGATAACGAAATTCGGCAAGAATATTAAATACGGGCGTACCGCCACCATTGTTTACACTATGCGGAGCGGTAGTGGACGCTTGCCATCATGTTCCCGTCTATTTTGACTGCCTTTCGATACAATAATATGTTGAGGGGGGCATTCACATATTGTCATAATCATATATATTGCCAAAAGGGGTAAATAACCGAGAAAAAAAATCGCCGTCAAAATAGACGCGAACTTAACTATGGCGATTAACAAATGTAAACATGACGGCGGCGGCAGTGACGTCGGACGTTTGCTATCATGTTCCCGTCTATATGTAATGCCATTGAATACAGTAATATGTTGAGGGGGGGATTTGCCCCCCCGTGACATATTGTCGTTATATATATTGACAGCAGGGGGGCAAATAACCGAAGAAAAAAATCGCCGACAAAAATTGACGCGAAGTTACAGCGGCGATCGCCCTATGTAAACCTGAAGACCGTAGGCCCGAAAACTACATCCATCCCCGAAATTCCTCCATGCGGCCTATAATTAGAAAAATATGGCAAGTCTATTGGTCCCTATTTTCCCTAATAAATTGCTTCGGTAAGATCCTGTGTAGCAGGAGGAACTGTTTTTCAGATGCCTATTTACTAGGAAACATTGAACAATATCTTTAACTTAACCTAACCTAACCTAACCTAACCTAACCTAACCTAACCTAACCAAAACCTAACCTAACCTAGTATATTAGTGGACTATAATTATATGAATGTAAAATGTAAAAATATATTGTAACATTACCAAAATATTGAAATATAAGTACAGTAGAGGTCCTCCCGCTACACAGGATTATACCATTGTTTCTAATAGGGTGGATGTAGTGTCCTTGAAGATTATCAAATAGTGGCTATAATATGACTATACCTGGCAAAGACCCCTCCAGGTGGTCTCCGCTTGGCTGGGGGTTCATCCTCACGTCCGGTGGATGACAGTCGCATCCGGCGCTGGTCTGGCCGCTGGCTGCTGGATCAAAAATAATATTAGATTTAATGTGTAGGTTTACCCTAAACCTTACAACTGCGCCCTTATCTCATGCCCCAGGCGGACCATGCTTTAACAGACTTAATAAAGTAGACTGAGTAGACCTAGTGGTAAATCTACAGTTATACTACCCCTCCCCCACTATCCCCCACCACCTCCCCCCTTCAAAACACGCCTTTTAGCGTGTTTTTGGATGGTTCAGCAGACGCGGAAACTGGAAAAAAACGTATTTTGATAAACATTTATCACCAACCAGATATGAGATTTTCAGGTAATTTGTTGGTTTTTATTTTTTATTTGATATACAGTGTTGTTTAATACTGAGGACCGTCGCATTTTAGTATTTTTAACATTAGCCTAACCGAAAACTAACCTGTCTCGCGACTGGTCTAAACGCAGCTCACGTTCCCTGTTTATGGGTGCGCGACGGTCTAAACCCAGCTCACGTTCCCTGTTTATGGGTTCGCGAAGGTTTGTAATACTTCAATGTATCTATTTAAAGTCAAATATACATTTCCGTGCATCCTCAAACCATACTAGTGTAAGTCTAGGCCTACTACTAATAATATTAACCCATTAGTACCAACAGAATAGGCTAGCGACAAAATAGGGGTAGTATAACTGTAGACTTATCGACCTAGTCACCTATAGGCTAGTGATGTTAAAATCAAAATTTTCTCAATACTGTACTGTATTGCCATTAGGCCTACCCTAACCAGGGGGGCTTCCGCCCCAAAAACTCTGCTGTCAATACTGTAGAAGACGTCAAATTACTATAACGCACTTAAATAATTACCATGGAAGACCCTAAGACAAAGAATTAAGTTTTCTTTCCTCCCCCTTGTCCCCAGCTAACTTAGGCCTAGCCTAATCCCACAAGGACCAGGAAATTGACAGACAGGCTAGGCCTTAACTTTAACCGCCTTATCTTTAGCCTAGATGGAATTATTCAAAGCTGGTACTGTGGTACATGTCTATGATGTTATACTTAACACATATGGTGTACGAACATTGTAATAATGGACACTAAATTAATTATCATTAGGCTAACCCAACATTATTATTCAATAGCCTGGTGTTCACTGGCAACAATGTACTGACAAGCACATGCACACAACAAACCTATGCTATTAATCACCCCACGTCCCAAATATTACCTCAGAACACCAAGGTATTAGATATAACAGCAGGAATTGACAGACACATGAGCTAACGCCATAAGTAAGTAATCCAGCTGTGAGTCCCTACATTGATTATAGCGGGGGTAATGCCTCGTCGATAACGCCACCATCACCACCACCACCACCCAGCCCGCCATCTTACCTAAACCCTTATATTACCTCCCCCAGGCTCTGTTTTACCTCGGGTCATTGAAGTCCCTGCCCGTCAGCCGCCGCACTTTTTCATCAACGCCTTCGAGGTCCTTCTTGGCCTTTAATATCTCTGATTCTATGGTGTCGACGAGTGAGGGCACCGTCACACCCGCCATCTTCACCACCACGGACTGCATCTCTGACCAGGGTTACCAAATAAAGTCCGCTAGATAGTTAATAAAATCGATAGAATAATGCCACAATATCTACAATATATATCTAAAATCGCTAGGATAACGACACAATCTCTAGAACATCGCTCTAAATGGCTTAAATCTCCTGAATATTGCTAGAATTCATGTCACTAGAATCTAGATGTAAGAATTTGCATCTAGATCCAAGTAAATACCTCTCGAACTAGTAGGAAAGTAGCTAAATTTGCAACACTATCTCTGACTGATACTTCCACCTCACGTTAACCAAACTAGAATTATTAGTCCATGTAGCCTATATACCACTAAATCCTTCATGTAAATATATATCTCCCAGTAAGGTATATATTTAAAAAAACATAATAGCATTGTAACGAATTCACATAGTTTGGTTGATTTCAGTCAATATGGGTTGATTTCGGTCAAGTCGAGTTGATTTAGGTCAAGTTGGGTTGATTTCGGTCAAGTTGGGTTGATTTTGGTCAAGTTGGGTTGATTTCGATCAAGTCAAGTTGATTTCGGTCAAGTTGGGTTGATTTCGGTCAAGTTTGGTTGATTTAGGTAAAGTTGGTTGATTGCGGTTAAGTTGAGCTGATTTCGGTCAAGTTGGGTTGATTTATGTCAAGTTGGGTTGATTTATGTCAAGTTGGGTTGATTTCGTCAAGTTGGTTTTTTTCGATCAAGTTAATTGGGTTGACTTTGGTCAAGCTGGGTTGATTTCGGTCAAGCTGGGTTGATTGGGATCAAGCTGGTGTACGCTATCTTTTGGCAAAAAAAAAATTTAATATTTGGTGAATAAGTGAAGACGTACGCCATCTATTGGCAAAAATATGAACTAACAGTCAAGTTGAAAAAGTGAAGACATGCCTTCTATTGCCAAAAAATTAACTAAATGTTTAAGCTGAAAAAGTAAAGGCGTACGCCATCTATTGGTAACAAAATTAACTACCAGTCAAGCCAAAAAAGTGAAGGCTTACGCCATCTATTGCAAACAAGTTAAATAATTTTTAAGCTGAAAAAATAAAGGCGTAAGGGGTGACCAGTAGCAACATTGGTAGATCGCTCGCCGCTCGGTTTCTAACCGGGAGGACCGATCAGTTCGATTCTCGGCTGGTGGAGATAGTTGGGCAATCTCCTCACACCCCTTGCCTCTGTTCTGATCGCCTAAAGCCCCATCCACACGATCGAGCACTGCCCGTCAGGCACAAGGGAAATGTTCGATATGGGGAAAATTCAGCGGGCAAACCAGGGATATGCCCGTGTACGCAGTTGAGCGAAATCACCAGGCACTGTCCGGCAGTTTGCCGGCGGTCATTTGGTCATTTGAGCCCTCCAGGAAGGCCAAGTCGAACTGCCCGGCAGTTTGCCGGGGGGAATGGGGATAAAGGGGCCCGTGGAAGGAGGGAAATAAATGTGTAGCTTGATCTTTAACCCATTCAATACCGGTAACATCCATTATATTATATTCTGGCAATTATAATAAGTCTTTACACGGCTTAGGAAGGACGTCTACCCATTAAAAGGCTACAGACCATCTCAATTAATCCCTTTAGCTATCATAATTATATCCTTTTAATCTTAAAGGTGAATTCCAGGGATGAAACCTATTCAAACTACAATGTCCATTGGGATCTGCTTGGTTTTAGGTACATGATACTGAAGAACTTTCATCAATTTGTTTTAACAATATAGAAATAAATAGCTTATCTAAGTTATTTTATGTGGCGCGAACTGGCGTGTTTACCATGACGTCATTTTGTGCAATGGCGGGAACTCTCGACATGGGAAATGGGTGAATCTGTGTTTTTTTTTTGAGAAACTTATAATTTGTATGCACGTTTACAGCTCAACATTTGGCTTTACCACTGTCTGTTCAAGGGACCGCGATATATAAATTGAACAGACAACGATGTTATCATTACGAAATAGGCCTTAGAACCGAGTTCCCTCAACTCTGGACCAGGCTAAACATGCATAAACACTGCATGCATGTTAATTGCTGGCGAGCTGGGATTATTTCTTGATGTGCACCACATCATTCAGGACGTTGGTCGATCTTTTGCAGAGCTTGAGTATTGAATTGAAAGGTATTAATTACGAAAAACAGACCTCACTGTTCAGAACCTTCTTCTTATTGTTTAAATGTGCAGTTTGCTTGGAGGGTTGTCTTCAGATTACTGCACAGGCGTTTAGATGGGACAGAGTAGGCTAAGAATAGAAGGGGAAAATCATAGAATGAGGAATGAAAAACTACTCAAAATTAGTCACTGAAGCCCCCCAACCGCGTCAAGGAGAGTAGTATCAGGGGGGTTGTTGACCGCATATCTTGTTTACAAACGGCGTCTCTACAC
The DNA here is from genome assembly GCA_032716605.1 of Paralithodes platypus. Lineage (NCBI taxonomy): Eukaryota > Metazoa > Arthropoda > Malacostraca > Decapoda > Lithodidae > Paralithodes > Paralithodes platypus. The sequence continues at coordinate 66,324,226 of CM064485.1, forward strand.
CATGGAATCACTCCAGCTGGCTGAAAATGCCAATTCGTCACCAACGACTATATATATTAGTATTTTGTTATGGAATTTAATGGAATTATATCGATATTGCCCATATACATATTACAGTATATTCATGTCAAGTTATGACCCTGCATTAATCTTCGTTTTTTCGTTCATCCCTGTAGTTCACCTTTATTTAACCTCTGAAGTGCGCATGGGGGTAATTGGAAACGTCCCCCTGTGCTGACGTATTTGAGGTGTTTCCGTCACTAAAATATTCATTGTGCCATTAATAGCATTAATATTTATCCATATGCGCCTATTATGGGTTGATTATAAAGGTATTAACCTGAAACAACAATAAAACGAGTGAAAACAGCGTTTGGATGGTCAAAATCGGAGATATAGCCCGCGAGTTGTATAATGTATGGGTGAGGCAATCTGCTTTCCCGCCAATTTCCCCCAAGGCCACTGAGACGCAGTCGATCGATACTCTCTCTCTCTCTCTTGCACTCGCTTGCTATCAGTGATGACCACACCCTCCAATCGGATTTCTAATGTTAGCACGAAAATATACCTCAGAATAAGGGAATAACAGGGAAAATAGGTGATAACTGAAGGAGAGGAGGAAAGTGGGGAAGGAGGGGAGGTAGAGGACTGAGATTTTGCATGGCCCAGGGGCCAAAAAAATAAAAAAAAAAATATAAAAAAATATTTTTTTTTCGATGTCAAAAGTTGATTTTTATTTTCTCTGACTCTTAAGAGTCTTCCCGCAGTGCGCCGGGGGAACTCTTAAGAGTCTCCCCGCAGCTCCCGGGTTAAGGCAATCGTCTAAATGTAGCTCAAAACAAATACAAAAATACTTCGCCGGTACAAAAGTGGTTAATAAATATATATATATATTATCCTATTATACGGGTATCAATCAGGAAAATTTGGTGGAAGGTAAACAGGATGTAATGTGTGCAATCACTTATTAATGTCACTGATGGTATGACTTTAATGTTAGCTTCAGAATAAGGTATGGGGAGCGTCCCCATTTATATTGATAAGTTATTATTAGCAATATTATGAATATTTTATTAAGATTATTCCTATAAGTATGATGAAATATATTTATCTTAAAAAAAAACGTTGGAATCGCAACGACGAGACGATTCCAAATATACCATGATCTTGAATAGTCAAAATCAGACCAAAATCATCGATTGCCTGGGCTTAATTAAACCCAGGCATTTTTTAATGTTTTCGATTATGGGAGAATTGCTCGTCTAAAATTAAATCTACGATCATGTATGGAAGCTGTCGGTCGAGAGAAATCGAATGACACCAGGTAGAATTCCCTAGAACTTATAGTTTGGGCTACAGAGGACTTTTTAAAGTCCAAAACTGGTCATTTGGGCCCTTCTGGGAGGCCAAGTCAAATTCAAAATCCTAAACTAATGGTCCAATTTCAATTATGTTTACGCCATTCGATTCAGCGTGTCAAAGTGTACTTGTGGTATAAATTTGAACAATATCCTTTTATAGATAGCCTAACTACGGAAAGTACTGATATGTATCTCGATTTCTAAAAATATATTAGTTACCCATTCAAACTATAGTTTTCTGTAAAGATTATTGAAAGAAAATAATCCCATGTTATATATTGTATGGCTAACTATACTATTTGAACATAACATACAGTAATATCACTTACGTGGCTGCTCCATTATAACTAGTGGGTAGATTGGGTGGAAGAAAGACACAAGAAAGAGCTTTAATTACATACCCTTCTCTAACTAATAACACACTCAACAAAGCCACTCCAACAGCTTATTCTCTGACTTAGACAGCCATCATGTAGGGGACAGTTTTTAAACTATAAAATAGGCCTACTGGGCCTAAAAATTGGTCAAAATAAAAAAAAACATATAACGTTGCAATCCTAATAACGAGACAAATCCATATATACCCATGAAAACTCGAAATTCGAAATTCGCCCGCCAAGTGCAAAAAATTGCCTGGGCTTACGCAGGGATTTTGGACCAAAATATTTTCGATTCTGGGCGAATGGCTGGGCGAAAATGAAATATAAGACTATATATAGAAGCAGCTCGGCGAGAAAAATTGAATAGCACCAAGTAGAATTCCCTAGGACTTATAGTTTGGGCTACAGAGGACCTTTAAAGTCCAAAAACTGGTCATTTGGGCCCTTGTGGGAGGCCAAGTCAAATACGAAATCCTAAACTAATAGTCCGATTTCAATTATGTTTGCGCCATTCGATTCAGCGTGTCAAAGTGTACTAGTGGTATAAATTTGAACAAAATCCATAAATAGATAACTTATCTACGGAGTTTTTAAACTTTAAAATAGGCCTATCGAGCCTAAAAAAAAATCAAATTAAAATATGTATATACCGTTGGAATCGCAACGATGAGACGATTTCAAATATACCATCCGCAATTGCATTATTTCATTAATTTTATGTGAACTTAGGTTGGATCGTCTCACTATAAATCTCACCTGCAAGCACTCTTGATTGAGTACTTCGTATATTGCTCGACAAGTTTCAGGAATAATGCGAGACAAACTATGCTTGGATAATCTTTTAGTATACTGCAAATAAGTGTAGCTGCATCCATTTGAAACAAACATGAGGTGTTGCCTCCAGTCGAGCTTCTGCCGATATACACTCCCTCCTATTGGCATCTGCTTGGATATATAGGTTATATAACTGTCCTGTGATTATTGTTGTTGGGGACCGTGGTGATCATACCGAACCCACTGACCCAGCCCTGCCGAGCTCCTACTCTGACCACTGGCAGACTTTGACTGGCCAATCACTGCCCGGCTGCCGTGTGGACAACACCGCAAGCGTGTTTAACAGACTTTGCCCGGTGTAGGGGCACAGCCCGCCGGACACTGCTCGATCGTGTAGACGGGGCTTAAAGCTCGGTTCACACATGCACAAATTAACATCCCGTCCGTCCCCGACCCTTAATTCGCCGTGCCTGGGCAGCGTCCTTTTTATGCATGCATAAAATGGTCCGTATGGGTCAGGGCAACTGCCAGAAAATTAATTGTTATGTCGGGGACACCCAGGGGACACACACGGACATACACGGGAGCAATCGCGCAGCCTGGCGGCGTCTAGACGACGAATATAACTGAATGAGAACGGCGGAAAAAAACCGTTGGAACGGAACATGGGGCCTCCAGATTGATGCCGTCCTGCCTATTTTCTTGGTCGGGGACGGACGGGACGTTAATTCGTGCATGTGTGAACCGAGCTTAACAGTAAAATAGGTCTATGCCAGGGTAATTAGGTTCCTCGTGACTAAATACTAAATGCTAAAAAAAAAAAAAAAATAATAAAAATAAAGGCGTATGCCATCTTTTGGTTAAAAAATTAACTACCATTCAAGCCGAAAAGTGAAGGCATACGCATCTATTGCCAAAAAAAAAAAATTAACTAATTCTTAAGCTGAAAAAGTAAAGGCGTATACCATCTAGGTAGTTTTTTTTTGTTGCCAAAAGATGAGCGTATGCCTTCACTTTGATAATTTGATTGTTAGATAATTTTTTTGCCAATAGCATACACCTTCACTTTTTCTATGCAAATATTAGTTCATTGTTTGGCCAAATTGCGTAAAGCTTCATTCAACTTAACTTGATATAAATCAACCTAACTTGATACATACCGACCTGACTTCGATCTAAATCAGCCTGACTTGATCTAATTCAACCTGACGTGTCCTACATGAACCCGACTTTGTCGCGTTTCTCTGTCTCGTCGAGTAGGAGAATTATGCTATTGATAAATGCTGCAAGAAATGCAATGTGATCCTTTTCGATTAGAAAACTATCAATTAATCATATACTGTAGAGACAATTTACATGCATGAGAATAAAATCCCAAAATTTCCTTTGTATTTATTACATAATACAGATCTAACCACATTGTAAAGTGAATACATAGCAAAACTATATTACATTAAACAGAATTAGGGCTAAATTATATATCTAAGGAATAGTAAATGAAAAATGGCAACAGTTCAGGAGGCAATATAGTTATGACTACCATCAGATTTGAATCCATCATTTAACCCTTTTATTAAATTATTATTCATAAATAGTTCTTATGATCTTATTCAATTTTAGTCACGGCATCAGGCAATAGATAGATATACTGTACATTCAATTTAGTACGATCCATCTAAATCAGATGGTGTAACAAAGTACTGTATTTAAACTTTTCCAACTAGACTACCGTATTTCAGAATGGTTATAATTTGAGTTTGTTTTCTTATAGTTAAACAATTCCATGGCTCTTTTCCTGAAACAGATTAACTCTTAATTTAACAAACTCATAGTTCCTTATAGTTCAACAGTACTATATATGTACTGTGCATAGATTTGTTATCAATGTAGGAAGAGCGCTTGTAAAGAAATATGGGTTAAATGAGCTGTTAAGTGTGGGAAGCTACGATCACCCAATAATATTAATACTTTTCAGCCAACTCGTACATTCCAAGTGCTATACCCTGTTCATTATAGGTAGGTAGGTAATCGTGACACCAAACCTATGCCACACAAAAAGGGCTAGAGTAAATGGGCTATAACTTTCCACACCTCCTTGGCGGACTCTTCCCAATTTGCAGAAAGATTAGCTCGATTGCTCCAGTCGGTTTTTTTAGTTATAGAGGTTAGCGAGGAAGATTTGTGGCCTACGTATAATGAATGGACTATAGTATATCATTTTGGATTTGTTTTGCAAGTTTTATATATTAATTTCTCAGATTAAAATGGCTGTGGACCACTTTCCAAAACGATGGCAGTATAAACTATCACACAAGTCTTGAAGAAACTAGAAGGAAAAAAAAAAAACAGGATGCGGGGGATAAAACTTAGTTAAATTGAAGGACGATAATTATCTAAACGCACACACTGATGGCTATTTTTTTTTTTTACATATATATACAGGTGTGAATAATACGTTAAAAATCATAACCCACTTTAAGCTGATCTAGCAATCACAGTACAAAACAAGAGACTCGAGCTTTGGTGAGGGGTGAAGAATAGTAAGAGTGGTTAGGGCAAAGTGTGATGTCATTGATTTAAAGGTACTGTACTCTTAGGGTCGCGTTTTTTTACCACCATGCACTCCCTGCTCAAGAGCTGGGCTAGGATGGGTGCCCTGACGATCAGGGACAATAGTGAATAGTTGCCACAGATTGCTAGACTGCGCCGTTCACCAACAGCACTGGCGTCTGCCAATAACACACACTGGCTGGCCTGAGAAGCGAATCGTCAACCTCCAAGTTTGCAGGCAAGTGCTCTACCAACCGCACTACGGCCTGTGGCATGATCAATTAACCGTTTCATCAAAAATTATTCTCTTCAATCAATCACACTTTATTTATATACTATGTAGGCTATGTACGGTACATAAAATTATGTAGTGAATATCGATGAGGCCAACTGAACATACTTAAACTAATAAACGAAACTGCCCAGAAGTGGAGGTAGAGTGCTAGAAAAATATAGAGGATTTTACTCTCCTAATCCATCCCACTCGAGTTAACGTTATCTATCTTCACCAGAAAACTGATGCCATCACTCTGCTACAATACACTTCAAAAATAAAGATGTCTCAATTACAGTATTATTATATATTTACAGTACAAGGTGTGTCTTTAAAAAAAGTTGGGATCCTTGGGGTCATTGCATTGAAGGAAAAAATTAGTGTATCCCAAATCAGTATTTTCATTTTATCAAGCATTGGAAGTAACATACACAAGCAGTGATATGTTAATGTTTCTATAATTATAATAACAGATCAACTAACCAACGGCTCTGAACCTTTCAACACACCCTGCACGGTATCGAGTCACTATAAGCACGGCTGTATTCTTAAACATCCGAGAAGTACGTTTCCCAACCCATATTAAACCAATACTAAGATATAGAACTTTCATTTATGAAGAAATTGAAATCGTGCAGTTCCTTGATATTAAATTCTACACAATTCGCTCTTCAAAGGAAGGGATAGTTTTAACCCTCTTACTTCAGGAGAGCTCTCCTGGGCATAATAAAATCATCTAAGGTTAGCCAGAATACAAGAAATCCAGGCATTTTTTGTCCAGACGCCGTAATTCCCGAGAAGGGGTGGCCATGAACATTAGGTATTTGTCACGAATCGCTAGGTCAAGAAATCCAGGCATAATTATACCAAAACGTTAGTCGAGGTACTTTAGTTTTAAACCTAGAGATTGTGAGACGTCATTGCCAATCTGATCAATATTGACTAAGGTTTAGGAATAAAGTGAAGACGGCGTTAGCCGAAATGAAACGGTTAGGGCTTAAGAATACAGCTGGCAAACAGTTTGAGCCGGTCGCCAAAGAGAGGAAAAAACAGCAGTAGACAAAAAGAGTGAAGCGCGAGAGACAATAGCACAAGAGATGGAAGCGAGTGACAGTGTGAGCAGTGTCGGAGAAATATATTATATCAAAATTGGTGTCTGCCCGAGGTCGAAATGTCGGAGTGAGTTTGTGGATTATAATTACAAGATCATGGCCCATACTGCACTAATCAAGATGAACTAAGGTAAAATGAAAATTGACCACAAGTAGGATGGAGTACAGTATAAGCAAAGTACAGGTCTCCCTCACTATCTGATGCCCCAATTTATGAAATTATTCAAGGTGTTTGTGCTTTGGTTTTAGCTAGTCCGAGAATCCATCCCCATTTACCCCATTAATTTTAGGGTTCGCTATACGATTTTTTCCTTTTAAGATAGGGGTTTCAAGAACGTAACCCAATCGTAAATCAGAGGCAGACCTGTACGAGCAAAGTATCCCATTAGGTGTTAAAAAATGTCCACACTTTGCAATCACTTTTTATTATATCATAGTTTGTATTAGTTAGTTTATCTGGGCCCATACTCAGACATCTACACTTGTGGTGTTGGCTGCTAAACAGTACCAGATGCCAAGCTTTGCAGAGCTGTATGTTTTTTGTAATATTATAGATATTTGACATGTAGTTTCTTTATTCATGCAGAATTTAGTAAAATTTACCAGAACGTCCCGGACTTCCCAAATTGACTAATTCCTTGAACGTGACGATAGTGCGTTGGTATGTGCTTGGGAAACAAATTAACTTGCTCATGTAGTAATATACAGCCTATGTGGTGGATTGTGTTCTTTTATTTCATAAATTTTATTTTAGTAAGCGTTGTTTCCACATAGCGATTTTGATAAGTTAATTTGACTTTATAATTGTCTTTGTCCCAGTTTTGGTTTGCTTAGTTTGCAAGTTTTATATTTTAATCACATATTTCTCTATATTGATTGGTTGTAACAGATTTCCTTTTGTCACCCTATTGGGGTCTATAGAGCTTATCAATATTAAAACTTCTCCTTTCTCAATCAACGATCCATGAAACGAGACAAACAGCAGTCTTGGTGGTGTAATGGTTAGTGTGTTTCAAATCTGTGTGTGGTAACCCAGGTTCATATCCCACTGGATTACATGCTTTTCATAAATTTCATTGAGAGGAGTTTGGTGTTGGAGTGAAATTAATACAAATTTATTATGTAAAGTCGACATATCTACGCATAAAAAGATGATCAAGTCAATAATATACATCATACTTGGCAAGAGACACTGCTAGGCGATCAACAACCCGAGGGAAATGTCCGATGAATACGGCTTAAGAGTCTCTTAAGTGAACTGTACACAACAAGAGTCGTGTTACAGCTCAAGCTAATAACAAAGAGCAGTACGGGAATATCGTCAGTCACTTCTCTGTCTTGGTACACGGAAATTGGTAGTGTAATGGTTTAGATGCTTATGTTCTGGGTGTGGTGTCCCAAGTTTGAATCCCGGGAGGACCATATGCTTTCATTAGTTTATTCAAGTACATTGGGGTTTGTAATTGATGATTTATGTTAAGAACGGGGTGTTCCTAAATATTGAATGATCAATATTGACACACTACCTTGGATCAGCTGCTTAGGATTGCAAGTTGAACAGCCGAAATAGATTGACGATACCTTGAATCGACTTAAGCATGTAAATCTTTGTCCATATTTCAGAATTTCACAGTACAAGTTGAATGACCGACATGGAAATAATGCTACCACAGAACAGGTAGAAAACTATTTTGTTCGGATGTTTTTCATGATATTTTATATTTTGATAAATTCTTTTGCCTTTATATTGTGTCGTCCCTGTTGTGGTTTGTATATTTTTGCAAGCTTTACATTATAATTAAACTCTTTCTTGTATCATTTGAAATAGTATACTGAATGGCAATTATAAAGTGACTGTTACAGAATAGCATGATCATTACTATTACCATTGCTATCATAGATAAAGCAGACTATCAATACAGTCTTCTAACTCCTCCGAAAGTCCTTCCAATACTACCAAGTTAAAGTCACTGACGATGTTACCCACCAAGGATCTGCCCAAACATAACATTACTAAAGACAGTCGCACCACCACTTTTCCCCGCAATATTTTCCCAATTAACACTGGTATCGGCAACTAAACTATAATTACAATATTTCTAAAAAGAGGCTAAATTTTTATAAAACTGTGAGGTGTTGTTGCCTTGATATCAACGAGACTAAATGTGAAATATTTTATAGAAGCTGAATTCTTAAACTTTTAACTCAAAATCCTTCAGACTGGACTTTGGCAAGAAGGATAGGAAAATGGCTGGAAAATTATTACGGGAAAAACCAGACTGTGCGACCTGGCTTTAAGCATCCTTCAGTCTAGCTGCATGGTGCACCCAGGACTCGGTTTGTAAAATCTAGCTCTGAAATTTATCCTACGATGATAGATATATTTATATGTTTATATTACAAATGTATATAGGGCCCGTAGCCTTATAACGTTGGGAAGGGGGGCACTCTCCCCTTCCCCCACTGAAAATAACACCGGGAAGAGTAGAGTCATACCCTTCCCAAAACTAAAGGCTACTGTCCATAGTCTTTCACTTCATATCAAATTAATATGCTAATATGAAAACCTAAATTGAAAAACATTTCAAATTAATACAGTAATATGGAAACCTAAATTGAAATATAATACGAGTCAAATAAAAAAACAAAAAATACCAGGTGTAAGCATTTGAAGAAAAACCCTTTCTGTACCAGCGACGACATTTAAATTCTAGTCTAGCTACTATTAGCTGATTTTATTCAATTTAAAAATTGAATTGAATTGCTTCCAGCAATTAACAGGCTTCGAACTATCTCACTTAACCCTTTCTACTACCACACATCCTTCATAAACTGCACACAAATCGTAAAATCAATTTTAAAAGGGCTACCAGCAATTAACAAGCTTTGAACTCTCTCACTTAACCCTTTCAACTACCAATATCCTTCTTAAACTGCACACAATCGTCTAAATATAGCTAGAATTAAAAATAAAAAGACGTCGCCGGTACAGAAGGGGTTAATTGCCTAAAAATAATTCCAGGAATATCAATACAAGTACAAGTATTGCATAACACCTTTTATACAGTTTTGCATGCTTAGGCACTAAGTTACTTATTCTCAAGATTAATCTGAAGTTTATCAAAATGATGATTTACAAGCAAAAAGGAAACCTATATTCATTACGCTTGCTGGATTATTAACACATTTTTACATCCATCGGATTAAGAGTCTAGTCAATTCGTAAATTGTGCTCCAAATAGTACGCGATATCGATAAATAATACTGACGAAAATAGGAGTAGAGTTAGATTACCGAAATAAACATTAGTCAAAATGCATCATATGCATCATATCTATCTTACATTAAGTTGCTAAATTTATAGCTCAAACTCTGCTTGGTGTTTACGGGTAGTAATGTTTAGATTATGCGTGCTAATTGGACAACCACGTATGAATTGGCCAGCCTATCCCGTTCCAAATGTAAGACGTCTCATTTTCTAAGTAGTGTATACGAAAGTGAGCATTATAAGTAAATACACAACAGCTTAAAAGTCAAAAACAGCTCCTTAATAAAACATTTTTTTTATACTTAGCAAGTGACGATGTCACAGAGATAGAAGCTTTTTGTATTTTACATAATATAAACCACGCCTTTGTTCTACAAGGATAAAAACAAAAGTGGTGTCAACACTTGACCGCCAGGGCGTCAAACCAGAGATTTTTTTCCTTAATTTGTAGTCCTTTTTCCTACACAGAGATGAATTTATGCTTCAGTTCTTAACCCCTCCAACCCAAGCATCGAGACGTGTTCGACGGCTATTCTCGCCCTTATTTACCCGTTATAGGAGTAAACAAGGGCACTCGCATGACCTCAACAAGGGCACTCACATGACCTCAACAAGGGCACTCACATGACCTCAACAAGGGCACTCACATGACCTCAACAAGGGCACTCACATGACCTCAACAAGGGCACTCGCATGACCTCAACAAGGGCACTCGCATGACCTCAACAAGGGCACTCACATGACCTCAACAAGGGCACTCGCATGACCTCAACAAGGGCACTCGCATGACCTCGGCAAGAGCTTTTAAGCATGTATTTCTTCATTACTAACCCATACCATGTGTGATTAGTTTGCTTGGGAACCAGAGCATGTATTTCTTCATTACTAACCCATACCATGTGTGATTAGTTTGCTTGGGAACCAGAGCATGTATTTCTTCATTACTAACCCATACCATGTGTGATTAGTTTGCTTGGGAACCAGATAAACTTGCTCATGTAGTGATGTACACCCTATGTGGTGAATTGTGTTCTTTTATTTCAAAAAATTATTTTATTAAGCGTTATTTTCACATAGCAATTTATATTAGTTCTTTTGCATTTATCTTGTGTTGTCCCAGTTTTGGTTTGTTTATTTTGCAAGTTTTACAATTTAATTTTCAGGAAAAAAAAAATCTAAATTTGCCTGGGTTTTAGGTGTCAATCAATAATAAATCAGCTCGGGCTCAACGGGTTAATATGTTCTTGGAAGTGATAAAATGGCCAAAACAAACCAGCTTCATGTAAATTTAACCCATACTCTTTTTCCTCATCTTTCCAGTCTCTAAAGCAAAATATCTCGGGTTGGTTTATTCCACATTCTTTCCAATCTCTAAAGCAAAGTGATCTCGGTTTGACTCCCTGACCGTCGCAAACAGACATTCTACACCCTTACTACCACTTCCAAAAAAAAAAAAAAAAAAAAAAAAAAAAAAAAAAAAAAAAAAAAAAAAAAAACAAATATATAATAATAATAATACAGTAATAGAAAACACACACTCGCCTACACCGTCAAAAAATTGTGGTTTAAAGAAGGTATGAAAGGACAATTAAAGCGTCAGTTATAATTCACCCTCGGCAGGAATATCGGTAGTGACGAACCCATCTAATATAAGGATAGAAAGGTGTATCAAATAATCACAGGTAAATCACTATCGATACACCCAACTTGATCTTTACCTCCTTTATACCAAATTTTTTTTTCTTCTGTGTGCCCGCCCTAACCACCACCCAAACCATTTACAAATCTTGCTAAACACGCCAATTATAGGTAGCACCAATGAACTTAACAATAATCTTGACCCCTTAACTTCTTATAACTCTAAATGAATGAAAGCAATCGTGTTGAAGTTTCTATCAATTGTGAAGATTCCACCAGGAAATAGGTGTGGATATTTACAGCCAGTTTGCTCTAGGCCCTTTTGAGTTACAGAGGTGTCAGGGATCAAGATTATTGTCAAGTTTGTTGGCGCTATCTTTAGTGAATAATATACACCTTATGGAACCCCTTTCACATCCCTACAGTTGGTGTCATTTCAGCCGACGGTAAATCGCATCCTGATTTCTCCATACTTAACGAAAAAATATGTAACTACTATGTCTCGGTGTCATGATTATGTCGAATTGTCATAATTAACATTATATTTCGCTACAATATCTTCATGATAGTGAAGTATGTATGTATATACTCAGGCACATACCCCATTGCTGTGGGGTGGCCAATACGAGATAGAGTCCGAACAACTACAAAATATAAAGTTCCTATTCTCAGGGCCCAGGATCACTTTCGCGTTCCCTCGCCCCTTTCTCTGCCTCGTCGAGTAGGAGCATTATACAAGGGGAGAAAGATTCCTAGCCCCCTGCCTCCGAAGTAAAGAAGATAATGATAGGACACTTTTCCGTCAGCTGAAATGAAACCGACTAGTTTAAACTTTCGGATTATCGGACTTTTACTGTAAAATTATATCCCTGACCTTATTATTTATATATGTTTAAAACTGGAGAGGAACGTCGAATCTTAGTTGTGTCACAAACTACTCGCACACACAATTTGTAGGTGATAAATTTGTCTTAAGATTATTATTTAAGGATGTGGGTCGGTATTTGAGGAATAAAGGGATGCAGTCACCACATCTGAGTTTAACAAGAGGCTGCCTTCGTTTACTCTTTCACTTAAGTTTCATTCATTAGTTATATCGTCAATTCCCAAAAGGCGTTGGCAGAAGGTGCCATTCATTAATAGCCAATACATACTACTGTAATTCCAAAAATGTGCATAACAGGAGAATTAGACTACTGTAAATTATTGTAATTTTTTTGCCAATTCCATGTTAGTTTCCAATGCAGTGCACAACAAGAGGTAAGTTTTGATTCTTTTCTAATTAATTCTTGCCAATTCCACACCAGTATATACCTAATGAAGTGCACAACACCAGTCATGGCAGATTTTTCATTACTATTGTTTGTAATTAAGTGCACAACATATTTGACGAAGGGCCGTTTTATCTGTCGAGTTGTTTCTTTAGCTACCTCCAGGCAATCTTATTCAGCTTAGGAGTAAAAGGGTTGGTGACGGCTCAAGTGGGACTGTGGTGTGCTTGGTGGTGTTCAGACAGTAGATCTTGTTTTTGTTTTGTTTTCTTGTTGTTGACACTGTTGTTGTTGGTAGGGAGTGATGGAGGAGGGGACCAGGACCATCTTCTGTTAACTCACTCTCACACCTCTCCAATATCACAAAGTGGAACAGAGTGCATCCAGCTTATCAACTAGGGAAATCTGTAAAACAAGAAAAATATTTAATGACAACTTCTGTAAAACAAGATAAATATTTAATGACAACTTCTAACAATTTGTCTAATCATTAGGCGCCCATAGAGCAGTTGGGTACATGTATATGTACATGCTCAGATTAATATTCAGTATTCGAGAATGAATGTGATCATGTACTTTACCTTTAACTGTGTTGGTGGTGTAATGGTTTAGATGTCATGTTCTGGGTGTGGTGTCCCAAGTTTGAATCCTGGGAGGACCATATGCTAGTTTATTCTAGTGCATTGGAGTTTGTAATAGAGGATTAATGTTAAGAATGGGGTGTAACTTACCGAACTTATATCGAAGGCTTCTGCATAAACCTTTAACTGTCTTGATAGCGTAATGCTTAGTGCGCTTTCCTTAATAGATAATTAGGAAGACCAATCCATAGTGCATTACAACAATCGATATGAGAAAATAATTTTGTGAACCAATGTCAAAAGATATGATCTGTCCAGAAACATACATACATACTGTACATACTAACCATGGTGTAGCTAACATTAGCAAGAACAGCCGTCCGGCCGATCCTTTTTCTGGTCTGTCAGTTTGATCTGGTCTGGGAACTCGTTGTACAGCTCAACCTCGGACTCTTGGGCTAGGGCGTTCCGGGCGATAGTCTGGAACGCCAGCTCAACGTTGATCGCCTCCTTCGCACTCGTCTCAAAGTACGGAACCTAGGGAGGGAGGCAACAAAAATATATATTATTGATTTTATAGTTCCATAAATTTAATATTTTTAGGGTCAATTATTGTGACTGTATTCTAAAATTTGACATCAATAATTTTAATCAAGCATTTTTAACTTGAAGTTTCTTGTATAACCTCTGCTTACATTTTGTCTGTATTTATCGTTTATCTTTTTCTTTTTCTATTATTAATATTAATATTGATGATATTTTTTAAATTTATTGTTCTTGTTAAAAGAGTACTCTTTGTTTAAATCTGTTGTTACTTCATATTTTGCAATTATTTGTCTTTATATTATATGTATTCATTGTCGATAGTATCAATTGCTTACTTTTGAGATTTCCTTAGTTTATTTGTGCTATAAATGTAGGTTATTTGTAGGGTAGTTATTGATAGGGGTCACTTGAGGCATGCTATGCTTACAGGTACCTACCCGATAGCACTATCGTTAGTGAGTGCTGTACTGTATTTTATATATTATTTTGTAATAGTATAGATATCTTATCAATATTTGTATTTTGTACTATTGTTAATGTCTTGTCATGTTGCAAATTTGATTTTAAATAATATTTTGACATTTAACATGTTTCTTTATTCATGCAGAGTTTAGTAAAATTTGCCAGAACGTCCCGGACTTCCCAAACTTGACTACTTCCTTTAACGTGACGATAGTGCGTTGTTATATGTGCGATTAGTTTGCTTGGGAAACAGATTAACTTGCTCATGTAGTAATGTACACCCTATGTGGTGGATTGTGTTCTTTTATTTAATAATTTTCATTTTAGTAAGCGTTGTTTCCACATAGCGATTTTGATAATTTAATTTGACTATATATTGTCCTTGTCCCAATTTTGGTTTGTTTAGTTTGCAAGTTTTACATTTTAATCATTAAGGGGAGATGGGTAGTTTTTCTAGACCCCCTTCTCTCTCGTGTTTAGCCACATAGTTTCCAGATTTTTTTATGTTTGCCCCATTAGTTTGTCGGTTTTAAGAGCTTTCACCCAATATCTTTGTCATTAAGACCTTTCATGCTATTTCGGTGTCAATTTTCTTCCTGGCGAACGATTGATAAAAAGATACGTGAATGAAGAAATAAATACGCCTATCTCCCCTTAAATTGCATTGCTTTGGACAGTTATCACTTCCAAAGCAATGCAACATAATACAAACTGTAAACGATAATTGAAATTTAACATGCACAATTCTAAAGACTCAAAATCAAAGACTCTGCTTTTCTTTGATACCGTGCCTCCATAAACAAAAATACAGTCCAGTACTATGAATTGCCAGACGTACCTCGTTTTTACTGTGACACCACTGCTGCGCTCTCTTTGTGGAAACCTGAAAAGAAATATTCATAACAGTATTAATATTAATATCAACAAGAAATTAAGGATATAATTATATAGGAGACAATAATAAGCCAGTGACATAATTTATGCCAATATTATAATTTAAGAAAATACCAGTACAGGACTATACAGCTCTTCTGAGCTATCAGAATAGACTGGATGACTCCGTCGTCGACACCTGCCCAGGATGCGACATATCACCCCATACTATTAAACACATCATAGAAAACTGCATTCCACACATTCACTTATGCTAACAACATAATCTACACTCTTTGAGAGCCCTGTGGGAAAGCCCAATCATGGCCATGGCCTTCCTTAGGGACTCAGGGCTGTTCGGCCAGGCAGCCTAGGGAACGACAATACACAACCTTGTCGCAAACCAACATTAACCTCAAACCATTCACTCCACTAATTATTTCCTACAATAACACACACTCTGCTCCCTTCATAAAAACTCTTAACTGAATATGATAATAGAAATATAAAAAAAGACTACTGTATACAGTGGTCCCTCTCATTTAGCCAATTCATTAGTCTAGCCAAACCATCGCCAAAAGTGAATTTCGCCAAACGCGAATAGTACTTTAAATGGGAAAATTATCCATTAGTCTTTGACGAGGCCCGAGTTCACCCTTTTGGGCCTTTTCAAACCGCCCGCCATGCGCATCGTCGATCGCCGACACACTCGGCGCCGTCTGCTTACTCTGTTTTTGCTAGAAGACATAGGCCTAGCCTATATATCTCCACAAAGAATTGACCTAACCTAGGTTAGATGTATATCAGGCAGCAGAATTCATTGTTATCTTGTGAATAGTCTTATTGATAAGGAATAACCACATAACCTTAGCAACAAGTTGCTATGTCACTAGCTAGCCAGACCAAGAAATGGTCTAACATAGCTTAGATATATATCAGGAGGCATAAATCACTTTTACCTTGTGAATGGTGAAGACTAGAATTTTCTATACCAACTGCTTTTCGATTGAGCAAAATAATGAAATTGGTTTTGGATCCGTGGTAACTTCTTTGATTAATTATATTTATCGATTGGGCCCCTGAGTCAGCTGATGCGCGCGTGTGTTTGTGTGTCGCAGACTGTTCGGCACAATAAACAAAGCAAAACACAAGAGATATGAGGTTCACAAATCGGTTTGGTCAAGATTACTTTGTTAATATACGTTTATGAAATATACCTGGGATATTCTCGCTATCCAAGCAGCTCAGTTAGGGTTTTGTGAGTAGGCCTAAGCCTATCTGTAGCCTAGCCTCGGCCTAAGAGTAACTCTCAATACGGCGCTCTACTGTAGCCTACATGAAACATTAACAGCAATAGAAAAGACAATAGATAATAGATAACAGATTTTATTTACCATGAATTATTTAGAGTTAGGCCTAGTGAGACTAGCTTGCGGGCGGCGCATTCTGGGCCGACGCTATTCCGTGACGTCAGCATTCTCGCCAAAAGTGTATTTGAAGCGCCAAATTCGGATTCTGGTACGCAGGAAGACAAACTTACCGCTCTGTTCTCCAAATCAATCTTGTTGCCAAGAACGACGAAGGGGAAGTGGTCGGGGTCTCTGGGTGAAGCCTGAATGAGGAACTCGTCGCGCCAAGAGTCCAGCGACTTGAAAGAGTTGGGGGAGGTGACGTCGTAACAGAGGACACAGCAGTCGGCACCACGGTAAAATGCCACACCCAACGACTGGAATCTCTCCTGCCCGGCCGTGTCCCAAATCTAGGGGTGGTGGTAGAAAGTGTACATATTAGTAATATTTCAGTCAGTTAGTCAAGCATTTAGTCAATAGTTAATCCTAAACTCCTTCCAATATATGTTGAAGAATCAAGATCAGATATCCTAAAAGTAAAGTGGAGAAACAGCACCCAAGATATCCAAAATCACTGGATTCAGATCACCCGCATAAACACTTTAACAACAAATACTTCAGGACTACATCTGGGAAGAAAATATTTCAAAATAATGTAAAGTTATAAAGGTGTACAGTACAGTAAAAATTATCATCAAACCTTTATAATTATATTTCTACCGTCTTCCACTTTCAGCTATGGCACCACACAGAATAGAATGATACCAGCTGCCCAGCCAATTACTGAACCTGTGCTGTTATTTTGTAGTCACTAACATTGAATTACTACTAGATTACCACAGCATCAACAGCTTTTTATAGCACAAACATATAATAGCAGTATAGTACAATAATGTACTACACATTCATAATTTCAAAGACAGCGCAGTCCACACAAAGGGCGGTTTCAGTCTTACACCCTGATACCAGACCTGTTCTGCGCAGTCTCGCTGTCTGTCCAGTTTTTGTATATTATGATTTGAAATCAAATCGTAAGACATAATCCCATGTCTTTCCAGATTTACCCCTCTGTGCAGCTCCATCCATGTTCACAGAATTAATTATCTTTTCACCTAATTTAGATCATCCATTCCATACACCATGATACAATAATTCCCCTGAAGACTTAACTAAGAGGGCTACATAACAAAGACCCTGCCAGCGGTAATGAGGGTACCCTACCTGCATGGTGACCAATCTATCGTCCACCATGACCTCCTTGGTGAGGAAGTCCGCCCCGATGGTGGCCTTGTATTGGTTGCTGAACTTCTTGTTGACGAACTGGTTCATCAGCGACGTCTTCCCCACCCCAGAGTCCCCCAGGATGATCACCTTCAACAGGATCTTCTTACGGGACGCCATCCTGAAATAAGAAAAACAAATATGGTCATTACAGTGCTACTTTCAATGTATGTACAGTATTTATTTATATACTCAGGCACATACAGGTCTCCCTCTATTTACGATAGGGCTACATTCCTGAAAACCTGATCTCAAAGTAGAAAAATCATATAGCAAACCCTAAAATTCATGGGGATCTATTCTCGGACCAGCCAAAACCCAAACACCTAAAAATCCATAATAATATCGTAAATCAGGGCATCGGAGTGTGAGGGAGACCTGTACCTCATAGCTGAGGGTGGCCGACTTGAGACAAGAGCTACTTTACTCTTATTATTTATTACTATTATTGCCACCTTCAGCATTATCTTCTTGCGGTATACTATCCTGTAATTGCAAAGGAAATACTGTATATGGTAGTTATTAGCCATCAGTATTAGGGAACCACGTGGATATATGGGTCCATTTTATCAAACCATGGTAAGAGCTTTCCCTACGACCTTTCCCGCCCCAGATTGACCCTTATCGCTTATCTGTATAAGGGTAAATCTGGGTCGAGAAAGTTCGCAGGGAAACCTCTTACCATGGTTTAATAAAATGGCCCATGTAGTACACATTACGGTATCAAATCCTACAGCTCAACTCACAGGGGGAATTTACAATGAGGGGGATAATATATATATTTGTCTATATATTGAGTGGCTCCTTTTTTAGTTTATTACCCAAAACATCTGTCTGGCACTCTTCCCTCCCTACCTGAGAAACTAACCTCTCTGGATCATTCCTTCCTCCCGCCCCAGATTGACCCTTATCGCTTATCTGTATAAGGGTAAATCTGGGTCGAGAAAGTTCGCAGGGAAACCTCTTACCATGGTTTAATAAAATGGCCCATGTAGTACACATTACGGTATCAAATCCTACAGCTCAACTCACAGGGGGAATTTACAATGAGGGGGATAATATATATATTTGTCTATATATTGAGTGGCTCCTTTTTTGGTTTATTACCCAAAACATCTGTCTGGCACTCTTCCCTCCCTACCTGAGAAACTAACCTCTCTGGATCATTCCTTCCTTCCTTCGGTCCTACCCCCCCCCCCCCCCCCCCCCCTTCCTTCCTTCCTTTCCCCTCCTACCTTCCTTCCTTCCTCCTCTCTTCTCTGAGTGGCTCCTATTAAAGTTTGTTTACTTTGCCTATCATGGAATTTAGGCTTACTACAGGAACCTAAGATTATCTTTAAACTGGGATAGTCTGCTTAATGATATAGCATCACTGATAAGCTGATAGACAAAGGCACAGTTTACATAACAGTACATTAATAATACTTGCTAGACAGATAATGGGACCAAAACAACTAGACCAACAATAAGCACACAGATCCGTTCACATAACTATTAACCCAGTAAGTGCAATACGCCTCACAGAAGGCACAGTATTTAAATGTGTAAAAAGAACCCTTCAAATACCGTGCCAGTGCTAGGAAATATTTAAAAAATGGATGACACATAGCAAGTAGTAGTATCTCCCCATACCACATACCCCACCCCTCCTCCCTCCCTCAACTTAACCTTATATTTTGTCCATTTATTAGCAGTTCATGGGTTAAAAACAAATTATCAACTTGTTATTTCATTATTGATAGGGGTAGTTGAAGTCTTGAGGACCAGATAAAAGGACAAATAATGATTGACCTAAATAAATAGAACTACTGTACTGTAAAGTGAGAGATTATAGCAGAACTAAATATACACAACATATATTCAGATCACCAACCCATCAATTAACTTACAAATAAACCCAACTAATGAAATCAATGAAACTAATGAATATACTGTATGTGGTACTCCAAGGATTTGAACCTAGGATACTTACACCAAAATTCTGCGCACAAAAGTGAGAGATTGTAGCAGAACTAAATACTGTATGCACAACATAAAATACGACAATTAAAAATTATCCACATACAGAACAAAAAAGTCATCCATACAAAAAAAAGAAAACAAACAAAAAAACAGAAAACAACCACATACATATCACAAGAATAAAGAGAACAAAGGAACAACAGAAGGAAACTACACTGATGGCACACAAGCAAGAAACTAAAAATAAAGTAAAGAGATGTCACAAAGATAACACCACACTCAAGCTAAAAAAACAAAGTCAGTACACAAGAAAGAAAAATGGGAAATAGCATGAGCAAGCTTTATATAAATGTATGATTAACAAGGTTATAAATAAAGAGCAGATAAGAGGATCCGTAAGTTGAATCATCAAGAAGTGCGGACTCTTTAACCCATAAACGGCGGAAACGCTCATAATAAGTTTTACTGGGCGAGGGCGGCAAAGCTCTTAAGAGGGAGGCCTAAAAAATCATTTAAACGGCCCCAGTAGCACTAAAAAAAAAACAAAAAAAAATCCCTATACCTCATATCACTCTTCCACATCCCCTCCCCCTTCAATTGTCACCTATTTTCCCTGTTATTCCCTAATTCGTTGGTATATTTTTGTGCTAACATTAGCAAAATGTGTGGAGGATGTGCTTACGTGCCTAGCGAGTGTGTTACACAACCGAGTGTGAATGAGTAGGCTCAGTGTGGCTTGAGGCCTCGTGGAGGGAGGGGTTGCCTCAATTTGCTCCATAATTCATGAATGGGCTGCTCCATGTATATTCGCGATTTTGACCAGACATTTTTTATTTTCACTTGTTTTATTGTTGTTACAGGTTACTATCTTCATAGTGAAGGTAAAATAGGCTCATGAATAAGTAATAACGATATTTATCGTAAAATGACGATTATAGGCCTGAGTGCTCGCCCATGGGCATCGAGTTCAATACCCCCCCCTCGCCGTTCCCGGGTTAAGGAATCGTATAATAGGTGAATGGAAGGCTAACAGGTGGCAGCACAATGATAATATTTATTGGAGAGAACCCCTACCCCAATGATCCCAAAGGTGCAAGTAAAGTACTGTATATGGGCAAAGACTATCTCAATTACCCCTCTGACTTCCACATACCCTTCCTAATCTGAATAAAATCATCAAATATTAGCCAGAAAACAGAAAAGAAATGGGTCATAGTATCTTCTAAGGGTCAAGAAATGAAAGGAAGGCTAACAGGTGGCAGCACAATAACCCCTTCTGTACCGGCGACATCTTTCAAATTTAATTCTAGCTATAATTAGACGATCTTATGAAGCTTCGGAAGGATATGCGGTAGCTAAAGGGGTGGTTGGAGATAGTCTGTGGCCTCTTAATTGGTAGACGTACTTCCTAAGCTGGACAAAATTGTCTAATAGTGGCCAGAATATAATGGAAAAGAAGTCACCGGTACAGTAGGGCATAATAATACTGATCGGCGAGGACCCCCACTAGTGATCCCAAAGGTGCAAGTCACAGAATAAAGATGACCCAGACAACATCGCCACCTTTATTGACACAACCACACGCCACCATTAATAGGAACACACAACATCTTTAGACAGGATGACCAAGGGCACAGGTCATTTAACTCTTGTGTCTGTTTCCACATAGCGATTTTGATAAGTTCTTTTGTCTTTATATTGTGTCGTCGCTGTTTTGGTTTGTTTAGTTAGCAAGTTTTACATTATAACCCCTTCAGACTCATATGACGCAGAGGTTGCCAGATTAGCAATAAGAAATAAGAGTTCTCTCACTCTTATAATTACCTCTCCAAATATAGTTTTCCGCCCACAGCTAACTCAAAGACAACTGCAGAGGTTGAACTAACTAAACTAAAGGTTTCTAAATACCCCTGATGGTAACAGGCTTTAAAGTATCCCTAATCGGCTCAAAATCGCGTCATATGTCGGAGGGTTAAGATGCCTTTGTTAATTTTGTTCTGGCGAACACTAAATTATTTTAAACAGCTTAGAAAGGACCTCTATAAATAAAAGGGGTATAATCTATCTCAAGTACCGATATCCCTTTGACGACCAGATACTTTCAAAACTTAACAAAAATCTTCTGATAACAGCCAAAATCAAATATAAAACTGCAGCCTCATATACAGAAAGAGTTAATGTTCTGGCTAACTTCACTACACTATATTATTGTACAGGATGACCAAGGGTTCAGTAGCACATGTACATTTGCCTGCAGTGAAAGGCGGTACAAATCTTACTGAACAATTTTGACATGCTGCTGTAATAGGCTACTTGGAAATATTCCCTATAGATGGGCCTGACTCAGTAATTCCCCTCAATCATTGTTCACGGTCTAAAATTTCATCATATACTGAACTAGTGTACCGGTACCCGTATCCTGGATAACACAAGATATTTATAAGGTACTGTACTGTACAGGCAATATAACTAGAAATTGCCCTATGCATTTTTTTACCACCATGCACTCCCTGCTATAGAGCTGGGCTAGGGTGGTTGCCCTGATGAATCAGGAACTTCAGTGAACAGTTGCCACAGATTGCTAGACCGAGTCGTTCACCTCAACACTGGCGTCTGCAAATAACACACACTGGCTGGGCCGAGACTCGAGCCATGAACCTCACAGTTTGCAAGTGAGTGCTCTACCAACCGAGCTATGGGATAAAATTATTTAAAAATGTATAAATCAATACTAGGTTACTCAATGTAAGATATTATACAGTAACTGTAAATCTAAACATCCCTTACCTTCTGATATCAAACCCTCGGACCATTGCCCCAAGATCCAGAGTGACAACTTTGATAACCAGTATTCAATGTTGCCGGCAATGTGTGACGTCGTCAATTTAACACTGACAATGTTGACACCAGTGTGTGACAATTTCAAAGGTAGATCAACATTTGCTAGCAGTGTGATTTCAAAGACACTCGCACAACATTGCCAGGAGATTGTAAATATTCTACAGCAGACTGATAACAGAACCAGTAATATGACAGCTTTCAATTACATACTATTTAAAGCTTTGGTAATTTGATGATAGGCAGACATTACCAACAGAAAGCGAAAACTTCAATGGGAGACTGACAATATTAACAGTGGTAAGACAGCGTAAAAAACAATGCTACAACTATGATGAAAAACTGACAATTCACAGGTGTGACAACTACAGAGATACCGGTATATTAATTAATAATGATGCCAGCAGTATTATAAATTGAAAGGCAGACTGAAATTGTTGGCAATGATATGACCACTCCAACGACAGATTGTGGCAACTTTGATGGCAGATTGACAACGTTGGCGTCCTAGCGAGTGACACACCTTCTCCCTGCCACACTATACTATCCACTGCCCTACACCCGCTGCAGAACCACTGAGCCCTGACACACATACCCAACCTTGACTCCGTTCTCTTCCTTTCATACTGCTGCGGCTGCTGTCTGTGTACGCAACCAACAACTACAAGTCACCGGCTTGTAGGAAGTAAACGTTGGTATTTCACTTTCAATATAGACTCTGCCATAAAGGCACGAGAAAGAGGCCATACCTGTACTTCTTATGAGTCACTCAATCTTGAAAGTATAAATGTCTATCTACCTATCTATTACCACCAGCCATGATACCCGAAGGGGTGACCACGAATGAATCGCTCCCATGCATGTGGAGAGAATGGATGAACAAAATTGGGTGAAAAAATGCAGGTCTGTGATTGTGGAGGGAGCTGCACCAAGGGGTGGACCGAGGAAGACCTGGGATCGGACTATACGTGCCGTCCGAGTGACGGTGCCCATCTCAAATCCAAAAACTTTTCAAGTGAAGCAGCCCTTAACAGGATTGCCTGGAATGCCGCCATTAGGACAAGAGACAAACTGCACATATGTGTGGAGCACTCTGTCTTAAAATTGTATGTACGTATTTACCTATTTGTAGTTTACAGGAATTGAGCAGCGCTCGTGTTGTCCTGTCTTCGTTACTTTATAATCAATCCATTTTACTTAGACAAGTATCGTAATGGATATTCCCAGTTCCCAGTATTTTGGACTAACATATCATAACTTATGTTGCCCTATTTTCATATTTACTTTTATCCAACCTAGATTTGAACATGTTAATGTTCCTCGCTCTCACCACCTTCTCCTCCAAGTTGTTCCAAGTCTCTATACTCCTATATGGGAAGCTGAATTTCTTTGTGTCCTTACGACATCTGCCCTTCCTCAGCTTAAACTCGTGCCCTCTTGTCCTTCCATTATCCCTCACGAATAGATCTTCCCTATCTACTCGTTCCAAACTTTTTACTCCCTTGAACATCGTTATTAAGTCGCCTCGTTCCCTTCTCTCTTTCAAGGTAGGCAGTTGTAGTGTCTTAAGTCTTTCCTCATATGTCAACTCCTTCAATCTTGGGATCATCTTCGTTGCTATCCTTTGGACTTTCTCTAATTTGTTTATATATTTTTTCAAATGTGGTGACCATATCACTGCTGCATATTCTAACCTTGGTCTTATCATAGTCATTATCAGTTTTCTTAACATTTCTTCATCCAAATAGTTAAATGCCACTCTCATATTGGTTATTATTCCATATGCTCCTCCAATGATCATGTTAATATGCTTCTCCGGGGATAGATCATCTTGTATTATCACTCCAAGGTCATTCTCATGCCGTGTTTTGCAGATTATTTCAATTCCTAATTTGTACTCCAAGCTTGGCCTTATCTCACTTGTTCCCACTTCCAAAACATGACACTTTTCTGCATTGAAACTCATTTTCCAGGTTTGGCTCCATCTGTGCAACTCATCTAGGTCCTTTTGAAGATCCTGACAACTTTCTATACAGGTGACATTCTTCATGATCTTAGCGTCATCCGCAAACATATTCATATGACTATTAAAGTTTTCTGGCATGTCGTTTACATAAAGTAGGAACATTATCGGACCCAACACTGATCCCTGTGGTACTCCGCTCGTCACACTCCTCCACTGTGAATATTCGTCTCGTATCGTGGTCCTCATTTCTCTTCCTATTAAAAAGTTTTCCATCCATTTTAACATCCTACCATGTACACCTCCAACAACCTGCAATTTCCACAATAACCTTTTGTGAGGCACCCTGTCAAAGGCCTTTTTCAGGTCCAGGTAAACACAGTCAACCCATCCCTCTCTCTCCTGTGTAACATCTACAACTCTGCTATAAAAGCTTAATAAATTAGATACCGTAAAGTGGGGTAACTTCGGACATCGGCGATAATAAGTAATTAGACATCGTCATTATATAATGGATTTTTTTTTTTTTTTTTTTTTTTTTTGTGGGGTCCGTTTAGAGAAATGGCAAAGGAAGAGCATGTAAAAGTCCTAGGGAACTGACATGAGTATATGTACACGAAAAAATATTATATATGTGACGAAAATATGTACATTTTTCGCTACCCTGCCAAACTTCTATCACCCTGAAGAAATTTGTTTGTATGAATGATGTTGTGACTGATATAATTTTGTAGTAACATTACCAGAGACAACATCCACCAAAGGAAATTTGTTACACTTGTATAACGCTCTAGCTAGAACAGTATCATTTAACCGATTGTGTTTAAAAAAAAAAACATGGTAACTTCGGACATGGAACAAAACAATCGATTGTTATTATTTGCCCTATGAAAATCATTCATAATACTTGTACATCATTAACATGGTGGTAAAAGATCAAATCATCATTCTCTGAGTCCAAAAACCCATAATAATATGATACTATGCTAACCGATTTATGTATTTCGGATAATTCTGGATATATAATATATATAAATTAGGAGGCATATATCTTGTCCAAAAAATTTTTTATCTGCCGAAAGAAACCCCAACAAATACGTTATACCTATAAAAATGCTCAAATTCATAAAAGTGTATATGCAGTGATATATTATACATACCTATATATTTTCACTAGGCCTAGTTAATTTTTGAGTTATTGATTTGACAGCATTGGTTATTTTTCCTTCTCAATATTTTCTAGGAGTGAGCTCGATGCCTAACGAGAACAGATGCAAACAGAATATATGTTAAACATCGTATATATCCCCCTCCTATACTGATTATACAGGCCTAAAAGTATTGACTGTGCATTTTCCACTATAACATCGGACAAGAATAAGCAGCAATAATAAAATATTCATATAAAATAGTAGGAGCCGAAAAATGAATGAAATAAGGCCACGAACGTAGGTCCGAAGTTCTCCTCCGTTCGTCCGAAGTTATCTCAGCTTTCTTGGCAACCATTTTCCATAAGAAATCACCTACGTCCGAAGTTAGCCATAGAAGTCCGAAGTTATCAACTTTTCAAGCAAACTTCGGACATCATTTAGGATAAGGATAGCTCTCTTATTATAGGGGTTAATTTTAGGAGGCTTCCTGGATTACGGCGCACTACCACCATACATCACTTGACCTAGTTAAATCTCTATAATGTGTTTAAACTCAGGAGAAATTGTTAAAAAACATCGAAAAATGTCCGAAGTTACCGCATTTTACGGTACACAAGATCTCCCTTCCCTGAATCCAAACTGTTTCTCGCTAAGCACCCCCTGTCCCTCAATGAAGTGTGTCCACTGTTTTCTTATAATTTTCTCACAAATTTTGCAAACAATGCTGGTGAGGACACCGGTCTGTAGTTAAGCGGATTTTCTCTGTCTCCTCCTTTGTAAATTGGTACTATGTTAGCTCTCTTCCATCCCACTAGCAGGTCTCCCTCATTCAGTAAAGATTTGATGATTTCATAGATTGGTTCCACTAACTCTTCCGCACATTCTTTGAGGATCCATCCAGCCACTCCATCTGGTCCCATTGATTTCCTCACGTCCAAATCCTGCATCAATTTCAGCACTTCACTTTTTGTCACTTTCATTTCAGGCATCTGTGGTGTTCTCATTTCTTTATCAGGTTCTATAAACTCCTTTTTTACAAACACTGACTGAAGCTTTTCATTCATAACTTCACACAATTCTTTATCTTTCTCATACCGTAGCTGTTTGTTCCAACTCTTAGTCTGACAATACCTGCTTTTGTTTTTATTTTTCCATTTACAAATCTATAAAATAGTTTTGGCTCATTTTTGCACTTCTCTACAATATTCCTTTCATATTTATATTGTTCCTCGCGTCGTATCTTTACGTATTCATTTATTTTCTCCTTGTACTTATTCCAGTTATTTTCACTGTCTCTTCCGTGCTATATTCCAGGCTCGGTTTCTTCTATCCTGTGCCTTACTACATCTTATATTGAACCATTCTTTTTCCTTCTTTACCCCTGATTGGAACCTTGGGACATATTTTTGTATCCCTTCTTCATATACAGTACTTTCAAGAAAAGTCTATATTTGTCTTGAACCATTTCCAGGCTTTCTAGTTACTTCCAATTTATACTTTGGAAATAGTGTTTCAATGATTTAAAATCAGTTTTAGCATAGTTGTATCTATTTATTTTATATCCTTCATTTCTCTCCTAATTTTTTCCCAAATCCATCTCCATTTCTAAAATCTTGTGATCACTTTTTCCCAAGGGACAACGATAAATTATTTTTCTAACGTCATGCGGATCACTAGTGAAGACTAGGTCTAGCCTGGATGGTTCATCCATCCCTCTGATTCGTGTGTTTTCTCTAACATGTTGTGTTAACATGTTTTCTGTTACTAGATTCAGTAATTTACTGCCCCAAGATTCATTATTATTTCCCGCATCTAACCCTTCCCAATTGACTTCCTTACAATTGAAATCACCTGTTAATAATAATTTATTTCTCCTATTAAAAAGTATTTTTAGTGCATCCAGAGATTCCGTGATTAGTTGATCATATTCTTCCCGCTTCCATGCTCTAGTTTGTGGTGGTATATAAGCCACTGCTATATCAGTTGCTTTGTTGTCCTTGTCTTTTATTGTCACTGCTATAATTTCTGATCTATTATTGCCTAGGTTAATCTCACTTGCTTCTATATTTTTGTCAGTCATTATTAACACTCCACCGCCCACTTTTCCTTCTCTATCTTTTCTCCACACATTGTACCCTTCCCATCCCAACACTCCCAATTCAGTACCACCTCTCAACTTTGTTTCTGCTAAGCACATAATATGTGGTTTATATTTCTCAATATAGTCATTCAATTCTAATTTCTTAGACAGCAAGCCATCCACATTACTATACATCAGCTTCATCTCCCCCCTTCTTACAATTTTTTTTTTTCTCTTTGCCTAATATTCCCAGACTCTGTTTTGTTATGTATATGCACCTGTCCCCAGTCAGTCGACGCCCCTCCTCCCGTCCAACACTGCTTTCACGTATGTACAGTATTTCTTAATTCCATCCTTCCAGTATATATTAAATGTACATAGTGTTAAGTACTGTACCAATGTCAAATATAGTGGAACATATACATCAACTACATAATTAAGTTGCTTTTAATAATAGCAGTTCCTGTATTAAACATTTTTTATATTGACTGTATTGTACTTTAATTACAGAACACTATTATTTGGACTAGGGCCTACCATCATACAGGATACAGGTAGTTTGAAAGAGTAAACTAGAAACTTATAAAGCACTAATACCTACTGTATATACATATATACATACTGTACATAGATACACAAATTTAAAGACTGAGGGCTCCACATGAAGTGCGGTTCTGACCTCATGTCTTAATGGCGGCATTCCAGGCAACCCTGTTCAGAGCTGCCTCACTTGTCAGGTTCTTTGATTCAAGATCAGACCAGACGGCAAGGTCTGATCCCACGTCTTTCTTGGTATGCCCCTTGGTGCAGCTCCCTCCACATTCATGGACCTGCATCTTTTCACCCAGCTTAGTTCATCCATCCTCTCCACATGTCCAAACCATCCAAGCCTGCTAGTATGCATCTCATCACTGATACTCTTGATACCTAACCTTCTCCTCAGCTCTTTACTAGATATCCTATCTTGCAGTTTGGCACCACACATCTATCTCACCATTCTCATCTTGTTGCATTCCATCCTGTCGATATCATCCGCTTTGACAGGCCACGTTTTTTTAAGCATGCCACTGCGCTTTTAACGTATGCTAAGTAGTGGCAACAGTTCTCTAAACTTTCCCCAACCGCAATAATACTGTAATAATATTTTTCAGTACCTATACTGTACACAGGGAATTTGAATAGACAAGCATAACACTCAATATGAGCAAGAATATCTCAAAAAATGTACATCAACTCAAAATGGGTTAGTGTGATATACTGTATACTGTAGTATGGAATGCTCAAATTCAATTACAGTAATACAGTTAATCATAGTAAATTGTGTAAAAAAAAGTATGTAGATATGGTATTGCAATATTTTACCTAGTCACAAGCCAGTACCGGCTATTGTATTATCAGATACAGTTTAAGAATGTGAAGTACAGCTTACTTACCTCTTTTACAAATCTCCAAAACTGAATTATTGTTCTCTAAAATGTCTTTATGAAGTCCTACATCCTGTATCATGACATTTAATACAACATAGGAAGTCTTCCATCCTGTACCCAAAAACATCTGTGTACTGTAGCCATTACTTGGAATTAAACTGTACCGGCATTGTGTCCGACAGGGTGTCAAACCGGACCAATTATGTTTGAAGATTTGAATGAATAGAAGGAATACAAGAAACTTAACATAAAATAGCAGTTTTAGCCATTTTATCACTTCCAAGACCTAATTTGAACAATAAAACACAATTATACCTCTACATACACAATAAGACTAAAAATAATGGATTCAGCTTTTGTTATGTTCTAAGTTATTCCAACCACTAACCAACAATTTTAAATGAGAGAGAGAGAGAGAGAGAGAATGTATGTACCGGTATGCGTGTGTGTTGCTATTTACACTTGCTTATAATTGTGATGGATATACCTGTGAACTTGTGAAGTAAAGCCAATACATTCTTAATATCCTGAGAAAGCACTGTATATGTTTT
Organism: Paralithodes platypus; assembly: GCA_032716605.1. Lineage (NCBI taxonomy): Eukaryota > Metazoa > Arthropoda > Malacostraca > Decapoda > Lithodidae > Paralithodes > Paralithodes platypus. The sequence continues at coordinate 66,353,918 of CM064485.1, forward strand.
AGTTTTCCAAGCACTGTCATCACGGTGCCATTAACCCGTTTAAATTTCGATAATTGAAAAAAGGCTGTACAACAGGTAACAACTATTATCTCTTTCAATATTATGATTTTTTTTTTGTATATAATTTTACCAGGACTAGACTATTTTATACGTCTTAGGAAGTATGATTAGTAATCAAAGAGAAAATATTTATCCTAAATATATTTGACTCGAATACTCTTTAAATTGAATAAAATCTTGTGACAACTGTGCTGCGTAATGAATTCCAAGAGATAATCAAACAATAGGTCCAAATCAACATGTCATAACACATTATCAGCACACCACACAGGTACATCCATTGATAAGGTTGGCTACCCCAGTAGCCTACCTAAGATAACTAATTGGCCAATCCTAGGAAGTTAATAATGTAGCCAGGGAAGGTGGGACTCTTTAGCTTAGCTATCTGCTTATTACAGTATTACGTTGCAAGCTGATCTGTCCACACAGGTTGGTAACAGGAATACAATGTGCTACCGTACTTCTACCATCTGGCAACTCAATCTCAGTACATCGACTGTCCTTCAAAGTGTACAGTACAGGCCTCCCTCAAAAATGACCCATCTCCCCTTAAGTATCTAGAAATTAGATGCTATGGGGACTACCAAACAGTTTTTGCCAGGTGTAAAGATAGACCTAGATCAGCTAGCCTACCTTCTGACAGTACACTATCCATAGACAGCATTATCAGAGTAATAACCTCATCGCGGCTTTATCTGCCTGACGCACACATAGATAATTTACTTACTAATTTGCTTTTGCCTTACTAATTTGCTTAGTTTTTTCTCAGAGGTATATGAAGCAGTAGATAATGACAAGTCATATGATATAATATATTTAGATTTCAGTAAAGCTTTCGACAGAGTCCCCCATGAGAGATTGATGAGAAAGGTTGAGGCGCATGGAATAGGTGGGGCGTTGTTGGGATGGATTAGGTCATGGCTAATTGGTAGGAAGCAGTCAGCATAAATGGTACGAAGTCAGAATGGGGAGCAGTCAAAAGTGGTGTCCCCCAGGGATCTGTATTAGGTCCTCTGTTGTTTGTTATATACATAAATGACCTTGATTTAGGTATAACTAGTAGGATAAGTAAATTTGCAGACGATACCAAAATGGGGAGAACAATTGATTCAGATAGAGATATAGAGTGCCTCCAAAGGGATCTAGATACCTTACACGAATGGTCAGTAAATTGGCAGATGAAGTTTAACATTGACAAATGCAAGGTATTAAAGATAGGGAAGATGCATACAAATGTTAAATATAAACTAGCTAATATGGAATTAGAAAACTCGAATTGTGAGCAAGATCTAGGTGTGTTTGTTAGCATATGATTTGAAGCCTAGACAACAGTGTATAAGCGTTCGAAACAAGGCAAACAGGATTCTCGGGTTCATCTCTAGGAGTGTGAGTAACAGAACTGCTGTTATCTTAAAACTTTACTTGTCATTAGTGAGACCCCATATGGATTATGCTGTTCAATTTTGGTGTCCGTATTACAGAATGGACATAGATTCATTGGAGAGAGTACAACGTAGAATGACAAAAATGATCCATAATATTAGAAATCTTTCGTATAAAGAAAGGTTGAAGAAATTAGGCTTACATTCGTTAGAGAGACGCAGAGTTAGAGGGGATATGATAGAGGTGTTCAAGTGGGTTAGTGGGATTAACAAAGGGGACATGACAAATGTACTAAAGCTCAGTGATAGCGAAAGAACTCGTACCAATGGTTTCAAATTAGATAAATTTCGTTTCAGAAAAGATATAGGCAAATATTGGTTTGGTAACAGAGTTGTAGATGGGTGGAATGGACTACCAAGTACTATAGTGGGATTAAAAACGGTAGGGAGCTTTAAGATAAAATTGGATAAGCATATGGACGAGAAGGGTTGGGTGTGAAGGGGGATCAGCAGGGTTGGGCCAATCAGCGCTCTGCAGACCCCCGTAATCCTGCGTTAATCTCTAACAGTTTTGGTAAGATGATCCTCAGGGTATTAGAGTGTTGAGCCTATAATTGGGCTTTGTAATTGGGGTTGTGTGGGACAGGGATCTGCCTTGCTTAGGCCAATCGGCTTTCTGCAGACTCCCATTTTCTTATGTTCTTATAATATCTATACATATGCTGATAAAAGACATACCTTCCCATCAAAATATAGTGCAGGTCTCCCTCACTATCCGATGCCCCAATTAATGATATTACTGTATTATAGGTTGTAGATTTTTTAGTTTGAGTTTTGGCTGGTCCCAGAACGCATCCCTATTTACCATGACGCCCCTCACCGGCCCCATATATTTGATTAAGTTTTAGCGTGAGTACAGTATTTCCTAAAATTTATCTTAAGCATACATACCGTACAATGAATCCTTTTTCCATTACATCTAACGTCTCCAAAGCGGACTTGTGTGATTAAGTATGGAAGGTAGAATAGGAGAGATAAGGGATAGAGAGCTAAAGAGGAAGGTATAATCCTGTGTAGTGGGTGGACCTATACATGTACAGTATCTCAATAATTTGGTAATGTTACAATTTTTTTACATTTTACATTCATAAATAGTCCACTAATATACTAGGTTAGGTTAAAGATAATGTTCAATGTTTCTTAGTAAATAGGCATCTGAAAAACAGTTCTACCCGCTACGCAGGATCTTACCGAAAATAATGACAGGGAACAAATAGTGATAATGGAATGTTTGTGGATCGAGGATGGGAGGTAGGTGATCGAAAGCTAGGCCTAAGTACTGTACAGGGAGTGGACTGGATACAGTACATATAGGATAGGCCATTAGCTGGTACATTACTATAGGTAGCGCCAACGAACTTGACAATAATCTTGATCCCTGACCTCTTCGTAACTTAATATGGTATGGGCCCTGGAGCAAACTACCTGTAAATATCCACACCTATTTCTAGGTGGACTCTTCCTAAATGGTACAAACGTCAGCCCGATTGCTTTCATTTATTTTGAGTTATAAGAAATTAAGGGGTCAAGATTATTGTCAAGTTCGTTGGTGCTACCTATAGATGTTGAACGCTTTTCTTTCTGAGGAAATACTTCATTAGAGAGATGTGACACGGCCTCCAATAGTGGGAAGGCCTATGAAGATCAGGGAAAATTGGGGTCAAAGATTGAAAGACGTACAAAAACAATAACATGGCCTTTTTAATATAACCTGGCTCAGGTTTTCTTGTTTTTCAATTTAAGGAAACCCCCAAATTGGAGAAACCGAACCAAGTACTGTACTGTACTGTACAGTATTATCAAAACTTGGCTCGGATTTACAAGATTCTCAGTTAAAAAACCCTATTTTGTTTTGTCATTGGGATATGCGATGGATTGAGGGGGAGCAAACCCACTCCTCAGTAGCGTAACCTCTACCCGCAAACTTGTATCGGGTCCGAACAATAACAGTTGACGAACCGGCAGGTGGCGAAACCTCTGGATACTGTAACACACCTATAGGACACAACTTACACAAGTGACACATGTATAAATTATCGACGGCTTGTGGACTTGTATCGCACCTAACTTCCTAAGATAACCAATATGCTACCCATATTTGTTTAACCCTCTCCGACATATGACGCGATTTTGAGCCTATTAGGGATACTTTAAAACCTTTGTTACCATCAGGGGTATTTAGAAACCTTTAGTTTAGTTACTTCAACCTCTGCAGTTGTCTTTGAGTTAGCTGTGGGCAGAAAACTAATTTTGGAGAGGTAATTATAAGAGTGAGAGAACTCTATTTCTTATTGCTAATCTGGCAACCTCTGCGTCATATGAGTCTGAAGGGGTTAATAGCTAGGCTATATCTATAAGCCTAGTGTACTGTAAAGTATCGGTTATACTGATGTTTTGGACCGACAGTTAGCCCATCGATCTGTTTAGGCCTAATAGGTCCGGTAGAGCATATACATCATTGATATATATATGGCATTAAGAGCTGAAATGTATTCTGAGAGAGAACAAAAAAAAAATGCTAAAATACATGTATAGGCCTAGGCTACTGTGAAAGAATAAGTTTTTCAGCCAGTACCCAACCAGCGGGGGTGTGGGGGCGGTAGCCCCCACCCATATACTAGGTTAGGTTAGGCTAATAGCCTAGAACATTAAAAAAAAAAAAAAAAAAAAGTCTAACCCAACCAGCGGGGGTGTGGGGGCAGCAGCCCCCACCCATAATACTAGGATAGGTTAGGTAAGGTTGTTGGGTTAGGCTAATGTCTTCCCAAAGTTGACTATTTTTATAACATGAAATATTAGGCTACCGACTCCACCCCGTGAAATCCGAGCCAGCTTTCGTCAAAAGTTGGCTCGGGTATTCACAAAATTGGGTTGTATGGGTTTGCAATTTGGGAAAACTCGAGCCAAGTTTTGATACAAAACGCTATATTATTGTATTTTTACCCTTTTAACCCCTCATTTTCCCTGAACTTCATAGTAAATATTAATTTCCGTTCCTCTTCAGTATAAAACACTATATCTGAAGGAAAACAAAAAATAAAATAAAATAAAACTTACTGAAATCGCTGTCGGTCCAAAAAGTCAGGTTTACCAAAGTATCTCCTCATTACTGACAGCGTCAGCATGATTCAGATCTCACCAAAGGTATCTGAAACCGCCCGAACAAACCCCGCTGGGCTAACCAGGGATGTAAAGGATAGCAAAATAAAAACATTGGCGGTAATTAGGCCTAGGACTATGTATTTTCGGAAGCGAATCTTTAGGCCTAGGCCTAGCCTATTTACATTACGTGATTAGCCTACGGATCATTACGCTCGCATCGAATTTCACCTCCCCATCAAAATAATGAGAACTTAACATTAGAAACATTGCTAGCCAGTTCACAGGTTCAGAATAGGTTAACCCACAATAAGGCCTAGGTCTAGGCCAGTGGTCTTCATTGCACGGCTCGCGAGCCAGTGGTGGCTCACAATGACCTGATTGGCGGCTCGAGAGAGAGAGAGAGAGAGATAGAGAGAGAGATATGAAAAAAAGAGAGAAGAGAGAGAGAGAGAGAGAGAGAGAGAGAGAGAGAGATAGAGAGAGAGAGAGGAGAGAGAGGGAGAGAGAGAGAGAGAGAGAGAGAGAGAGAGAAGAGAAGAGGGGGGGGAGAGAGGCAGAGAGAGATCAGTAAACTCAGAGCAACGTCCAAAGTTATTAGATATATATATTACGTCATTATGCCTTATCAGACGTATTCACTTAACCCCTTCAGAACTCATATGAACGCAGAGGTTACCAGAATTAGCAATAAGAAATAGAGTTTCTCTCACTCCTTATAATTAACCGTCTCCAAAATTAGTTTTCTCCCCCCACAGCTAACTCAAAGACAACTGCAGAGGTTTAAGTAACTAAACTAAAGGTTTCCTAAATACCGCCTGATGGTAACAAAGTGTTTAAAAAGTAGCCCTATAAGGCTTCAAAAAAATCGTGTCATATCGGAGAGGGTTAATAAAATGGTAAGATTTTTACTGGTGACAGTTACAAGCCCCCATTCGATGTTTGTGTAGCCTATAGGGATGTTATATAATAGTCTTCAGTCCTATATAATTTTCCTTCCCGGCGCAATATATTATAAGGGAGATATAGGGTAAAACACAGGCTTGTCTCCATAATGACCAGTCCTGTTTTTAAAACGGGATTTCGGCTTTAGTTAGATTTTTTTTTTTTCCCTCCTACCTTACCTCGGGGGATAGTTTCTATCCACATATTACTTTTTTAGGTTTAGGTTAGGTTAGGTTAGGTTAGGTTTCTAGGTTCATGACAAGGTATCAGCTGGTAGGTATTGGGATAAACTAGGGACACATCAGCTGGTTATGTAAGGTTTATTTCCTTGTATCCAACGTTCTAGGTTAGGTTACTGTGTTTTTTTACTGCAAAAAGCTCAAATAAATATAACCCAAAAATATATCCCTACAAAGAAGATTTAGATCGACGCAGAACCAACCAAAATGGATGACTAATAAGCTAATAGATCTTATATAAAAAAGAACTGAATCTATCGAAAAATAAAGAAAGGTGAAAATCATTTACATATATACTATCATACTCGATCAATACAGGTCACAAGGGAAATCAGAAAAGAAAAAATAAATTATGAAATAAGGATAGCCAGCTACTCAAAAAATAACCCTCAGCTTTTTTACCAACTATATAAATCTAAAGTTAGAGATGTAATAGGCCCCCTAAAAACTAAAACTTGCAATAGGAGGAAATAACAGAAAATTAATTAGAAATGTGCAGTACATAAAATAGTCCGTTGCTTTCCGTTTTCACTAATGAAAATTTTTGGCACAGATTCCAGAAGTCAATATTGATATATAGGTATATTATAGAAAATATGTTAAGTACGTGTTAGTATAAGTAGAACAGATGTTCTTAAGGAAATTGACAGACTGACACCCCATCAAAAATCGCCTGGTTCTGACGAGGTATATGCTAGAGTATTAAAAGAATGCAGAGATGAGTTAAGTAGTCCCATTAGCCAATTTATAGTTAACCAGTCCTAGAAACAGGGTTAGATTCCAGAAGCTTGGAAGCTTGCAAATGTAGTTCCGATCTTCAAAAAAAGGTTATAAATCTATAGCATCCAATTACCGTTCCCATTAGTTCTCACATCAAATCATAGGAAAGTTGCTAGAGTCCATTATTGCTTAGGAAAATTAGAAGCCACTTAGTAAAATTTAACTTAATAAATTCTTCTCAGCGGGATTCACTCAGGGACGGTTCTTGCCTTACTAATTTGCTTAGCTTTTTCTATCTCTCTTCTCAGAGGTATATGAAGCAGTAGATATTGACAAGTCCCATATGATATTATATATTTAGATTTCAGTAAAGCTTTCTACAGATTCCCCTCATGAGAGATTTGATGAGAACGGTATGAGGCACATGGAATTGAGGGGTCGTTGTTGGGATGGATTAGGTCATGGCTAATTGGTAGGAAACAGAGGAGTCAGCATAAATGGTAAACCACGTCAGAGTGGGTAGCAGTCACAAGTGTGTGGTCCCCCCAGGATCGTTATTAGGAATTCCCCGGGATTGTTTCTTATATACATAAATGACCTAGATTTAGGTATAACTAGTAGGATTAGTAATTATTCGCAGACTATACTCAAAATGGGGAGATCAATTGATTCAGAATATCGATATAGAGTGCCTCCAAAGGGATCTAGATACCTTACATGAATGGTCAGTAAATTGGCAGATGAAGTTTTAACATTGACACATGCAAAGGTATTAAAGCATATGGAAGGTGTGGTGGAGTGGTCTTGCCACTAGGCCTGGTAAAATCCAAAGGTCCCGGTTTCAAATCCCGATATCATCAATGGTAAGATCTATTGGGATGGAAGTTGTTCTTTACCCTGGTAATCCTGTGTCTTGACCACAAGCCCACCGAAACATCAATAAAATACCCTCATTGTTCCCTGATTAAATAGCACTGAATGAATATTCTCCCCTATTCAAAATAATCTATAGGGGTGCCATGCCTGGTTAGTTATCTGCTCAACAGGGGTGTTGTTGTGTCGATGTGTAAGTTGTGAAGAGTCCGAGTGTATGGGGTGAGACAGTGAAGCACGGTAACGATGTGGCTTTCAGAGATGGTTTCGTTTCGGGCCATGAGTGGAGCACCCATGCCCTCATGTGAAGGCAAGATGGCAGGTGCTCGTTGTAAACTCTCTACCGGGCTTCAACATGTCTCACTCCCTAGACTGTAACCACGACCTCACAGGCTTCACTGTTCAAGTTAAAAGCGGTGAATGTTAATGGCTGGGTCTCAGTCCGATGGGGCAAAAAAACAAATTTTTCCCGAGAGGAATTAAGTTGGAATATAGAAGGAAAAAAAAAAAAAAAAAAAAAAAAAAAAAAAAAAAAAAAAAATATAAAACTAGCTAAATTAGAATTAGAAAATTAATTCAGACTGCGAGAAAGATCTAGGTGTGTTTTGTTATCAATGATTTGAAGCCTAGAAAACATGGTATATAAGCGTTCGTAATAAGGCAAACAGGATTCTCCCGTTGTTTCATCTCTATGAGTGTGAGTACCAGAACTGCTGCTGTTATCTTCAAACTTTACTTGTCATTAGTGTGAGCCCGCTAACTGGATTATGCTGTCCAATGTTGGTGTCCTTATTACAGACTGGACATAGATTCATTGGAGAGAATTCAGCGTAGAATGACAAAAATGAGATCCATAATCTTAGACGATTTTCCCGTGATGAAGAAAGGTTGAAGAATTAGGTTTACATATCGTTATAGAAGACCAGTTTAGATGGATATTGATAGAGTTGTGTCATTGGGTTAGTGGAGTTAACAAAGGGGACATGACAGAATGTACTAAAGCTCAGTGATAGCGAAAGAAACTCGTACCAATGGTTTTCAAATTAGATAAATTTCGTTTCAGAAAAGATACCAGGCAAATATTGGGTTGGTAACAGATTTGTAGATGGGTGGAATAGGCTATTACCAAGTGATATAGTGGGATCAAGAACGATAGGGAGCTTTAAGAAAAAATTGGATAAGCCCTATGGACGAGAAGGGGTTGGGTGTGAAGGGGGATCACAGCCGGGTTTGGCCAATCAGCGCTCTGCAGACCCCCCCTTATCCTGCGTTAATCTCTACCAACCGGTTTGGTAAGATGATCCTCAGGGTATTAGAGTGTTGAGCCTATAATTGGGCTTTGTAATTGGGGTTGTGTGGGACAGGGATCTGCCTTGCTTAGGCCAATCGGCTTTCTGCAGACTCCTATTTTCTTATGTTCTTATGTTCTTAAAAAATCGCTATACCCGAGCCAAGTTTTGGCAAATGTTGGCTCGGGTTTTCAAATTTTGGGGTTTAATGAGTTTCAAAAAAATTAAAACTCGAGCCAACTCTCAAAATTCAATTATATACTGTTTTTTTTTACTTTGAAAAATGCCAAAAGCCGAGCCAACTTTTTTTCCCTATTTTGTTTTTTTTTTACTCTGAAAAATACCCAAATCCGAGCCAACTTTTGCCAAAACTTGGCTCGGATTTTCACATTTTAACGTTTTCTTACTTTTCTATATTTTATTTTCAGAGTTCTTCCCATATTACCCCCTTTTACCCCGCAATATCCCTGATCTTCATAGCCCTCCCCACTAGTGGGGGCCGTGTTTTTAGATTGTTGGATAATGGGTAAATACTCATTTGCGACAGTCCTTGGTATAAAACAACACTGTAGGATATATCAAAGAAAAAATGCAAAAAAAAAAAAAAAACACATGCTAAAACTCGTGAGTCACACCGTATCAATTTACCAATAAAATTGCTAATGGGAATAGGCCTAGGCCTAGTGGCCCTGGCAATTCTTTACTTTTCATAATTATTCAACACAAAATAGAAAAGGAGATATGAGAGAGCACCCATTATACAGGAATGATGAGAGAGAGAGAGAGAGAGGAGAACGAACATGGAGAAAGTAAAAGAACAGCTGGCTCATTTCCGGTCATTACAACATTAAATTAAAATATTATTTTTTGTTATTTAGGCTATAGGATATTAGTAGGCCTAAAGTCAAGAATTTTATATAATTTATTTTGGGTATTCTGCAGAACAACTACTCCTCGATTACGGGATTCCTGTCTCGTGGAATTATTATTTTTTGCTCTTACCTTACTCAGGGGACATTACTGATGTGCAGATAAGTGCTACTTTTCTTATTTTGTCAATATGATTTTCACTCCCCTATAACATTATCAGAGTTATTTTTGTACAGCCAGTCCAGGACACTTTGTTTACATTCTAGCCTCCTTGGAGGCTCCTCCCCGATGTTTAGTAGCCAATCAGAGTGGAGCTTAACCTACAAGAAGTCGGTAAATTTTTAATGGTACTTTCCTGTTCTCGACAGCCAAAGCTGAAGATTGCAGAGTAAACACCATAGACTTTATCCCATCAATTTTGTATAGTTTTAATACCTAATCAGCGGGGGTGTGGGGGCGGCAGCCCCCACCCATAATACTAGGTAAGGTTAGGTAAGGTTGTTAGGTTAGGCTAATGTCTTTTCAAAGTTTACTAAATCGAGTAAACTACTAGATTGTTGGGGTATCTGAATAATTACAATTAACAAAGCAAATGCTAATAAAAAGTGCTTTCCGCACTTTGTAACAATAAAATACACACTTGCAATGCATTAAAATACATAAAGAAAATAAAGAAAACTTAAAATAACAGGAGTAGTAGTTATGCAGAATTACCTTTATTTTTACTAAAGAATTTCAATATAATTGTTACTATAGGTAGGCTAGCGCCAACGAACTTGACACAAATATCGATCTCTGACCTCTTCGCAACTCAAATTTCTCAAAAGGACCTCGAGGCTTGAGTAAACTGGCTGTAAATATCTACACCTTATTTCCTGGTGGACTCTTCCCAAATTATAGAATTGTCAGCCCGATTGCTTTCATTGCTTTCATTCATTTTGAGTTAGGCCTATAAGACGTTAAGAGGTTCAGATTATTGTCAAGTTTGTTGGCGCTACCTAGGCTAACTGGCTATAGGGCCTAGGCCTAGTCTTGTTTTATAAATCTGTGGCTATGGAAACCCACAAACATAGGCTATGTAATTTAGTTCCTATATATTATTTTGTTCCGTTTATCCTTGTGGCTTATTTGCCTTATGGCTTAGCCTATGCGGCTCTCACTCTGAATAGCCTATGTCATGAACTTTTGGCTCTCGAAAAAAATAGTGAATAACACTGGTCTAGGCCAAACAAAGAATAATTATCCAGAGATCCTGTCCCTGTAGGCTAATCCCCCTAGGCTATAAACTCCCCGCACACTACACTACCACTACCCTAGAGCAGCCCTCGTCAACAGTAACACAGCAACAGTAGGTTAGGAAGTAATCAGCCAAATTCCTCCAACTCCCACGATCATTGTCAACCTCAAAATGGAAATAACATCCTTTAAACCACGTAGAATTCAGGGCATGCACTATTTTACCAGAGCTATGAGCGTATTCAGCGGGGAAAATAGTCCAAAATGGGCGGATAGTAGAGAGATAAAAGATAAATGCGCCTCTGGTATCCCTTCCTCTGTCCTCACCCAAACAGCTGATGACCAAATCCCTGAAAACAAAGTGTCAAAGGCGAATATACCCAAATGTCCTCCCATCACGGGTATATTGGCTCCATATACCGATCCCACGGCTACTGTTAGATCACAAGGCTTTAATTATATATAGGAAGACGGCCATACTCACCTAAGAAGGGAATTAAAAGCGAGAACACTGCGGAGAGGATGTACGCCCGCGAGTCAATATGGCGTCTGTCACTGCGCAGTCACGGGAGCAATTACGTCATGGCGGTAAACACAGCCAAAATATCCATACTAATACATCTACCACCCTCTAGTACTTTCTATAATATATGTCTGGGGCCTCCTGTATTTTTGTCAGGTCCGTTTTCGATGGTGGGTAATTGTTTGATGTCGTAGTTGACCGAGAAACAAAGCTTCCCGTATTCCTCCTTGTTTTTCTTTTTTTGTATTCCACTAATTATTCATAGAAACTTGCCACAATGGTGCTCGACTGATATTTTGTCATGTATTACTATATTAAAACAAATATATATAGCTATTTATGCCGTAGAGGGTGTCATTCTCACGTGCTTATTGAACCCGGATCTGTTTTGTCTAATGACCTTGACTTGGA
>CM064485.1:66365724-66515724 GCA_032716605.1 Paralithodes platypus
TTTTTTTTTTTTTTTTTTTTTTTGTGGGGTCCGTTTAGAGAAATGGCAAAGGAAGAGCTGTAAAAGTCCTAGGGAGCTGACATGAGTATTTGTTAACGAAAAAAATATTATATATGTGACGAAAATATGTACATTTTTCGCTACCCTGCCAAACTTCTATCACCCTGAAGAAATTTGTTTGTATGAATGATGTGTGACTGATATAATTTTGTAGTAACATTACCAGAGACAACATCCACCAAAGGAAATTTGTTACACTTGTATAACGCTCTAGCTAGAACAGTATCATTTAACCGATTGTGTTTAAAAAAAAAAATGGTAAATTCGGACATGGAACAAAACAATCGATTGTTATTATTTGCCCTATGAAAATCATTCATAATACTTGTACATCTTAACATGGTGGTAAAAGAACAAATCATCATTCTCTGGTCCAAAAACCCATAATAATATGATACTATGCTAACCGATTTATGTATTTCTGATAATTCTGGATATATAATATATATAAATTAGGAGCATATATCTTGTCCAAAATTTTTTTTATCTGGCCGAAAGAAACCCCAACAAATACGTTATACCTTATAAAAATGCTCAAATTCATAAAAGTGTAATGCATTGATATATTATACATACCTATATATTTTCACTAGGCCTAGTTAATTTTTGAGTTATTGATTTGACAGCATTGGTTATTTTTCCTTCTCAATATTTTCTAGGAGTGAGCTCGATGCCTAACGAGAACAGATGCAACAGCATATATGTTAAACATCGTATATATCCCCCTCCTATACTGATTATACAGGCCTAAAAGTATTGACTGTGCATTTTCCACTATAACATCGGACAAGAATAAGCAGCAATAATAAAATATTCATATAAAATAGTAGGAGCCGAAAAATGAATGAAATAAGGCCACGAAACGTAGGTCCGAAGTTCTCCTCCGTTCTTCCGAAGTTATCTCAGCTTTCTTGGCAACCAGTTTCCATAAGAAATCACCTACGTCCGAAGTTAGCCATAGAAGTCCGAAGTTATCAACTTTTCCAAGCAAACTTCGGACATCATTTAGGATAAGGATAGCTCTCTTATTATAGGGGTTAATTTTAGGAGGGCTTCCTGGATTACGGCGCACTACCACCATACATCACTTGACATATTTAAATCTCTATAATGTGTTTTAAACTCAGGAGAAATTGTTAAAAAACATCGAAAAATGTCCGAAGTTACCGCATGTTTACGGTACACAAGATCTCCCTTCCCTGAATCCCAACTGTTTCTCGCTAAGCACCCCCTGTCCCTCAATGAAGTGTTGTCCACTGTTTTCTTATAATTTTCTCACAAATTTTGCAAACAATGCTGGTGAGGACACCGGTCTGTAGTTAATCGGATTTTCTCTGTCTCCTCCTTTGTAAATTGGTACTATGTTAGCTCTCTTCCATCCCACTAGCAGGTCTCCCTCCTTCAGTAAGATTTGATGATTCATAGATTGGTTCCACTAACTCTTCCGCACATTCTTTGAGGATCCATCCAGCCACTCCATCTGGTCCCATTGATTTCCTCACTAGTCCAAATCCTGCATCAATTTCATCACTTCACTTTTTGTCACTTTCATTTCAGCCATCTGTGTGTTCTCATTGCTTTATCAGGTTCTATAAACTCCTCTTTTACAAACACTGACTGAAGCTTTTCATTCATAACTTCACACAATTCTTTATCTTTCTCATAGCTGTTTGTTCCAACTCTTAGTCTGTCAATACCTTCTTTTGTTTTTATTTTCCCATTTACAAATCTATAAAATATTTTTGTCTCATTTTTGCACTTCTCTACAATATTCCTTTCATATTTATATTGTTCCTCGCGTCGTATCTTTACGTATTCATTTCTTTTCTCCTTGTACTTATTCCAGTTATTTTCACTATGTCTCTTCCGTGCTATATTCCAGGCTCGGTTTCTTCTATCCTGTGCCTTACTACATCTTATATTGAACCATTCTTTTTCCTTCTTTACCCCTGATTGGAACCTTGGGACATATTTTTGTATCCCTTCTTCATATACAGTACTTTCAAGAAAAGTCTATATTTGTCTTGAACCATTTCCAGGCTTTCTAGTTACTTCCAATTTATACTTTGGAAATAGTGTTTCAATGATTTAAAATCAGTTTTAGCATAGTTGTATCTATTTATTTTATATCCTTCATTTCTCTCCTAATTTTTTCCCAAATCCATCTCCATTTCTAAAATCTTGTGATCACTTTTTCCCAAGGGACAACGATAAATTATTTTTCTAACGTCATGCGGATCACTGGTGAAGAATAGGTCTAGCCTGGATGGTTCATCCATCCCTCTGATTCGTGTGTTTTCTCTAACATGTTGTGTTAACATGTTTTCTGTTACTAGATTCAGTAATTTACTGCCCCAAGATTCATTATTATTTCCCGCATCTAACCCTTCCCAATTGAAATCACCTGTTAATAATAATTTATTTCTCCTATTAAAAAGTATTTTTAGTGCAATCCAGAGATCCGTGATTAGTTGATCATATTCTTCCCGCTTCCATGCTCTAGTTTGTGGTGGTATATAAGCCACTGCTAATATCAGTTGCTTTGTTGGCCTTGTCTTTTAGTGTCGCTGCTATAAATTCTGGTCTATTATTGCCTAGGTTAATCTCACTTGCTTCTATATTTTTGTCAGTCATTATTAACACTCCACCGCCCACTTTTCCTTCTCTATCTTTTCTCCACACATTGTACCCTTCCCATCCCAACACTCCCAATTCAGTACCACCTCTCAACTTTGTTTCTGCTAAGCTCATAATATGTGGATTTTATTTCTCAATATAGTCATTCAATTATAATTTCTTAGACAGCAAGCCATCCACATTACTATATATCAGCTTCATCTCCCCCCTTCTTTACAATTTTTTTTTTCTCTTTGCCTAATATTCCCAGACTCTGTTTTGTTATGTATATGCACCTGTCCCCAGTCAGTCGACGCCCCTCCTCCCGTCCAACACTGCTTTCAAGTATGTACAGTATTTCTTAATTCCATCCTTTCCAGTATATATTAAATGTACATAGTGTTAAGTACTGTACCAATGTCAAATATTTGGACATATACATCAACTACATAATTAAGTTGCTTTAATAATAGCAGTTCCTGTATTAAACATTTTTTATATTGACTGTATTTCACTTTAATTACAGAACACTATTATTTGGACTAGGGCCCTACCATCATACAGGATACAGGTAGTTTGAAAGAGTAAACTAGAAACTTATAAAGCACTAATACCTACTGTATATACATATATACATACTGTACATAGATACACAAATTTAAAGACTGAGGGCTCCACATGAAGTGCGGTTCTGACCTCATGTCCTAATGGCGGCGTTCCAGGCAGCCCTGTTCAGAGCTACCGGTACCTCACATGTCAGGTTCTTTGATTCAAGATCGGTCTGATTCCACGTTTTTCTTGGTCTGACCCTTGGTACAGCTCCCTCCACGTTCATGGACTTGCATCTTTACACCCAACTTATTTCATCCATCCTCTCTACATGTCCAAACCATCCAAGCCTGCTAGTATGCATCTCGTCACTGATACTCTTGATACCTAACCTTCTCCTCATCTCTTCACTAGATATCCTATCTTGCAGTTTGGCACCACACATCCAATTCACCATTCTCATCTCGTTGCATTCCATTCTGTTGATATCATCCCGCTTTGACAGGCCACGTTTTTTTAAGCATGCCACTGCGCTTTTAACGTATGCTAAGTAGTGGCAACAGTTCTCTAAACTTTCCCCAACCGCAATAATACTGTAATAATATTTTTCAGTACCTATACTGTACACAGGGAATTTGAATAGACAAGCATAACACTCAATATGAGCAAGAATATCTCAAAAAATGTACATCAACTCAAAATGGGTTAGTGTGATATACTGTATACTGTAGTATGGAATGCTCAAATTCAATTACAGTAATACAGTTAATCATAGTAAATTTTTAAAAAAAAGTATGTAGATATGGTATTGCAATATTTTACCTAGTCACAAGCCAGTACCGGCTATTGTATTATCAAATACAGTTTAAGAATGTGAAGTACAGCTTACTTACCTCTTTTACAGAATCTCCAAAACTGAATTATTGTTCTCTAAAATGTCTTTATGAAGTCCTACATCCTGTATCATGACATTTAATACAACATAGGAAGTCTTCCATCCTGTACCCAAAAACATCTGTGTACTGTAGCCATTACTTGGAATTAAACTGTACCGGCATTGTGTCCGACAGGGTGTCAAACCGGACCAATTAATGTTTGAAGATTTGAATGAATAGAAGGAATACAAGAAACTTAACATAAAATAGCAGTTTTAGCCATTTTATCACTTCCAAGACCTAATTTGAACAATAAAACACAATTATACCTCTACATACACAATAAGACTAAAAATAAATGGTTCAGCTTTTGTTATGTTCTAAGTTATTCCAACCACTAACCAACAATTTTAAATGAGAGAGAGAGAGAGAGAGAGAATGTATGTACCGGTATGCGTGTGTGTTGCTATTTACACTTGCTTATAATTGTGATGGATATACCTGTGAACTTGTGAAGTAAAGCCAATACATTCTTAATATCCTGAGAAAGCACTGTATATGTTTTAGTTTTCCAAGCACTGTCATCACGGTGCCATTAACCCGTTTAAATTTCGATAATTGAAAAAAGGCTGTACAACAGGTAACAACTATTATCTCTTTCAATATTATGATTTTTTTTTTGTATATAATTTTACCAGGACTAGACTATTTTATACGTCTTAGGAAGTATGATTAGTAATCAAAGAGAAATATTTATCCTAAATATATTTGACTCGAATACTCTTTAAATTGAATAAAATCTTGTGACAACTGTGCTGCGTAATGAATTCCAAGAGATAATCAAACAATAGGTCCAAATCAACATGTCATAACACATTATCAGCACACCACACAGGTACATCCATTGATAAGGTTGGCTACCCCAGTAGCCTACCTAAGATAACTAATTGGCCAATCCTAGGAAGTTATAATGTAGCCAGGGAAGGTGGGACTCTTTAGCTTAGCTATCTGCTTATTACAGTATTAACGTTGCAAGCTGACTGTCCCACACAGGTTGGTAACAGGAATACAATGTGCTACCGTACTTCTACCATCTGGCAACTCAATCTCAGTACAATCGACTGTCCTTCAAAGTGTACAGTACAGGCCTACCTCAAAAATGACCCATCTCCCCTTAAGTATCTAGAAATTAGATGCTATGGGGACTACCAAACAGTTTTTGCCAGGTGTAAAGATAGACCTAGCTCAGCTAGCCTACCTTCTGACAGTACACTATCCATAGACAGCATTATCAGAGTAATAACCCTCATCGCGGGCTTTATCTGCCTGACGCACACATAGATAATTTACTTACTAATTTGCTTTTTGCCTTACTAATTTGCTTAGTTTTTTCTCAGAGGTATATGAAGCAGTAGATAATGACAAGTCATATGATATAATATATTTAGATTTTCAAGTAAAGCTTTCGACAGAGTCCCCCATGAGAGATTGAATGAGAAAGGTTGAGGCGCATGGAATAGGTGGGGCGTTGTTGGGATGGATTAGGTCATGGCTAATTGGTAGGAAGCAGAGAGTCAGCATAAATGGTACGAAGTCAGAATGGGGAGCAGTCAAAAGTGGTGTCCCCCAGGGATCTGTATTAGGTCCTCTGTTGTTTGTTATATACATAAATGACCTTGATTTAGGTATAACTAGTAGGATAAGTAAATTTGCAGACGATACCAAAATGGGGAGAACAATTGATGTCAGATAGAGATATAGAGTGCCCTCCAAAGGGATCTAGATACCTTACACGAATGGTCAGTAAATTGGCAGATGAAGTTTAACATTGACAAATGCAAGGTATTAAAGATATGGAAGATGCATACAAATGTTAAATATAAACTAGCTAATATGGAATTAGAAAACTCGAATTGTGAGCAAGATCTAGGTGTGTTTGTTAGCATATGATTTGAAGCCTAGACAACAGTGTATAAGCGTTCGAAACAAGGCAAACAGGATTCTCGGGTTCATCTCTAGGAGTGTGAGTAACAGAACTGCTGTTATCTTAAAACTTTACTTGTCATTAGTGAGACCCCATATGGATTATGCTGTTCAATTTTGGTGTCCGTATTACAGAATGGACATAGATTCATTGGAGAGAGTACAACGTAGAATGACAAAAATGATCCATAATATTAGAAATCTTTCGTATAAAGAAAGGTTGAAGAAATTAGGCTTACATTCGTTAGAGAGACGCAGAGTTAGAGGGGATATGATAGAGGTGTTCAAGTGGGTTAGTGGGATTAACAAAGGGGACATGACAAATGTACTAAAGCTCAGTGATAGCGAAAGAACTCGTACCAATGGTTTCAAATTAGATAAATTTCGTTTCAGAAAAGATATAGGCAAATATTGGTTTGGTAACAGAGTTGTAGATGGGTGGAATGGACTACCAAGTACTATAGTGGGAATTAAAAACGGTAGGGAGCTTTAAGATAAAATTGGATAAGCATATGGACGAGAAGGGTTGGGTGTGAAGGGGGATCAGCAGGGTTGGGCCCATCAGCGCGTCTGCAGACCCCCGTAATCCTGCGTTAATCTCTAACAGTCTTGGTAAGATGATCCTCGAGTATTAGAGTGTTTGAGCCTATAATTGGGCTTTGTAATTGGGGTTGTGTGGGACAGGGATCTGCCTTGCTTAGGCCAATCGGCTTTCTGCAGACTCCCATTTTCCTTATGTTCTTATAATATCTATACATATGCTGATAAAAGACATACCTTCCCATCAAAATATAGTGCAGGTCTCCCTCACTATCCGATGCCCCAATTAAGATATTACTGTATTATAGGTTGTAGATTTTTTAGTTTGAGTTTTGGCTGGTCCCAGAACGCATCCCTATTTACCATGACGCCCCTCACCGGCCCCATATATTTGATTAAGTTTTAGCGTGAGTACAGTATTTCCTAAAATTTATCTTAAGCATACATACCGTACAATGAATCCTTTTTCCATTACATCTAACGTCTCCAAAGCGGACTTGTGTGATTAAGTATGGAAGGTAGAATAGGAGAGATAAGGGATAGAGAGCTAAAGAGGAAGGTATAATCCTGTGTAGTGGGTGGACCTATACATGTATCTCAATAATTTGGTAATGTTACAATTTTTTTACATTTTACATTCATAAATAGTCCACTAATATACTAGGTTAGGTTAGGTTAAAGATATTGTTCAATGTTTCTTAGTAAATAGGCATCTGAAAAACAGTTCTACCCGCTACGCAGGATCTTACCGAAAATAATGACAGGGAACAAATAGTGATAATGGAATGTTTGTGGATCGAGGATGGGAGGTAGGTGATCGAAAGCTAGGCCTAAGTACTGTACAGGGAGTGGACTGGATACAGTACATATAGGATAGGCCATTAGCTGGTACACTACTATAGGTAGCGCCAACGAACTTGACAATAATCTTGATCCCTGACCTCTTCGTAACTTAATATGGTATGGGCCCTGGAGCAAACTACCTGTAAATATCCACACCTATTTCTAGGTGGACTCTTCCTAAATGGTACAAACGTCAGCCCGATTGCTTTCATTTATTTTGAGTTATAAGAAATTAAGGGGTCAAGATTATTGTCAAGTTCGTTGGTGCTACCTATAGATGTTGAACGCTTTTCTTTCTGAGGAAATACTTCATTAGAGAGATGTGACACGGCCTCCAATAGTGGGAAGGCCTATGAAGATCAGGGAAAATTGGGGTCAAAGATTGAAAGACGTACAAAAACAATAACATGGCCTTTTTAATATAACCTGGCTCAGGTTTTCTTGTTTTTCAATTTAAGGAAACCCCCAAATTGGAGAAACCGAACCAAGTACTGTACTGTACTGTACAGTATTATCAAAACTTGGCTCGGATTTACAAGATTCTCAGTTAAAAAACCCTATTTTGTTTTGTCATTGGGATATGCGATGGATTGAGGGGGAGCAAACCCACTCCTCAGTAGCGTAACCTCTACCCGCAAACTTGTATCGGGTCCGAACAATAACAGTTGACGAACCGGCAGGTGGCGAAACCTCTGGATACTGTAACACACTATAGGACACAACTTACACAAGTGACACATGTATAAATTATCGACGGCTTGTGGACTTGTATCGCACCTAACTTCCTAAGATAACCAATATGCTACCCATATTTGTTTAACCCTCTCCGACATATGACGCGATTTTGAGCCTATTAGGGATACTTTAAAACCTTTGTTACCATCAGGGGTATTTAGAAACCTTTAGTTTAGTTACTTCAACCTCTGCAGTTGTCTTTGAGTTAGCTGTGGGCAGAAACTAATTTTGGAGAGGTAATTATAAGAGTGAGAGAACTCTATTTCTTATTGCTAATCTGGCAACCTCTGCGTCATATGAGTCTGAAGGGGTTAATAGCTAGGCTATATCTATAAGCCTAGTGTACTGTAAAGTATCGGTTATACTGATGTTTTGGACCGACAGTTAGCCCATCGATCTGTTTAGGCCTAATAGGTCCGGTAGAGCATATACATCATTGATATATATATGGCATTAAGAGCTGAAATGTATTCTGAGAGAGAACAAAAAAAAAATGCTAAAATACATGTATAGGCCTAGGCTACTGTGAAAGAATAAGTTTTTCAGCCAGTACCCACCCAGCGGGGGTGTGGGGGCGGTAGCCCCCACCCATATACTAGGTTAGGTTAGGCTAATAGCCTAGAACATTAAAAAAAAAAAAAAAAAAAGTCTAACCCAACCAGCGGGGGTGTGGGGGCAGCAGCCCCCACCCATAATACTAGGATAGGTTAGGTAAGGTTGTTGTTGTTGTTGTTCCCTAAGCTGCCTGGCCGACGAGTCCCTGAGAAAGGCCATGGCCACGATCTTTCCCAGAGCTCTCATTGAGTGTAGATTGTGTTGTTGGCGTAAGTGGTTTGTGAAATGCAGTCTTCTATGATGTGTTTAATGGTATGTGCTGACATCCCGGCAGGCGTCGACAACGGAGTCATCCAGTCTCTTCTGATAGCTCAGAGAGCTGGATGGTGTCCGCATCTCAGCCTGCCAGGTGGACTCTGTCCTGCGAGGAAGGGAGGATTCGGAAGGAGTTTCGGGAGTCGTGCATGCAGCTGTGTGTTGTCTGTGAGTGAGTGGATGGATCGGTGAGAGATATGAGTATGGATGTGCTTCTGGAAGTTGGTTCGGGGTGGGCAGGGAGGGAGAGAGGACAATAATTGTGTGTGATACCGTGTGCTGGGTGTTGTTTTGATATTTCTTGGTGTCTGTGGGTGTGTTGCCATGTAGTTTAGTGGGTGGTCTTGGTTCGTGGAGGCTGCTGCCAGGAATTGAGTGCCTCTCATGTCCAGATGGTCTTTGACCATCCAGATGGTTAGGTAAGGTTGTTGGGTTAGGCTAATGTCTTCCCAAAGTTGACTATTTTTATAACATGAAATATTAGGCTACCGACTCCACCCCGTGAAATCCGAGCCAGCTTTCGTCAAAAGTTGGCTCGGGTATTCACAAAATTGGGTTGTATGGGTTTGCAATTTGGGAAAACTCGAGCCAAGTTTTGATACAAAACGCTATATTATTGTATTTTTACCCTTTTAACCCCTCATTTTCCCTGAACTTCATAGTAAATATTAATTTCCGTTCCTCTTCAGTATAAAACACTATATCTGAAGGAAAAAAATAAAATAAAAACTACTGAAATCGCTGTCGGTCCAAAAAGTCAGGTTTACAGTATCTCCTCATTACTGACAGCGTCAGCATGATTCAGATCTCACCAAAGGTATCTGAAACCGCCCGAACAAACCCCGCTGGGCTAACCAGGGATGTAAAGGATAGCTAAATAAAAACATTGGCGTAATTAGGCCTAGGACTATGTATTTTCGGAAGCGAATCTTTAGGCCTAGGCCTAGCCTATTTACATTACGTGATTAGCCTACGGATCATTACGCTCGCATCGAATTTCACCTCCCCATCAAAATAATGAGAACTTAACATTAGAAACATTGCTAGCCAGTTCACAGGTTCAGAATAGGTTAACCCACAATAAGGCCTAGGTCTAGGCCAGTGGTCTTCATTGCACGGCTCGCGAGCCAGTGGTGGCTCACAATGACCTGATTGGCGGCTCGAGAGAGAGAGAGAGAGAGAGAGAGAGAGAGAGAGAGAGAGAGAGAGAGAGAGAGAGAGAGAGAGAGAGAGAGAGAGAGAGAGAGAGAGAGAGAGAGAGAGAGAGAGAGAGAGAGAGAGAGAGAGAGAGAGAGAGAGAGAGAGAGAGAGAGAGAATCAGTAATCAGAGCAAAGTCCAAAGTTATTAGATATATATATTACGTCATTATGCCTTATCAGACGTATCACTTAACCCCTTCAGACTCATATGACGCAGAGGTTACCAGATTAGCAATAAGAAATAGAGTTCTCTCACTCTTATAATTACCTCTCCAAAATTAGTTTTCTGCCCACAGCTAACTCAAAGACAACTGCAGAGGTTGAAGTAACTAAACTAAAGGTTTCTAAATACCCCTGATGGTAACAAAGGTTTTAAAGTATCCCTAATAGGCTCAAAATCGTGTCATATGTCGGAGAGGGTTAATAAAATGGTAAGATTTTACGGTGTGACAGTTACAAGCCCCATCGATGTTTGTGTAGCCTATAGGTATGTTATATAATAGTCTTCAGTCCTATATATGTCCTTCCCGTCGCAAATATATTATAAGGGAGATATAGGGTAAAACACAGTCTTGTCTGCATAATGACAAGTCCTGTTTTACGGGATTTCTGCTTTATAGATTTTTTTTTTTCCCCTCCTACCTTACTCGGGGGATAGTTTCTATCCACATATTACTTTTAGGTTAGGTTAGGTTAGGTTTCTTAGGTTCATGACAAGGTATCAGCTGGTAGGTATGGGATAAACTAGGGACACATACTAGCTGGTAGGTAAGGGTTATTCTTGTATCCAACGTTCTAGGTTAGGTTACTGTGTTTTTTTACTTCAAAAAGCTCAAATAAATATAACTAAATATATCCCTAAAAGAAGATTTAGATCGACGCAGAACCAACCAAAATGGATGACTAATAAGCTAATAGATCTTATAGGAAAAAAGAAAGGAATATATCGAAAAATAAAGAAAGGTGAAAATCATTTACATATATACTATCAGACTCTATCAAGACAGGTCAAAAAGGAAATCAGGAAAGAAAAAATAAATTATGAAATAAGGATAGCCAGCGACTCAAAAAATAACCCTAAAGCTTTTTACCAACTATATAAATCTAAAGTTAGAGATGTAATAGGCCCCCTAAAAACTTCAATAGGAGAAATAACAGAAAATGATTTAGAAATGTGCAGTACATTAAATAGTCCGTTTCTTTCCGTTTTCACTAATGAAAATTTGGCACAGATTCCAGAAGTCAATATGGTATATAGTGATAGTATAGAAAATATGTTAAGTACAGTTAGTATAAGTAGAAATGATGTGCTTAAGGAAATTGACAGACTGAAACCTCAAAAATCGCCTGGTCCTGACGAGGTATATGCTAGAGTATTAAAAGAATGCAGAGATGAGTTAAGTAGTCCATTAGCATTTATATTTAACAAGTCATTAGAAACAGGTTTAGTTCCAGAAGCTTGGAAGCTTGCAAATGTAGTTCCGATCTTCAAAAAAAGGTGATAAATCGATAGCATCCAATTACCGTCCCATTAGTCTCACATCAATCATAGGAAAGTTGCTAGAGTCCATTATTGCTAGGAAAATTAGAAGCCACTTAGTAAAATTTAACTTAATAAATTCTTCTCAGCATGGATTCACTCAGGGACGTTCTTGCCTTACTAATTTGCTTAGCTTTTTCTCAGAGGTATATGAAGCAGTAGATAGTGACAAGTCATATGATATTATATTTAGATTTCAGTAAAGCTTTCGACAGAGTCCCTCATGAGAGATTGATGAGAAAGGTTGAGGCACATGGAATAGGAGGGTCGTTGTTGGGATGGATTAGGTCATGGCTAATTGGTAGGAAACAGAGAGTCAGCATAAATGGTACCAAGTCAGAGTGGGGAGCAGTCAAAAGTGTGTCCCCCAGGGATCGGTATTAGGTCCCCTGTTGTTTCTTATATACATAAATGACCTAGATTTAGGTATAACTAGTAGGATAAGTAAATTCGCAGACGATACTAAAATGGGGAGATCAATTGATTCAGATAGCGATATAGAGTGCCTCCAAAGGGATCTAGATACCTTACATGAATGGTCAGTAAATTGGCAGATGAAGTTTAACATTGACAAATGCAAGGTATTAAAGATAGGGAAGGTGTGGTGGAGTGGTCTTGCCACTGGCCTGGTAATCCAAAGGTCCCGGGTTCAAATCCCGATATATCAATGGGAAGATATTATTGGGATGGAATTTGTTCTGTACCTGGTATCAGTGCATTACCACAAGCCCACCGAAACATCAATAAAATACCCTCATTGTTCCCTGATTAAATAGCACTGAATGAATATTCCCATATTCAAAATATGCTATAGGGGTGCAATGCCTGGTGAGTTATCTGCTCAACAGGTGGTGTTGTGTGTGTGTAAGTGTGAGAGTCCGAGTGTATGGGGTGAGACAGTGAAGCACGGGAACGAGGTGGCTTCAGAGATGGGGTCGTTTCGGGCCATGAGTGAGCACCATGCCTCATGTGAAGGCAAGATGGCAGGTGCTCGTTGTACTCTACGTGCTTCACATGTCTCACTCCCTAGACTGGAACAAGACCTCACAGGCTTCACTGTTCATTGTAAAGCGGTGAATGTTAAGGCTCTCAGCCTATGCCCGAGAGGAAGTAAGTTGGAATATTAAAAAAAAAAAAAAAAAAAAAAAAAATTAAATATAAACTAGCTAATTTAGAATTAGAAAATTCAGACTGCGAGAAAGATCTAGGTGTGTTTGTTAGCAATGATTTGAAGCCTAGAAAACAGTGTATAAGCGTTCGTAATAAGGCAAACAGGATTCTCGGGTTCATCTCTAGGAGTGTGAGTAACAGAACTGCTGATGTTATCTTAAAACTTTACTTGTCATTAGTGAGACCCCATATGGATTATGCTGTCCAATTTTGGTGTCCTTATTACAGAATGGACATATATTCATTGGAGAGAATTCAGCGTAGAATGACAAAAATGATCC
This sequence comes from Paralithodes platypus, assembly GCA_032716605.1. Lineage (NCBI taxonomy): Eukaryota > Metazoa > Arthropoda > Malacostraca > Decapoda > Lithodidae > Paralithodes > Paralithodes platypus. Next base: position 66,378,987 of record CM064485.1, read on the forward strand.
ATAATATTAGAAATTTTCCGTATGAAGAAAGGTTGAAGAAATTAGGTTTACATTCGTTAGAGAGACGCAGAGTTAGAGGGGATATGATAGAGGTGTTCAAGTGGGTTAGTGGGATTAACAAAGGGGACATGACAAATGTACTAAAGCTCAGTGATAGCGAAAGAACTCGTACCAATGGTTTCAAATTAGATAAATTTCGTTTCAGAAAAGATATAGGCAAATATTGGTTTGGTAACAGAGTTGTAGATGGGTGGAATAGGCTACCAAGTGATATAGTGGGATCAAGAACGATAGGGAGCTTTAAGAAAAAATTGGATAAGCATATGGACGAGAAGGGTTGGGTGTGAAGGGGGATCAGCCGGGTTGGGCCAATCAGCGCTCTGCAGACCCCCGTAATCCTGCGTTAATCTCTAACCGTTTTGGTAAGATGATCCTCAGGGTATTAGAGTGTTGAGCCTATAATTGGGCTTTGTAATTGGGGTTGTGTGGGACAGGGATCTGCCTTGCTTAGGCCAATCGGCTTTCTGCAGACTCCCATTTTCTTATGTTCTTATGTTCTTAAAAAATCGCTATACCCGAGCCAAGTTTTGGCAAATGTTGGCTCGGGTTTTCAAATTTTGGGGTTTAATGAGTTTCAAAAAAATTAAAACTCGAGCCAACTCTCAAAATTCAATTATATACTGTTTTTTTTTTACTTTGAAAAATGCCAAAAGCCGAGCCAACTTTTTTTCCCTATTTTGGGTTTTTTTTACTCTGAAAAATACCCAAATCCGAGCCAACTTTTGCCAAAACTTGGCTCGGATTTTCACATTTTAACGTTTTCTTACTTTTCTATATTTTATTTTCAGAGTTCTTCCCATATTACCCCTTTTACCCCTGATCTTCATAGCCCTCCCCACTAGTGGGGGCCGTGTTTTTAGATTGTTGGATAATGGGTAAATACTCATTTGCGACAGTCCTTGGTATAAAACAACACTGTAGGATATATCAAAGAAAAAATGAAAAAAAAAAAAAAAAACACATGCTAAAACTCGTGACTGTCACACCGTATCAATTTACCAATAAAATTGCTAATGGGAATAGGCCTAGGCCTAGTGGCCCTGGCAATTCTTTACTTTTCATAATTATTCAACACAAAATAGAAAAGGAGATATGAGAGAGCACCCATTATACAGGAATGATGAGAGAGAGAGAGAGAGGAGAACGAACATGGAGAAAGTAAAAGAACAGCTGGCTCATTTCCGGTCATTACAACATTAAATTAAAATATTATTTTTTGTTATTTAGGCTATAGGATATTAGTAGGCCTAAAGTCAAGAATTTTATATAATTTATTTTGGGTATTCTGCAGAACAACTACTCCTCGATTACGGGATTCCTGTCTCGTGGAATTATTTTTTTTGCTCTTACCTTACTCAGGGGACATTACTGATGTGCAGATAAGTGCTACTTTTCTTATTTTGTCAATATGATTTTCACTCCCCTATAACATTATCAGAGTTATTTTTGTACAGCCAGTCCAGGACACTTTGTTTACATTCTAGCCTCCTTGGAGGCTCCTCCCCGATGTTTAGTAGCCAATCAGAGTGGAGCTTAACCTACAAGAAGTCGGTAAATTTTTAATGGTACTTTCCTGTTCTCGACAGCCAAAGCTGAAGATTGCAGAGTAAACACCATAGACTTTATCCCATCAATTTTGTATAGTTTTAATACCTAATCAGCGGGGGTGTGGGGGCGGCAGCCCCCACCCATAATACTAGGTAAGGTTAGGTAAGGTTGTTAGGTTAGGCTAATGTCTTTTCAAAGTTTACTAAATCGAGTAAACTACTAGATTGTTGGGGTATCTGAATAATTACAATTAACAAAGCAAATGCTAATAAAAAGTGCTTTCCGCACTTTGTAACAATAAAAGACACTTGCAATGCATTAAAATACATAAAGAAAATAAAGAAAACTTAAAATAACAGGAGTAGTAGTTATGCAGAATTACCTTTATTTTTACTAAAGAATTTCAATATAATTGTTACTATAGGTAGGCTAGCGCCAACGAACTTGACACAAATATCGATCTCTGACCTCTTCGCAACTCAAATTTCTCAAAAGGACCTCGAGGCTTGAGTAAACTGGCTGTAAATATCTACACCTTATTTCCTGGTGGACTCTTCCCAAATTATAGAATTGTCAGCCCGATTGCTTTCATTCATTTTGAGTTAGGCCTATAAGACGTTAAGAGGTTCAGATTATTGTCAAGTTTGTTGGCGCTACCTAGGCTAACTGGCTATAGGGCCTAGGCCTAGTCTTGTTTTATAAATCTGTGGCTATGGAAACCCACAAACATAGGCTATGTAATTTAGTTCCTATATATTATTTTGTTCCGTTTATCCTTGTGGCTTATTTGCCTTATGGTTTAGCCTATGCGGCTCTCACTCTGAATAGCCTATGTCATGAACTTTTGGCTCTCGAAAAAAATAGTGAATAACACTGGTCTAGGCCAAACAAAGAATAATTATCCAGAGATCCTGTCCCTGTAGGCTAATCCCCCTAGGCTATAAACTCCCCGCACACTACACTACCCTAGAGCAGCCCTCAGCAGGTCGTCAACAGTAACACAGCAACAGTAGGTTAGGAAGTAATCAGCCAAATTCCTCCAACTCCCACGATCATTGTCAACCTCAAAATGGAAATAACATCCTTTAAACCACGTAGAATTCAGGGCATGCACTATTTTACCAGAGCTATGAGCGTATTCAGCGGGGAAAATAGTCCAAAATGGGCGGATAGTAGAGAGATAAAAGATAAATGCGCCTCTGGTATCCCTTCCTCTGTCCTCACCCAAACAGCTGATGACCAAATCCCTGAAAACAAAGTGTCAAAGGCGAATATACCCAAATGTCCTCCCATCACGGGTATATTGGCTCCATATACCGATCCCACGGCTACTGTTAGATCACAAGGCTTTAATTATATATAGGAAGACGGCCATACTCACCTAAGAAGGGAATTAAAAGCGAGAACACTGCGGAGAGGATGTACGCCCGCGAGTCAATATGGCGTCTGTCACTGCGCAGTCACGGGAGCAATTACGTCATGGCGGTAAACACAGCCAAAATATCCATACTAATACATCTACCACCCTCTAGTACTTTCTATAATATATGTCTGGGACTCCTGTATTTTTGTCAGGTCCTTTTTTCGATGGTGGGTAATTGTTTGATGTCGTAGTTGACCGAGAAACAAAAGCTTCCGTATTCCTCCTTGTTTTTCTTTTTTGTATTCCACTAATTATTCATAGAAACTTGCCACAATGTGCTCGACTGATATTTTGTCATGTATTACTATATTAAAACAAAATATATATAGCTATTTATGCCGTAGAGGGTGTCATTCTCACGTGCATTATTGGAACCCGGATCTGTTTGTCTAATGACCTTGACTTGGACTTCGTGAATTTAATAAATTGTCGCACTTGATAATTCCTCCATGAATCATTCTGATGGCCATCAGAGGCTACCCTGATGAGAAACTGAAACGAATTATACGATAATTATTGATATGCCATGACACTTGAAGGTAGATTCAACTATTTACTACTAAACCCTGTTGGCTATAGGGCCTACAGTACTTGGTAAAAAAATGCAACCTTGTGATACTCCCCATATTATGTCACAGGTGTGTGTGTGTTGAGGGATAAACAACAAGGGGCTACTCATGGACAGTGTTATTATGTTCTGCAGGCCTCGATCTATTCACGCCCATACTGTATTTATATATATATAACTCGACCAGCCTCCCTTATACCCACTTTGAAATAGCAGAAATAAGAGGTGCGGTAGACCAATGACCAGTTAAAATGTGAATGTAGTTCCTAGTTATCATTACCAATCTGATTACACTGGTTACAGGCAATATGTAGTCAGTTTTTAGCCACTCCAAAACAGTCAAATGCAACATATTCACACTGAAATGCTGGGTGTGAAGAGAATTTTTCTGTCCTGACAACTCCCCAGGCCCACTTTGGGTCAACCTTTCCTGGGGCCTGGCGCGGGGCTCGAACCTCTGAAGGGAGTTTAACCCTCCTAAAAAACCACAGGTTTTGAGATGCCTTGGGTGGGGTTCGAACCCTGGTTAGTAACCATGACCACTATATACTTTGCATAGGTCAACCAGGCCCGCGCGCTAACCCACTGTAGGCCTACTACCACGGACGTACAAAAGTATAGGAACCTTAGTCCGATTTGTAAGAACCAGGTGATAGTCTCGTGGTGATTCACGTGATGAGTTTATTGGACTTCCCATCAACGACTATTTTACACTATACCTGACGTCAACTCGGGTAGTACATTATTGGGGTTGCAGGATATTTTCGAGGGCATTACACACACAGTAGGCCTATATAGGATATACACAACGTACCTCACCAAGCTGAACTAATTAAGCCACGACATTGAGGTAGGCTACAGATAGAGACTGTAATCGTCCCCTTGGAGATAATGCAGTGGACCACTAATTAACCTACCGGTGTGTATAATGATAATGATGATGATGTCACTATGTCAATATAACAAGACAACAAGGAAATTAGCTACCTGTATATTAATTAACTCTAATACAACAAACTTACGTACGTATCTCTAATGAAAATATATCCTAAGTCGATCAAGTTGACAATTTAATGAAAGTTGTACAATATGACGTGAACGATGAGTCTATATAAGCACATGACCATTTGGGATTAATTACTCATATCTCTTTATTGACCGAATTAAGCTAACCAGCTATAGGACTTCATGTATAAAGTAGGTTAAAAGTAGTCATTATAAAGTCAGGACGTACGTCACTTCATTGGAGGATCTGTCGTGGGCTATTCTTGGGGTTTATGATATGAGGGGGTTAATTTAGGGTTAATGGATGTACCTCCGGATATAGTTTGCCTAACTAAAATACACACATCAACATGTAAGTATATAGGCCTACTCAGGTACTGTGCACATATCCCATAGCTGGGGGTAGTCGACTCGAGACAGCGCCCGAAACTATAATGGGGCGAACGTCTTAAAATTTCAAAACAGATGGGGCTAAACACGACGGAGATGGAGGTTCGAAAACAAAAATCCCTTCAGTGAAAATCTCCTCTTAACCCCTTTAGTACCATGATGCCCTTTTAATATCTCATCTTATTGTATGCAGTGTATGTTATGATGGGGAGCTGGGTCATTTTTCTGGTCCTCCTTCCTAGTCATGCTTAGCCCCATTAGTTTTCAGATCGTAAGACCTTCGGCCCATTAGTTCGGCGATTTTAAGACCTTTCGCCCCATTTTTTTTTTAATATTATGACTTATTGTGTCATTTACGTGTCGATTTTTTCCTGGCGATCGATAGCGACCCTGTAATTTAAGAGAAACCGGCCTTTGGCCGGAAAATTTGTCTATTGAAAAATTTACATTAGTTTTCAGATCGTAAGACCTTCGGCCCATTAGTTTGGCGATTTTAAGACCTTTCGCCCATTTCTTTGTTAATATTAAGACTTATCGTGTCATTTATGTGTCGATTTTTTCCTGGCGATCGATAGCGACCCTGTAATTTAAGAGAAACCGGCCTTCGGCCGGAAAATTTGTCTATTGAAAAATTTACATTAGTTTTCAGATCGTAAGACCTTCGGCCCATTAGTTCGGCGATTTTAAGACCTTTTGCCCCATTTCTTTGTTAATATTAAGACTTATCGTGTCATTTATGTGTCGATTTTTTCCTGGCGATCGATAGCGACCCTGTAATTTAAGAGAAACCGGCCTTCGGCCGGAAAATTTGTCTATTAAAGCTTGATGGAGGTCTAGGGAGGAAAATTATAAAATAATAAGAAACATAAACGAGCAAATAAATACGCCCATACCCCCCTAATATAGTACGTACTTGTCCCTTTTGAGTCATATAGGTGGATTAAGAGCTACAGAAAATCGGCTACTGATACCCAGAATAAGGCAAAAACTTACCACATCGTGTTGAAAGGGTTAATTAAAAAATTTCAATCCGTCGTCAATACTTAACCCTTCCAAAAATAAAACTAATATAAAATACAATAACGAATGACATGTTTCACTCCTTCGATCTGTACCGGCGACATCTTTTACATTTTATTCTAGCTATGGTTAGACGATTGTGTGCAGTTTAAGAAGGATCTGTGCTAGTAAAAATGGTTAGGTATATAGTTTGAAGCCTGTTAATTGGTGGAGGCCCTTTTAAAAACTTAATACAATCGTCTAATAATAGCCAGAGTAAAGTTAAAAGGACGGCGCTGGTATTGAACTGGCTAAATTATTGTATGATATTCCATGACCATATAATTAATGCAGTAGTTATAAATTTGTCAGTACAATGGTGTAATTTTAATTTCGTTCTGCTAACACCAGACGATTTCAGCTTCGAAATAACCTCATACTATATCAATTAACGTACCCCTTGACGCTTACATACCCTTCCTAAACTGAATAAAATCGTCTAATGCCAACCAGAAACTTAAACAAAGCGTGAACATATTGGAAGAGAAGGTATGTCAAAGACGGTTCAACAAGAAAGGTATAAGTGTATATTCAAAGCAATCAACAAGGCCAAGCGATTTATTATGTCTGGGTATCGGGAAAAGCGTCTTGTATGTCTGTCTACTACTACTACTCTCTCTCTCTCTCTCTCTCTCTCTCTCTCTCTCTCTCTCTCTCTCTCTCTCTCTCTCTCTCTCTCTCTCTCTCTCTCTCTATTTATCTCTCTCTCTCTCTCTCTCTCTCTGTAAGTATGTATGTGAATATATGTAGGTTTATTTGTTCCACAACTTTTTCTGTCCAAAAATTTATTTGTTTTCACCGCCATACCTGTTCTATGATTCTACGTACGGTTCTACCTGTATCAGTATCCATATTTAGCCTCTCTCTTTCTCTCTCTCTCTCTCTCACACACACACACACACACACACACACACACACACTCTCTCACACACAAACTCACTCTGTCTCTCTCACACACAAACACACACTCTCTCACACACACACGCACTCACACACACACACTCTCTCTCTCTCTCTTGGTCGTCAACAAAGCCAGCTGTGGTAGTATGGGTCAAGGGAACAACACACCTGTACCCCGTAGCCTATATATCCGCTACTTTGTTCACTTCACGTACAATCGCGCTATTAAGTGATGTCTCGGCACCAAGTATATTTTGATTAATAATTGGTATCAGCAATATCTAAGCTTTATTTCTTCATATTGAGTGAAATACACAAACATGTTCCTACACTTGCCCACCCTATTCAACATCTGACAGACATTAATACAGCACAGAGCGAGCCAAACATAATGACAGCTGGGACATGGCTTATTAGCGCAAAAACTCTTAATACAGAAAGGGGGGTGAAAGGTCTTAAAAACTTCAAACTAATAGGCCGAACGTCTTAAAATCTGAAAACTAATGGGACTAAACACGAGGGAGAAGGGGGCCAGAAAAAAACAACCCTTCCCCCTGAATAATCTGACAGATGTTAATCCCTTCTGTGCCGGCGACTTTTTATATATTTTATTCTAGCTATATTTAGACGATTTTGTGCAGTTTAAGGGAGCTGCTTACCTATTGAATGCTTACCTATTGAATGATAGTGGGGAATTAAGAAGCAGGCTTCTTGTGTGAACTCCACCTCCAAAGACTGGTCAGCCAATATTAACTAGGTTATTTTATTATGTTTGTCGTATCTGGCTTTAAAAGTGGCAATCGTTGGCGCTGTAACCACACTCTCTGGGAGTGCGTTCCACTCGTCGATGACTCTGATAGAGAACCAATTCCCCTTCAGTGTCGTTCTCCAGTGGTCTGGTTTGGAGAGTTTCAGCGAGTGGCCCCATAGCTGGTTGTTATTCTTCTGGAAGAACCTGGTGTATGGTATGTCCTCAAAGCCGTGTAGAAGTTTGTATGTTTCTATCATGTCCCCCTCTTTTTCTGCAGTCACTTAGTGTCTGGAGGCCAAGATGCTTACACCTTTCTTCGTAGGGTAATTCTTCTAGGTTTGGGACCATCTTGGTTGCTCTTCGCTGCACCCTCTCAATAGTCTGTATGTCCTTGATTAGGTAGGGTGACCAACATTGGACACCAAAATCGAGGATCGGGCGCACCAGTGACACATAGAGTGGTACAAGGATTTCCTTGTCCAATATGGAAAAGTTCCTCTTAATTATGCCCAAACGACTATTTGCTTGTGCAGCGATTTTAGCGACATGTGCTGAGGATTTTAGGTCTGAGGATATAATAATGCCCAAGTCTTTTTCATTTGAAGATTTCTGGAGTGTTGTCCCGCGTAGCTGGTAGTCCTCTTTCGGGTTATTGTGCCCAATGTGCATAGTCTTGCATTTGTCTGCGTTAAATGTTAGGAGCCCTTTCCTGCTCCACTCGTTCAGTCTCTCCATGTCTCTCCGAAGGGTCTCGACGTCTGCGTCTGTCCTGATGGTTTTGTATATCTTTGTGTCGTCTGCAAAAAGACTAGTTGCCGATTCGAGGTTGGTAACAAGGTCATTAATATAAATCAAGAAGATAATTGGGCCCAGCACTGATCCTTGAGGAACTCCACTCATCACCGGCAGCCAATCCGACGGGGAGTTCCTTATGGTAACCCTGTGGAACCTATCTGAAAGGAATGCCTTGATCCACTTCAGGATATTTCCACCTATTCCCATTGCCTCCAGTTTGGTGTGAAGTCTCTGGTGGGGAACTCGATCGAAGGCCTTTTCACAGTCCAGATAGTTTATGTCCACACAGTTACCACTGTCAACATCATTTACTAGGTCGTCGATGTAGCACAGCATGTTTGTGAGGCAGCTCCTGTTGCTCCTAAATCCGTGTTGTGCGTCGCTGATGAGATTGTTCTCAGCAAGGTGTCCCACGATAACTTGTCGTACGATACCCTCCAGGACTTTGGACACTATAGATGTTAGCGATATTGGGCTGTAGTTTAGTGGTTCGGTCTTGCTGCCTTTTTTCAGAATGGGTGAGATGTTAGCCCTTCTCCAGTCGCTTGGAACATCGCCCGTCGCAATGGATGTGCTGAAGATATCCTGGAGTGGGTCGCACTAAATGTCTGAACATTCTTTGAGAATCACCAGAGACACTCCATCTGGCCCTGGTGCTTTACTGGCGTTGAGTTCTTGTAGTCGTTTCCTAACTGCTTCCCTGGTTATTATGATGTCCTGCACTTTGGGTCCCTGGAATATTGTGTCCAGCACTGGTGTTGCTCCGTGTGTATCCTCCTGCACAAATACTCCGTTGAATGCTTTGTTAATTTCAGTAGCGATTTCTTGGTCATCTTCAGTTAGGTCTCCATTTGTGGTCTTTACCTTGGTGATTTTTCCTTGGCAGTCGTTCTAGATCTGACATAGGCCCAAAAGTGTTTGGCGTTGGATGTTGAGTCCAAAGTAACTTTCCTCTCATAGTCATGTTTTGCAGCCCTCACTTACCTGGTTACTGTGTTTCTTTCTGTGTTGTATTGTTCGCGCCTCATATCACTCTTTCTGGCCCCGAGACGGTATTGTGCAACATAATTTACTGGTTCGGCTCAATGGTTTAAGGAAGGGGTTTTGTTTGCATTCTAAACCTCTATCAAGCTTAACAAAAAAAAAAACACTCACAAGACCCCCCTCCCCCCTTCGATATAAATTTGTACATTTTTCGGTAGAAAAATGTTCCGGCCGATTCCTCTTCAAATACAGGCTCGCTTTCGCTCTCCAGGAAAAAAAATTGACACCTAAATGGCACGAAAGGTCTTAATATTGGCAAAGAAATGGGGCAAAAGGTCTGAATATCGCCAAACTAATGGGACAAATTTCTTGAAATCTCATAACAAATAGGGCTAAACATGAGGGAGGAGGAGGACTCGAAAAACCAACGGCCTCCCATTAAGAAGTGCCGTGGTAGTAAATAGGGCTAAGTGAGAAAGTTTGAAGCCTTCTAATTGCTGGAGGCCCTTTTTAAACTGCATAAAATAGTGTAAGCTACTAGTAAATACTAGTAAATAGTGTAAGCTACTAGTAGCCAGAATTCAATTAAAAGAACGGCACCGGTACTGAACGGGTTGAGGGGAGATGGGCCGTTTTTCCGGTCCCCCTTCTACCTCATGTTTAGCCTCATTAGATTTCAGATTTTATGACGTGCGGCTCATTAGTTTGGTGATTTTAAGATGTTTCGTCCCATTTTTTTGTCAATATTAAGACATTTCGTGTCATTTAGGTGTCAATTTTTTCCTGGCGAGCGATAGCGAGCCTGTAATTTAAGAGGAACCAGGGAAATTTTTCTATAAATTTGTTTATAAATTTATCTTAAAGGAGGGTCTTGGGGGGTATTTTTTTAAGCTTGATGGAGGTCTAAGGAGGAAACTAAACAAAATAATGAAAAACAAATATATAAATGAGGAAATATATGCGCCCAGATTTTAAAGTCGGCTAATATATGTTTTGCTTGTCTCAGGGTTGAAGACGGCAAAGAAGACCTACAAGTACTTCCTCCCACCAGCCAGCCCACGGGTCACTGTATCCCACTTTATTATACACAACACACTTCGGGGCTCAGGTTTAACCCCGGCGACGTCTTTATTATTTGATTTCAGCTACATTTAGACAATTTTATCAAGCTTAAGAAGGATATATGGTAGCTAAAAGGATTAATTGAGATAGTCTGTAGCCTTTTAATGGATAGATATCCTTCCTACGATGAACAAAATCGTCTAATAGTTGCCAGAATATAATGAAAAGTACATCACCAGTACAGAAGGAGTTAACTATACCCTGTTCTCCATAAGTAGGCTAGAAACCGTGAATCCTAACCTCTGTAACTCAAAAAGGGCTAGACAAAATGGGATGTAAATTTACACACCTCTTCCCCGGCGGAGCCTACCTTGTTCCCAATAAGTAGACGCCGTATACAGACTAGTAACACACATAACAAAACCACTCCAACAGCTTCCTCTCTCTCCAACACCCCTTCTCCCCTCTCTAAACTCTTCAGAAAAATAAGAAAAGTATAATGTAGATACGAGGTGCCATTGTAAAGGCTTATCCCTCAATACCTTCTCCTGAGTAGGCCAGACATCGCGAACTCTAACCTCTATAACTGAAAAAGGTTAGAACAAAATGGGATGTAAATTTACACACCTCTTCCCCTCCTAAATTGTAGAAATTTTAGCTCGATTACTGATCTTGGCGTTTGTGAGGTATACAGGTTAATGTTCACAACACTTGTCCTTGATGTAGATTTCCACACCTATTCCCCGGTCGAGCCGTCCTAAATGGTAGAAATGTTAGCTGGATTATTCTAGTCGTCTGTGAGTTGAGGTTAATGTTCACAGCACTTGTTGTTTATGTATGTAGATTTCCACACCTATTCCCCGGTCGACCCGTCCTAAATGGTAGAAATGTTAGCTGGATTATTCTAGTCGTTTGTGAGTTATAGAGGTTAATCTTCAAGTTCACAGCACTTGTTCTAGCATATTCACGTTTTTTTTGGCACCTGTACGAATGGAGTGCAGAACTGGGTTGCGTACGCTATACTCGTTCCCTCCACAACTGTCACATATGCTGGAAGTCTTGTTAGTAACCATGCACGTTGTTTCTAGGCTATCATTTTCAATAAGATGAATATTGTTTATTCTATAATTATGTAAACACCATACACAGAAAACATAAATTAATTAATTAGTCACACAATAGCAATAATTAGTCTAGCTGAATGAGTATACGTTGATAAGTTAGGTATTCCATAATAGTATTATAGTAAACTTCAATGAGCTGTAGGGAGTGTAGGCCTACTATAGTCTATTTTCTTACAGCTGAGGATAAGTTGAATCCCTTAGCAAGTGATTTATCGATTATTTATGGAAAACTATGAAACTAGTATGGCCTTGCATCATATTATTACCAAGTTATCATACTTAGCAACATATTTCTCTTCAAAACCTTCGTAATGGTGAGGATATTGAAATATAGCCTACCGTCAGCTGAAAGTAAACAGACAATAATTTGTGGGACAGGAACGCCTACTTTAGTCAAGATATATTGTTTATTTCAGGACTGATGGTGACAAAAAACTTAAAAAAGCAATGGCGATATAGCATTATACAATGTTCTTAAACTTATTTGCTTATCCTAAGTTAAATCAATCATATTTAAAATTTTCAATTCAAAACATTTATTGTCATAAACAAATTTACATATATATACAATGGTTAGAACATATAATTATACATTATTTTGTCCATGACAATGAGGACTGATACCGAAAGGTATATAGGAACCAGTAGGCGCCTCCTTGGGAAAACATCGATTTTGGAAAGTGCTAAGGACCACAATTTTCATGCGCCAGTCATGATTCACATTAATATATAGGAGCCTAAGGTGGAAGGGATTGGATTATTATAATGTTGAGGCTAATCCTCCCCTGACTTTTCCAACACCTGATTCGACAGAGTTTGGGAAAAAATATATGTTCCCAAAAAGTTAATGTTGTACTCCTTCATCGTTTATCAAAGCTTGTATATGTTTTCGTTAAAACAACAACAAATTACAGTGTAGCCTAAAGTTTTTATGGAAGCATCCACATACACCAATACCTCTCCTCGTACCACCTGCACCAGCAGAATTTGTTTATGTGTGCGTAATAATAATGATAGTAGGAAAATAATCGGTTCATTTCGATCCGACAGCCAAGGAGGCTTAAAATACACAACGTGTGTGTGTGTGTGTAAATAGCCGCATAGCAACAATTTAACGCCTTCAGTATAATCCTATATGATGATGTGTTTCTTCATTATAGGCCTATTATCCTCACATTAGGTGATTTTCTATGGTTTAAGAAGGATAGGCTATCAAGCAAGGGAAAAGGTTTTTCAACTCTTTGACGCTTACAAAGCATTTCTAAGATTACGATAATCGTCTAACACTGGCCACAATATAAGGATTGAATATGTCATGGTACCATAGCCTACTGGAAGTTAAAATGGCAATCGTTTACGTACTCTCACCTCAACTCAACACACTTTATGAATTGCTGCTTCTTACTATTTCAAGATTTTACATGAATCTTTGTTATTTATACAAAGCCCCAACATTTTTGGAAACTTTGCAGTCTCCTGAAGGTGCATTGTGCGCGCGCCCCAAGCAAATTGAAATTGTTTACCATAAATTTGCCGTTTTCTATCTTATGCAGCTAAATAATCCAAAAAGAAAATGGAGTTTCTATGGTTAACTTGATCATTTATACTTCTTATCTACCCCAACCCTAGTGTGTATTTAATTATATTTAAGCAAACGTTATTCATATTGTAATCTGTTTTATTGATAGCTGTGTCTCTCAGCATGGAGTAACATGGAGAGATACTAGCCAGAATAAAAGGACTGAATGCGTAATGATAAAATTAATAGTTACTCTCACCTCACCTACACCCTCTATATGAATCGCTACTTCCTACTATCTCTAGCTTTCAACATTAATGATTATTCTTTATTTGACATTCATAATTAACTCTGGGAAACATTGCAGTTTGCTGGTGTGTGTGTGTGTTGGGGGGGCCTTTGTGCGCTCCCCAAACAGATTGAAATTGTCTACCATAAAATAGTTTTCTATCATACACAAATAATCTTGAAAGAAAATTGTTTTTTTATGGGTAACTTGATCATTTATATAAGTTTCTACCACAACCATAATTGTGTACTGTATATTTATTATTTAAATATTGTACGCAAAGGGTATTTTAGATATTATAATTTGCCTTTTACAAATATAATTTCAAACTACAAGTTGCTATATTCGGCACCAGCGAAAACAACTGAGGAGCAAACCATAGCTTGGCTTGTAGGAGTAAAAGGGTTAATTGAAATATATTTTTCCTTTTGCATGCTCAGTGTCCTTCCTAAACCGCACCAAATCATATATTATAATTTTTGTTTTAGTTTACTCCCTAGATTTCCATCAAAGTTTAAAACATCCATTAGATCTCCCTTCTAGATCAATTTTTAGCGGCTCGCTTGGTGTAGTGACTAGCGTCTCGGACTTCCACCCAGAAGGCCCGGGTTCGCGCCCACGCTCGGCGCATTAAAGATTTTTCACAAGCACTGAGTCGTTACCATCCCTCATGAGCAAAGGGATGGGATAGTAGTACAGGACCCCAATGGAAATACGCCTAATCGGCCTTATTGAGCTATCCTTAGCTAGCTTAGCATGCGCTAGCTTTAAGAACTATTATTATTATTATTATTATTTTACATTTTTCGATAGAAAAATGTCCCGGCTGAAGGCCAAGACAAGGTGGAATAACAAGGCTGGCTCACAATCGTTCGCCAGGAAAAAAAATTAGGACCTAAATCGCATGGTAGGTCTTAATATTGAAAAACAAAAAAAATGGGGCGAAAGGTCTTAAAATCGCCAAACTAATGGGCCGAACGTCTTAAAATCTGAAAACTAATGAGGTTAAACATGACCAGAAAAATGGCCCATCTCCCCTTAAATTGTTGCTGTGGCTTTTACACACACACACACACTCTGAGGTGGACTGGACATAACCTCTTAATTCTCTCCTTATCTTAACCCCTTGAGGATCAAGACACATTTTGACAGTGCATTCTGGCTACCATTAATTGATATTAAACTAAGGAAGGAACTGTGGGAAACATATGGGTAAAGGCTATCTCAATTATACATCCGACTTCCAATGATCATTCCTAATCTTAACAAAATAATCTAATAGCAAGATATTTAGAAACAACTTGCATCTTGGATCCTAAAGGGGTTAACTTACTTTATGTAACCAATATATTTGATTCTGGATGCAGGCCATTAGACCTCTATATCCAGATCTTGAACTTGATTGTCTTCTGATTCGACAATCCGTTCAACATTGAGGCCAAGTGGGGCTCTGAACTTAATCTCTACACTCACTGACAAGAGGTACCCCTCTATTGGTCCTATCTAGGCTATTGCCACAAGTCTCGACTCCTTAGGGGATGGAAGCAGTAACAAGAAATAGAGTGGTCAGTATGGAAGTGAAAAAGTCCTTGCATGAGTGTGGTAACCGTAATCCCGACACTAACTTACGGAAGCGAAGCATGGACGTTCGGGAAGAGACTCGGACCAAGAGTGAGAGCGGTGGAAATGAGTAACTTGAGAAGTGCGTGCAGAGTTACATGGAGGGATAGACAGACGAATGAGGAAGTAAGAAGGTGGTGTGGTGTGGAGGTAGATGTGCTGGGAAGTGTGAAAAGGAACAACTTGAGATGGTTCGGCCATATGGAACGTATGGGAAGCGAGAGAATGACTAAGAGGGTGTACGAGAGCAAGGTGGAAGGACAGAGAGGGAGAGATGGAAGGATGGAGTGAGGAAGTATATGAATGAAGGCGGTGCTGGTTGGGAGGAGGGGTGTCGACTGACTGGGGACAGAGGTGCATGGGGGCGGTTCGTTCGTGGCCACCCCTTCGGGGATCACGGCGTCAGGCAATAGATAGATAGATAGATAGCACTCCTGATTTCTCTCGCCAACTCATCCTAGCTTAACCCCTTCAGTACCGGCGACGTCTTTTTTATTTGACTTCATTACATTACATTAATGAAGTCAACGCACCAGGCGACAAAGGCCATATGGCACGAAATGTTTAAAGACGGGAAGGAAGTTAACTAAATAACATCGAGAACTCGAACATGATGAAGGAAGGACATAATACGGGAGATAGAAAACGAGGGAGATTCAGAAAGAAAATCAGCAAGACATGGGGCCCGGCGGAGGAAAGCCAGAAAAGGGAAGGAACGCGTGCGGGCAACGGAAAATAAGGGGCAATCGAGGAAAAGATGGGAGACAGAAAGCTGAACGGTACAGCGCGAGCAAAGAGTCGGAGGAGAACGGGACATTAAAAACGAATGGGTAAGTATGGTGTGGCCAATGCGGAGACGGGCCAGAGCCGACTCCCATCGGCGATTACGGTGGGAGGGATCAGACCACCCAGAAACGGACGGTTTGACAGAACGAAGTTTATTAACGGAGATAGTGGACCACTGAGTCTGCCACCTCGACCAAAGAAACCTGGACAAGGCAGGGAAGAAATCAGAGGCCGGGACAGTAAGTGAGGAGCGGGTACCCCGCACGGCAGCAGAACGAGCAAGGCAATCAACCCGCTCATTACCGCAAACGCCAACGTGACTGGGAACCCAGCAAAAATGTACAAGCTTTTTGCGGACGGAAAGGCGGAAAAGCCATTCCTGAATGGAAAGAACTAAAGGGTGTAGAGCAGGGGAGGACTGTAAGATAAGTAGAGCACTGAGAGAATCAGAGAACAAAGTAAAGGACGAGGAGGGGAAGGAACACATAAAACGGAGGGCAATAAAAATAGCATAAAGTTCAGCAGTTAAAATACTGGCAACGGGAGGTAAAGAATATTGATACGAGCAAGTGGGAAAAAGGACGGCAAACCCCACGCCTACCGACGTCTTGGAGCCATCAGTAAACACAGGAGTGGTTGTAGCGTGAAGAGAGGTGATCTAAGAAACGAGACCGAAGAACGAGGGGAGAAGTAGAGGACTTGGAACAAGGGAGGATGGAAGGGCAAACCGAAGGACGAGGGAAAAGCCAGGGGGGAAAAGAGCAAAAGCGGAAAGGGAGGACGTTAGAAACAGGGAGAGAGCACGATGCGAGCAGCGAGAGCATGCGGACAGAAAACGGAGAACCAAGACGGGGGTGAGACGAAAAAGTAGCAACGACCGAAGGGGGAAGGGAAAGATGTGAAGACAGGAATTGTTGAAGGCGAGCGTAAGAACGAAGGGACAGGAGAGCCCGACGGCGATAAAGAGAAGGGAAACCAGACTCAGCATAGAGGCTTTCAACAGGAGAGGAACGAAAAGCACCAAGGGCAAGACGAAGACCAGAGTGATGAACAGAATCAAGAGCATGGAGAACAGAATCAGAGGCTGAAGAGTAAACTTGACAGCCATAATCCAACTTAGAGAGGACAAGAACCGTATGAAGCCGAAGAAGAAGCGCTCGATCAGCACCCCAAGTGAGGTGGGACAAGGACTGAAGAAGGCGGAGGCGGAGTAAGGCAGCAACCTTGAGAGAAGAAACATGAGCGGACCAATTAAGACGAGAATCAAAAGTAAGACCCAAAAAAGTAGTAGAGGAACGATAAGGGAGGGCAGTACCATAAAGAGTAAGAGGAGGATGAGGAATAGAATGGCAACGAGTAAAGGTCATCGCGCAGGATTTGGAGGTGGAAAAACGGAACCCGTGGCGGGTTGCCCATGAAGAAACAGCCAGAATAGCGGATTGGATAAGAAGATGTAAAGCGTCAATATCTGAGTCGGCTGCGTAAATCGCAAAGTCGTCGACATACAAGGAAGACCGAACCCCGACAGGAAGAGAAGACACGATACTGTTGATAGCAATGAGAAAAAGGATGGTACTCAGGACACAACCCTGAGGAACACCTTCCAACTGAGGGTAAACACGAGATAAGTGGGAAGCGACTCTGACACGAAAGGACCGAGAAGAAAGAAAATTCTGAATAAAGACTCCTAGATTACCGTAAATGCCACAAGAACGGAGCTGATGCAAAATGTGGTACTTCCAGGTAGAATCATAGGCTTTTTCGAGATCGAAAAAAACAGCAATGACAGTTTGACGACGAGCAAAAGCTGTCCTGATATAAGATTCCAAGCGAATGAGGGGGTCAAGCGTACTACGAGCACGTCTGAACCCGAACTGGGAAGAAGACAACAAATGGCGCGACTCAAGAATCCACATGAGACGAGCGTTAATCATACGTTCAAAGAGTTTACACAGGCAACTGGTAAGGACAATTGGGCGATAGTCCTGTGGGGAGAACCCAGACTTGCCAGGTTTAAGAAAAGGTATGGTCAGGGCAGTACTCCAAGAGGGAAGGAAAACACCAGAAGACCAAATCTTGTTATAGAGAGCTAACAAGAAGACCAGAGCTTGCGAGGAAAGATGTTTGAGCATGAGATAATGGACACCATCAGGACCCTCAGAAGTGTTCTTACAGGCACGGAGAGCGGTGCGTAACCCAGTTGAGGAAAAAGGAGCATTATAGGATTCGTCAGAGGAAAGACTAAAAGTAATTGGAGTACTTTCCGCAACGACTTTAAGCGAGTGAAACTCAGCAGAGAGGTGAGAACCACTGCTAACTGAGCTAAAGTACGAGCCCAATCGATTAGCAATTGTTTCGGAGTCCGCCACAGAAACACCATCAATGCGGAGGACTGGAGCATAGAAGGGAAGATGTTTACCAGAGATCTTACGAATAAGTTTCCAAACCGAAGCGACAGGAGTGCGAGACGTAATAGAAGAAACATAGGACTCCCAACTCCGGCGTTTAGCGGCTTTGGTAGTACGACGGAAAAGAGCAGATGCACGGCGAAAGAGAAAAAATGACTCCTGAGAAGCAGGGGTGAGACGCTTACGGCGAAAACTTTTCCAAGCCGCCCGTTTAACCCGGAGGGCCCTGGAACACTCAGGAGACCACCAAGGGACGCATTTAGACGAGAAAGGGCGAGACGTCCGGGGAATGGACGTCAAAGCAGCACCGAAAACCAGATCCAGAAAAAACGAGAGCATGACATGGACCGATGAGAAAGGAGGAGGAAGCAAAGAAGGAACAGTAAGGGAAGCGAAAGAAGACCAGTCCGCCCGCTGGAAGCACCAACGAGGGGAGTTAGGAGTAGGAGAGTAGGTAGTCAGAGAAAGGAGAATGGGAAAATGGTCGGAATTGTGAGAATTCTCGAGAACTGACCAATGAAAATCAAGTGAAACTGAAGGGTAACACAGGGAAAGATCGATACAGGAAAACGTACGAGTCCGAGCATCAAAATGAGTAGGAGCACCAGAATTAAGGATAAAAAATTTACGGTCCGAGAGAAAAGGTTCAAGCCGACGACCCCGGGGTGAAATAACATTGTCACCCCACAAGGTGTGCCGACCATTAAAATCACCAAGGACTAAGAATGGAGTGGGCAACTTAGATAAAATCTCGGAGAATTCGGTAAAATCGATGGGAAGAGAAGGCGACAAATACACAGAAACCACTGTTAACAAGCGGTCAAGATAGACTCTAGCAAAGGTGCAAGGGAAATGAGTAGAAAAGGACAGCTCTTCAAAAGGGACAGAACGATGAATAAGAAGACAAGTATCATGGAGAGTGGGGAGAACTATAAAAAGAGTAATGAGGAAAGGGAACAGGAGAGAAAAGACGAGTCTCCTGAAGACAAACAACCTTAGGGGAGTGAAGAGAAAGAAGAAAACATAAGTCAATCCTTTGAGCATTAATACTACGAAGATTCCACTGCAAAATGGACATAATAAAACAAAAAGAAAAAAGAAACTAAGAGGAGACTAAAGGACGAAAAAACAACGAAAACAGACAAAAGAAAACCATAAAAGGAGGCAAAAGCCACCGAAAATAAGAACGCACAGAAAAAGAGGAAGGACACACATAGAAGGAAAGAAATATACACAAATAACAGTAAAGGTAAAACACACACACTTATGTACAACTAAGAAAAGGTGAATGAGGATAACGCGGAGAATTAAAAGGAGGCAAAAGCCAACAAAAAAAAAGAAAGGGAAGAATACACACTTATGCACAACAATGAAGAGGCGGATGGGCGAACGGGGAGACAGATAATTACAAATAATGATAAAGGGAAAAATACACACTTATGTACAACAATGAAGAGGTGGATGGGTTAACGGGGAGACAGAAGAGGAGGAGGCAGAGGGGAGGACCGAAAACCGGGGGGCATAGGGAGGCTTGACAGCGAAGGAGAAGAAGAAATAGGAGGGCCAGAGCGAGAGGAGGGAAGGGCAGAGGACGAAAGAGAGACAGAAGGAAGAGAAGAAGGTTGGGAAGGGGAAGAGACGGAAGAGGGGGGACAGGGGAAGGAGGAGGTGGTTGAGCGGTAAGGGGCAGTGTAGAGGGGACGGGATGAATGTCAGCTGAAACGGTAAGAGGCGGGGGACGAGAAGAATCGAGAAAGTCTCGAATCTTGGGAATGGACTCAAAGGACATGTTTAAGTCAGAGGGAGGGCGAAGGCAGGAAGAAGAAAGAGATGGAGAGGAGGAGGAAGGAGGGGTGGAGGAAGGAGGCAACCTCTTTTTCTTCTTCTCACCGGGACTCGGACTCCGGACATTACGGTGGAATTCCCTGCGTTTAGAAGAGGAGTGGGGAGAGGGAGAACGGAAGGTACGGGAAGGAATTTTGGAAATCCGTTTGGTAGACAGGAAATCGGAAGGAAATGGAACCATGAGACGAGGGAGGAGGAGAAGAACTAGAGGAAGGCTTGGGATGGGACCGCTGGCGGGTGGGGCGTTGAGCCAAACCAGAAGAAGAGGGGCGAGGGCGAGTAGAGGAAGTGGAAGGAGTGGAAACGGAAGTAGGAGTAGAAGAGTCAAGCACAGAGAAAGAGTTAGACACAGGGATAGAAGACGAAGAGACAGTAATAGGAGTAGTGGAGACAGAAGAAACCGAAGGCGTAGAAGTAAGGGAAGAAGGGACAGAGAGCGGAACAGAGGAAGTAGAGGACGAGGACAAGGGAAGCGGAACGGAGGGAGTGGAAGAAGAGACGGGAGGGTGAGAGATAAGTGCAGAAATCGGACGAGGTGAGAAGCCCAGGCGAAGAGCTTCCTTACGGGCAGTAGAGTGAGTAAGGCCTTGTTTTGCTTTAAGAATTGTAACTTCAGATTCAAATTTGTAAACGGGGCAATCATGGGAATAGGCAGGATGGGAGTCTTTACAGTTGAGGCAGCAGGGGGTCGTAGACGGGCATTCATCAGCAATATGGCCAGGTTGCGCACAGTACGGGCATGTAGGGTAGTCGGGGTTGAGAGAGCGACAGTATTTCACGGGATGGCCAAAACGCCAGCAACCCTTGCACTGCTGAGGGCAGGGAAGGGATTCTAAGACGTCGATGCGAGTACCACCGACAATAACGTGAGAAGGGAGAATATTACCATCGAACGTTATTTTAGCGATATTAGAGGGGTAGCGGCGATTGTGGCGAGGTTGGATGGTGTAACAGACAATATTAATTACAACATGGTCTTGAGCAACATTACATTACATTAATGAAGTCAACGCACCAGGCGACAAAGGCCATATGGCACGAAATATGGAAAAACGGGAAGGAAGTTAACTAAATATCATCGAGAACTCGAACATGATGAAGGAAGGACATAATACGGGAGATAGAAAACGAGGGAGATTCAGAAAGAAAATCTGCAAGACATGGCGGCTGGCGGAGGAGAGCTAGAAAAGGGAAGAAACGCGTGCGGGCAACGGAAAATAAGGGGCAATCGAGGAAAAGATGGGAGACAGAAAGCTGAACGGTACAGTGCGAGCAAAGAGTCGGAGGAGAACGGGACATTAAAAACGAATGGGTAAGTCTGGTGTGGCCAATGCGGAGACGGGCCAAAGCCGTCTCCCAACGGCGATTACGGTGGGAGGGATCAGACCACCCAGAAACGGACGGTTTGACAGAACGAAGTTTATTAACGGAGATAGTGGACCACTGAGTCTGCCACCTCGACCAAAGAAACCTGGACAAGGCAGGGAAGAAATCAGAGGCCGGGACAGCAAGTGAGGAGCGGGTACCCCGCACGGCAGCAGAACGAGCAAGGCAATCAACCCGCTCATTACCGCAAACGCCAACGTGACTGGGAACCCAGCAAAAATGTACAAGCTTTTTGCGGACGGAAAGGCGGAAAAGCCATTCCTGAATGGAAAGAACTAAAGGGTGTAGAGCAGGGGAGGACTGTAAGAGAAGTAGAGCACTGAGAGAATCAGAGAACAAAGTAAAGGACGAGGAGGGGAAGGAACACATAAAATGGAGGGCAATAAAAATAGCATAAAGTTCAGCAGTTAAAATACTGGCAACGGGAGGCAAAGAATATTGATACGAGCAAGTGGGAAAAAGGACGGCAAACCCCACGCCTACCGACGTCTTGGAGCCATCAGTATACACGGGAGTGGTTGTAGCGTGAAGAGAGAGGTGATCTAAGAAACGAGACCGAAGAACGAGGGGAGAAGTAGAGGACTTGGAACAAGGGAGGATGGAAGGGCAAACCGAAGGACGAGGGAAAAGCCAGGGGGGAAAAGAGCAAAAGCGGAAAGGGAGGACGTTAGAAACAGGGAAAGAGCACGATGCGAGCAGCGAGAGCATGCGGACAGAAAACGGAGAACCAAGACAGGGGTGAGACGAAAAAGTAGCAACGACCGAAGGGGGAAGGGAGAGATGGGAAGATGGGAATTGTTGAAGGCGAGCGTAAGAACGAAGGGACAGGAGAGCCCGACGGCGATAAAGAGAAGGGAAACCAGACTCAGCATAGAGGCTTTCAACAGGAGAGGAACGAAAAGCACCAAGGGCAAGACGAAGACCAGAGTGATGAACAGAATCAAGAGCATGGAGAACAGAATCAGAGGCTGAAGAGTAAACTTGACAGCCATAATCCAACTTAGAGAGGACAAGAACCGTATGAAGCCGAAGAAGAAGCGCTCGATCAGCACCCCAAGTGAGGTGGGACAAGGACTGAAGAAGGCGGAGGCGGAGTAAGGCAGCAACCTTGAGAGAAGAAACATGAGCGGACCAATTAAGACGAGAATCAAAAGTAAGACCCAAAAAAGTAGTAGAGGAACGATAAGGGAGGGCAGTACCATAAAGAGTAAGAGGAGGATGAGGAATAGAATGGCAACGAGTAAAGGACATCGCGCAGGATTTGGAGGTGGAAAAACGGAACCCGTGGCGGGTTGCCCATGAAGAAACAGCCAGAATAGCGGATTGGATAAGAAGATGTAAAGCGTCAATATCTGAGTCGGCTGCGTAAATCGCAAAGTCGTCGACATACAAGGAAGACCGAACCCCGACAGGAAGAGAAGACACGATACCGTTGATAGCAATGAGAAAAAGGACGGTACTCAGGACACAACCCTGAGGGACACCTTCCAACTGAGGGTAAAGACGAGATAAGTGGGAAGCGACTCTGACACGAAAGGACCGAGAAGAAAGAAAATTCTGAATAAAGACTCCTAGATTACCGTAAATGCCACAAGAACGGAGCTGACGCAAAATGTGGTACTTCCAGGTAGAATCATAGGCTTTTTCGAGATCGAAAAAAACAGCAATGACAGTTTGACGACGAGCAAAAGCCGTCCTGATATAAGATTCCAAGCGAATGAGGGGGTCAAGCGTACTACGAGCACGTCTGAACCCGAACTGGGAAGAAGACAACAAATGGCGCGACTCAAGAATCCACATGAGACGAGCGTTAATCATACGTTCAAAGAGTTTACACAGGCAACTGGTAAGGACAATAGGGCGATAGTCCTGTGGCGAGAACCCAGACTTGCCAGGTTTAAGAAAAGGTATGGTCAGGGCAGTACCCCAAGAGGGAGGGAAAACACCAGAAGACCAAATCGTGTTATAGAGAGCTAACAAGAAGACCAGAGCTTGCGAGGAAAGATGTTTGAGCATGAGATAATGGATACCATCAGGACCCTCAGAAGTGTTCTTACAGGCACGGAGAGCGGTGTGTAACTCAGTCGAGGAAAAAGGAGCATTATAGGATTCGTCAGAGGAAAGACTAAAAGTAATTGGAGTACTTTCTGCAACGACTTTAAGCGAGTGAAACTCAGCAGAGAGGTGAGAACCACTGCTAACTGAGCTAAAGTACGAGCCCAATCGATTAGCAATTGTTTCGGAGTCTGCCACAGAAACACCATCAATGCGGAGGACTGGAGCACGGAAGGGAAGATGTTTACCAGAGATCTTACGAATACGTTTCCAAACCGAAGCGACAGGAGTGCGAGACGTAATAGAAGAAACATAGGACTCCCAACTCCGGCGTTTAGCGGCTTTGGTAGTACGACGGAAAAGAGCAGATGCACGGCGAAAGAAAAAAAACGACTCCTGAGAAGCAGGGGTGAGACGCTTACGGCGAAAGCTTTTCCAAGCCGCCCGTTTAACCCGGAGGGCCCTGGAACACTCAGGAGACCACCAAGGGACGCATTTAGACGAGAAAGGGCGAGACGTCCGGGGAATGGACGTCAAAGCAGCACCGAAAACCAGATCCAGAAAAAACGAGAGCATGACACGGACCGATGAGAAAGGAGGAGGAAGCAAAGAAGGAACAGTAAGGGAAGCGAAAGAAGACCAGTCCGCCCGCTGGAAGCACCAACGAGGGGAGTTAGGAGTAGGAGAGTAGGTAGTCAGAGAAAGGAGAATGGGAAAATGGTCGGAATTGTGAGAATTCTCGAGAACTGACCAATGAAAATCAAGTGAAACTGAAGGGTAACACAGGGAAAGATCGATACAGGAAAACGTACGAGTCCGAGCATCAAAATGAGTAGGAGCACCAGAATTAAGGATAAAAAAATTACGGTCCGAGAGAAAAGGTTCAAGCCGACGACCCCGGGGTGAAATAACATTGTCACCCCACAAGGTGTGCCGACCATTAAAATCACCAAGGACTAAGAATGGAGTGGGCAACTTAGATAAAATCTCGGAGAATTCGGGAAAATCGATGGGAAGAGAAGGCGACAAATACACAGAAACCACTGTTAACCAGCGGTCAAGATAGACTCTAGCAAAGGTGCAAGGGAAATTAGTAGAAAAGGACAGCTCTTCAAAAGGGACAGAACGATGAATAAGAAGACAAGTATCATGGAGAGAGTGGGGAGAACTATAAAAAGAGTAATGAGGAAAGGGAACAGGAGGAGAGAAAAGACGAGTCTCCTGAAGACAAACGACCTTAGGGGAGTGAAGAGAAAGAAGAAAACGTAAGTCAATCCTTTGAGCATGAAGACTACGAAGATTCCACTGCAAAATGGACATAATAAAAGAAAAAGAAAAAGAAACCAAGAGGAGACTAAAGGACGAAAAAACAACGAAAACAGACAAAAGAAAACCAGAAAAGGAGGCAAAAGCCACCGAAAATAAGAACGCACAGAAAAAGAGGAAGGACACACAGAGAAGGAAAGAAATATACACAAATAACAATAAAGGTAAAACACACACACTTATGTACAACTAAGAAAAGGTGAATGAGGATAACGTGGAGAATTAAAAGGAGGCAAAAGCCAACAAAAAAAAGAAAGGGAAGAATACACACTTATACACAACAATGAAGAGGCGGATGGGCGAACGGGGAGACAGATAAATACAAATAATGAGAAAGGGAAAAAATACACACTTATGTACAACAATGAAGAGGCGGATGGGTTAACGGGGAGACAGAAGAGAAGGAGGCAGAGGGGAGGACCGAAAACCGGGGGGCATAGGGAGGCTTGACAGCGAACGAGAAGAAGAAAGAGGAGGGCCAGAAAGAGAGGAGGGAAGGGCAGAGGACGAAATAGAGACAGAAGGAAGAGAAGAAGGTTGGGAAGGGGTAGAGACGGAAGAGGGGGGGACAGGGGAAGGAGGAGGCGGTTGAGGGGTAAGGGGCAGTGTAGAGGGGACGGGATGAATGTCAGCAGAAACGGTAAGAGGCGGGGGACGAGAAGAATCGAGAAAGGCTCGAATCTTGGGAATGGACTCAAAGGACATGTTTAAGTCAGAGGGAGGGCGAAAGCAGGAAGAAGAAGAAAGAGATGGAGAGGAGGAGGAAGGAGGGGGGAGGGGTGGAGGAAGGAGGCAACCTCTTTTTCTTCTTCTCACCGGGACTCGGACTCCGGACAGTACGGTGGAAGTCCCTGCGTTTAGAAGAGGAGTGGGGAGAGGGAGAACGGGAGGTACGGGAAGGAATTTTGGAAATACGTTTGGTAGAGACAGGAGACCGGAAGGAAAGGGAACCACGAGACGAGGGAGGAGGAGAACTAGAGGAAGGCTTGGGATGGGACCGCTGGCGGGTGGGGCGTTGAGCCAAACCAGAAGAAGAGGGGCGAGGGCGAGTAGAGGAAGTGGAAGGAGTGGAAACGGAAGTAGGAGTAGAAGAGTCAAGCACAGAGAAAGAGTTAGACACAGGGATAGAAGACGAAGAGACAGTAATAGGAGTAGTGGAGACAGAAGAAACCGAAGGCGTAGAAGTAAGGGAAGAAGGGACAGAGAGCGGAACAGAGGAAGTAGAGGACGAGGACAAGGGAAGCGGAACGGAGGGAGTGGAAGAAGAGACGGGAGGGTGAGAGATAAGTGCAGAAATCGGACGAGGAGAGAAGCCCAGGCGAAGAGCTTCCTTACGGGCAGCAGAGTGAGTAAGGCCTTGTTTTGCTTTAAGAATTGTAACTTCAGATTCAAATTTGTAAATGGGGCAATCATGGGAATAGGCAGGATGGGAGGCTTTACAGTTGAGGCAGCAGGGGGTCGTAGACGGGCAGTCATCAGCAATATGGCCAGGTTGCGCACAGTACGGGCATGTAGGATAGTCGGGGTTGAGAGAGCGACAGTATTTCACGGGATGGCCAAAACGCCAGCAACCCCTGCACTGCTGAGGGCGGGGAAGGGATTCTAAGACGTCGATGCGAGTACCACCGACAATAACGTGAGAAGGGAGAATATTACCATCGAACGTTATTTTAGCGATATTAGAGGGATAGCGGCGATTGTGGCGAGGTTGGATGGTGTAACAGACAATATTAATTACAACATGGTCTTGTGCAACAACGGCCTTCCCAATAAGGTCGGCACAATCTTTGAAGTCCCGATCACCGAGTTGGATATAAGAAGGGATCAGGACAGTACCTGTGCACGAGTTCATTCTTTGGTCTTTAAAAGCAGGGATGGGAGTACCGTTGGGATCTGCAAAGGCCGCCATAGCAGCAGCCTGACTCTCGTTTTGCACTGTAACTAGACGGGAATGATCATGACGAGAGTGGAAAGTGACATCCTTGCCCACCCTCTGAAGGAGACTGAGGTGGAACAGAAGGTCATCCCCGGCAAGAGGGGCTGAGGCGGGGATAGAAAAGAATTTAACAAAATCGGCAGGGGCAAAGAGATCGGAGAGAGGAAGAATAGAAGAACGAGGGCGAGCAGAAGAAGAACTGAAGTAGATGGAACCGAAGGCGAAGGAACTGAAGAAGAAAAAGAAGGAGAATATGGTTCGAAAGTGACGATATGAGATGAGGAAGCAATGGAGGAAGGAAGAGTGGCAGATGCAGTAGAAGGGATAGCAAACGACGGAAGAGAAGAGGGCTGAACTGGCGGAGCGGGGAGGGATAAGGAAGCGGAAGCAGTAGAAGAAAGAGCAGGCTGAACTAATGAAGAATCGGAAAGAGAGGTGACACACTCCACGCCTACCAAAGTCGAAGCTGAGGAAGGCGCCGGAGAGCGGTCAATGAGGAGAGAGTCAGAGGTTTGAGCTGGTACGGTACTAGTAGGTACAGATGCGTCGAGGGCGGAAGCCCCAGAGAGTTGAGAAAGGTCAGGTGGAGAGTCCGTGAGATCGCGTGGGACGGGGACAGGGTGCGCCTTAGCTTGGTCCGGGGTAGTGGGGTTGTATGGACGGACCATGATGACCCAAGTTGTTTTTACTATTCTAATTTCGGTTTGTCGGAAAACGAAAAAGGAAAGAAAAACTAACCAAGGGGAAGAAAAAGAAAGAAAAAGAAAAACAGAAACAAAGCAAAAATAAAGAGCGTACCATAAGAGCTAACAGAGCCCCCTGTCGCGAGGCAGGAAGCTCCGACCCCCACACCGACGGCACAAACAGGGGCAGGTCCTAGGGGGTTCATCCCCATACCCTACCCCCCTAGACAAGGGGGGATAGCACCACTACGTACAGAGAGGCCTAGCTTAGGCAAAACCGCTATACTGGGACTGAGGGCAAAATGAATTGCAAACATCCCCAATCTGTACGTAATGGAGGGCAGCCGGACAGAAGCCAGGAAACCCACCAGGAAGGTAGACCGGACCCCCGGAAACCGAGACCGGGCCTCACTGATGGGCGGTTCATGGAGCGACAACACGGGCAACCGTGCCGCCGCCCCCGGTACCAACCCC
Organism: Paralithodes platypus; assembly: GCA_032716605.1. Classification (NCBI taxonomy): domain Eukaryota; kingdom Metazoa; phylum Arthropoda; class Malacostraca; order Decapoda; family Lithodidae; genus Paralithodes; species Paralithodes platypus. Next base: position 66,406,983 of record CM064485.1, read on the forward strand.
CACGTGCAGTGAGCTAGCTGCCACTGCCCCTGTAAACGGGGAGGAGTCAGAACTCCCCACTCAGCGAGGGAAGGCGTCTTGAGCCTAGCCGGCACAATTTAGTGAAAAAGGAGGAGGAAACCCTCCGCAAAGTGAGGTCAAAATCGGGAACCAGAAAAACGACGTCATCGGAAGGTTCCGCTTATCCCAAAGACGACGGGGGGGTACTTCGTCCACGACGCCGCTGTAATCCCTGCTCCGAAGAGTGGATGACAGCGACCCCGCTTCGAGCCCCGCCACCATGACAAGGTGGCTCCCCAACGGCGGGGTCTTGAGCAACAACGGCCTTCCCAATAAGGTCGGCGCAATCTTTGAAGTCCCGATCACCGAGTTGGATATAAGAAGGGATCAGGACAGTACCTGTGCACGAGTTCATTCTTTGGTCTTTAAAAGCAGGGATGGGAGTACCGTTAGGGTCTGCAAAGGCCGCCATAGCAGCAGCCTGACTCTCGTTCTGCACTGTAACTAATCGGTTATGATCAAGACGAGAGTGGAAAGTGACATCCTTGCCCACCTTCTGAAGGAGACTGAGGTGGAACAGAAGGTCATCTCCGGCAAGAGGGGCTGAGGCGGGGATAGAAAAGAATTTAACAAAATCGGCAGGGGCAAAGAGATCGGAGAGAGGAAGAATAGAAGAACGAGGGCGAGCAGAAGAAGCAACTGAAGGAGAAGAAACTGAAGTAGACGGAACCGAAGGAGAAGGAACTGAAGAAGAAGAAAAAGAAGGAGAATATGGTTCGAAAGTGACGATGTGAGATGAGGAAGCAATGGAGGAAGAAGACGAGGAAGGAAGAGAGGCAGATGCAGTAGAAGGGATAGCAAACGACGGAAGAGAAGAGGTCTGAACTGGCGGAGCGGGGAGGGATATGGAAGAGGAAGCTGTAGAAGAAAGAGCAGGCTGAACTAATGAAGAATCGGAAAGAGAGGCGACACACTCCACGTCTACCAAAGTCGAAGCCGAGGAAGGCGCCGGAGAGCGGCCAATGAGGAGAGAGTCAGAGGTTTGAGCTGGTACGGATGCGTCTAGGGCGGAAGCCCCAGAGAGTTGAGAAAGGTCAGGTGGAGAGTCCGTGAGATCGCGTGGGACGGGGACAGGGTGCGCCTTAGCTTGTTCCGGGGTAGTGGGGTTGCATGGACGGACCATGATGACCCAAGTTGTTTTTACTATTCTAATTTCGGTTTGTCGGAAAACGAAAAAGGAAAGAAAAACTAACCAAGGGGAAGAAAAAGAAAGAAAAATCAGAAACAAAGCAAAAATAAAGAGCGTACCATAAGAGCTAACAGAGCCCCCCGTCGCGAGTCAGGAAGCCCCGACCCCCACACGGACGGCACAAACAGGGGCAGGTCCTAGGGGGTTTCATCCTCATACCCTACCCCCCTAGACAAGGGGGGATAGCACCACTACGCACAGAGAGGCCTAGCTTCTAGGCAAAATCGCCATACTGGGACTGAGGGCAAAATGAATTGCAAACATCCCCAATCTGTACGTAATGGAGGGCAGCCGGACAGAAGCCAGGAAACCCACCAGGAAGGTAGACCGGACCCCCGGAAACCGAGACCGGGCCTCACTGATGGGTGGTCCATGGAGCGACAGCACGGGCGACCGCGCCGCCGCCCCCGGTACCAACCCCCACGTGCAGTGAGCTAGCCGCCACTGCCCCTGTAAACGGGTAGGAGTCAGAACTCCCCACTCAGCGAGGGAAGGCGTCTTGAGCCTAGCCGGCACAATTTAGTGAAAAAGGAGGAGGAAACCCCCCGCAAAGCGAGGTCAAAATCGGGAACCAGAAAAACGCCGTCACCGGAAGGTTCCGCTTATCCCAATGACGACGGGGGGGTACTTCGTCCACGACGCCGCTGGAATCCCTGCTCCGAAGAGTGGATGACAGCGACCCCGCTTCGAGCCCCGCCACCACGACAAGGTGGCTCCCCAACGGCGGGGTATTTGACTTCAGCTATATTTAAAACTATTTTATGAAATTTAGGAAGATATAGTAGCTCAAAGGCTTAATTGATACAGTATGTAGTCTTTTAACCTTCTCCGACATATGACGCAATTTTGAGCCTATTAGGGATACTTTAAAGCCTTCATTACCATCACGGGTATTTACAAAACCTTTAGTTTAGTTACTTCAACCTCTGCAGTTGTCTTTGAGTTAGCTGTGGGCAGAAAACTAATTTTGGAGAGGTAATTATAAGAGTGAGAGAACTCTATTTCTTATTGCTAATCTGGCAACCTCTGCGTCATATGAGTCTGAAGGGGTTAATAGGTAGACGTCCTTCCTAATCTAAACAAAATGGTCTAATAGTTGCCGGAATATAATGAAAAGTACATCACCGGTACAGAAGGGGTAAACTACTGTACTGTATGTTCGTGTCGGGATCACCACACTATCATGCGAGACTTTTTGGTCCTAGTCAAATCAAGCCAATGAAGCAGTGCATCAGGTTCATATGATGCAGGCATACACCATGTATGGTCGTGCTAATAAGTCAAGTCCCAGCTGTCATTACGTTTGGCTTGCTGTGCTGTATTGTCTGTCGGTCAGATGTTGAATAGGATGGGAAAGTGTAGGAACATGTTTGTATATTTCACTCAATATGAAGAAATGAAGCTAAGATATTGCTGATACCAATTATACTTGGTGCCGAGACATCACGTATTAGCGCGATTGTACGGTAGCCACTATCCATTGATATTTGTTCAGTATAGGACCAAGCAAGGGGCGTCGCTTTTGTCCATGAGAGTACATTCATGAATACTTGAACATCTCTCACTTATAAAAAGATGAGATGAACTATACTCCGGTTCTTTTCAACTGACGGTAAATTGCAAAGTTCATTTCAAGATTTCTTGAATATTTTAAAGATTTTGTAGTGAAATATGGTGCTAATTATATAAAAATGGTTTAATATTATGCCGAGACAAAGAGAGAGAGAGAATGAGCTATTTTGCAACAGCCTACTGGGCTGCAGCCCTCATAAGGCTGGTTAATCTGCAGAACAGATATTACTAATGACAATAGTGAGACTGGTACATCAGGAGGCAAATTAGATACAGGTAACTAAAGTACAGACACGATAGGTGAAATATAGCATCAGAAATGCATGAAAACAAAGATAATTAAAGTTCGTCAAAGAGGTGTATTGCAATCAAGAAACGTCGTATGGGGGAAAAGTCAAAAGAATGCTGAGACAAAGTAGTTACATATTTGTTCATCATGTAACGAGAAATTAGCTGCCAAGGGATTCAATTTACTGTCAGCTGAAAAGAAGAGTATAGTGAACACCAATAATCTAATGTTTGTGGCCAAAATGATTATCCCAAATGTTTGCCATTGTATAAAAATTGTCCAGGACTGTCCCTCAATATTGTCCAGGACTGTCCCTCAATATTGTCCAGGACTGTCCCTCAATATTGTCCAGGATTGTCCCTCAAAATTCGAATATCTGGTAGTTGGGCTTGAAAAACTCACTACTCAGCTGTTTTCCCAAATATAAATCTTAATATCCAGTTGTGGTTTCTGGTCCAACTATTCTTTATAGGAGTGAACAATAAAGATGATAAAATAATACCTCTGTACACAAAGGCAATTCTGCCTCCTTAGCAAAAAAAAGACAAAGCCGAAAAAAAATAAATAAATAAATAAATAAATAAATAAAAGTGAGTTGGGCCTTGTAATTGGGGTTGGGTGTAAGATGGATCTACCTTGTGTGGGCCTTGTAATTGGGGTTGGGTGTAAAATGGATCTACCTTGTGTGGGCCGATCGGCTTTCTGCAGACTCCCATTTTCTTATGTTAAAGTTTTAATTTATTAAGTTAAGTAAAGGATAAAAAAATGATATTCAGACCACTACCATTTACTGATATACAGTATGACTACAAATTACTTAAAAGACTAAATGAAGCAAGTTATGTGGTACTACATTTTTATGGCCATCAAAACATCTCGTATAAACTCGTTAATATCTAACATGTGCTTGACAATCTTAAAACATAATACAGGTCGCCCTCACTATCCGATGCCCTAATTTGTGATATTATTATAGTTTTTTTCGGGGTTTGTGTTTGTGTTATTGGTTGGTCCGAGAACGCATCCCCATTTACCCCATTAATTTTAGGGTTTGCTATATGATTTTTCTATACAAGATCGGGTTTTCAGGAACGTAACCCAATCGTAAATCGAGGGAGACCTGTATTCTATTCAAAACCTCAAGGTTTTAAAGATATAGTTTTCACCGTAACGTTAGAAAACAAAAAACAATCAATATAAAACTGTGAATTTCGCTCGCTATCTGTACATTTTCCACGACCCCAGTATCTGGATTATGATTTTTGTCTTTAGTATCAAATATAATACTGTACACAATTATTATATACTGTCTACAATACATAAATGGCTAGGATGAAAGTTAGCACATTATAGGTACCGTCAGCGAACTTTACAATAATCTTGACCCCTTAACTTCATATACTGTACTGCAACTCAAAATGAATGAAAGCAATCGGGCTGACGTTTCTATCATTTGGAAAGAGGCCACCAGGAAATAGGTGTGGATATTTACAGCTAGTTTGCTCCAGGCCCTCTCGAGTCAGAGAGAGGTCAGGGATCAAGATTATTGTAAAGTTCGCTGGCGCTACCTAAAGTAATAACACACAGGAGCGGTGTATAACAACAATGTAACTATACCACAAGCTAAAAACCTCGGGAAAAAAAACCCCTCGCCATAATACAGGCCTCCCTCACTATCCGATGCCCCGATTTACGATATTATTATAGGCTTTTAGGTGTTTGTGTTTTGGCTGGTTCAAGAACGAATCCCCATTTCCCTCCTTAGTTTTAGGGTTGCTATATGATTTTTCTATTTAAGATTGGGTTTTCAGGAACGTAACCCAATCATAAATCGAGGGAGACCTGTAGCTATGAACTCTCAACACCAGGTCACAAGAAAATATAAATCTTGATGAACAAATGGACTATATACTGTAGATGATAACTGGAAATATACTGTAGGTCAACTGTAGAAAATGGCTGGTATTCTTAAATGATTCTCTCCCTTCACAGCGACGTTCGTGGACGAAATAAATTGGAAAATGTAATCTTTAGAAATGGGACATGCTAATTCGTCTAATCTCAGTAAACAATGCTCAATCTCACAGTATTCGTTCGGTATCAGTGGCTGTGAAGGGAAAGAATTGTTTAAGAATACCACTATGTCCTTTACTTAGTACCATACCACCTGATCACCCGTTTCAAGTCACCCTCTATGATTTATCCTCCCAGTAAACCTTAACGTATTCCCGGCGGATCCACTGAGCAGGAGCAGATGAATACAAATAGAATGAATAAAATTGTTATTCAGCTTAGGAAGTACATCTTGCAATTAATGTTACAAACTGCCTCAGTTAATCCTTTTAGGCATCTTAGATCATTCATGGGGGCCAGGGGGCTAGGAATCCTCTTCCCCTTGTAAAATTCACCTACTCAACGAGACAGAGACTTTAAGGGGCGAGGGAACATGAAAGTGGTACCGGACCCTAAGAATTGGAACTTTAACCTAACGGCTGCGACAATCCTCTCAAGAGGTTTTACTGGTGGGCTACGACGCTCCTCTCGGCAGAGATGTCAAACATATACCAAAATACTCCAAATGACAAAAACAAGAAGTGTGACTGTCAGGGTTTATGAGGTGAGCTTCCAATGACATTTACTGCCCACCATCTTGCCTCCACCCTGCTCCTCCCTCCACCAGACCAATACGCACATCAGCACGGCCGTTCGTTGACGATTTTGCGCCACATTTTCAACTACTGACATCGTTGCGTTTTGGAAGAGTCTAATCGGCTTAGGTCTAGCACATGGCAATGGTGAGTCTTAGGGGGTCTAGCAGCCCTCAGGTTAAATGTTGTTTCTGTTCTGGCTCTGTCTCAAGTAGGCCACCCCCAGCTATGAGTATATATACATACATACATACATGATCATTCCTAAGCTGCATAAAATTTATATAAATAAAGCTGAAATAAATGACAATCTGGTCAGCAGTACTGAAAGGGTTAAAAAGAATTAGATATTAGGAAGTATACAGGTCTCCCTAACTATCCGGTACCCCAATTTATGATATTATTGTTTTTTTTTTAGATGTTTGTGTTTGTGTTTTGGCTGGTCCGAGAACGCATCCCCATTTACCCCATAAATTTTACGGTTCGGTAAACGATTTTTCTGTTTAAGATCGGGTTTTCAGGAACGTAACCTGATCGTCAATCGAGGGAGACCTGTACTCTATATGACCAGTGAAGGCCTGGGCTCAATTACCGCTATGCAAATCTTTTAACCCCTTCTGTCCCGCAGCCGTCTTTCATATAATATTCTACCCATGTTTAGACGATTTTGTGCAGTTTCTGAACAATATGTGGTAGTAAAAAGGGTTAAGTCATAAAGTTCAAAGCCTGTTAACTGTTGAAGGCCCCTTTTAAACTGAATAAAATCGTCTAAAAGTAGCCAGAATAAAGTTTAAAAAACGTCACCCGTACAGAAGGGGTTAAAAGGCCGAGGAGCACAAAAATACAAATAAATGTATAAAGTTATGGAACAAAAACAAAAACACTAACCAATGACAAGATATCAAAAATATGAATGACACAATGAAACATGCAAAGAGAACATTAATAAAAAATAAAAATTATTGGAATTTTTTCTTAGAAGGGGTGGGGGGGTTCAATAACTTAAAATGAACTCCGAATTATATTTTTTCACCAACCAACTTCACTTCTAAACTCAATTAATGAAATCAACAAATACACGTAGCACTCCAAGGACTCGAACCTAGGACACTCACACCGAAATTCCGCGCACTTATGCATTACGCTATATCATATTCCAAGACACATTACACCTAGACAAAATATGTACATGACCAATTGTATATAAACTGTATTCTGGGTAAAAATAAAAAAAAATAAAAAAATAAATAAATAAATACAATCAAACGTAGAATCCACTATAAAGTTGAATCCTGGTAGATCCCATCCTTTCATTAATTTCATTGGAGGTGTTTGGTGTTGGAGTGAAATTAATAAAAATAGATATAACTTTATTTAGCCAATTTGACCCAAACGAGGAATCTAACCAAAAATAAATTACATTATTTTCATAAAGTCTTAAACCCAAATAAGCGATATGTATTGCAGATAATAAAAGATCGGGAAAATATCTTAGGCAAGATGCACTGAAGGTAAATCAAGTAATCACCTAATGCATTACACTGTGTCAAATCTTGAAGAAACCTGAATAATAATAGAAAAAAAAAAAAAAAAAAAAAATGCTTTCAGAACTGTCTGTAATAAAAATAATTGAAAGATACACTGCGACAGAAGAACAAGTTTATAATAATAGAATAAAACTCCAGTATTCTCAAAGTCTGCAATCCATATAATCATGAGATACATTGTGGTGAAACACATGGCATGAGAATAATTTTATATGCAGTGAAGGTGTTCTCAGCGCCTGACAATAAGCCAACCATCTTCATCAGGTTCTTTGCGGGGTACTCGTGGCTTTTCCTCTCTGGGTGGGGCTGGGGCTGGGGCTGGGGCTGGGGCTGGGGCTGCGGCAGGGGCGGGGGCAGGGGCCGGGGTCGGGGCTGGGGCTGGGGCTGGGTCAGGGTCAGGGTCAGGGGCCGAGTCCTCCCTTCTGGCCTCCTCCCGGACACGCCAGGGGTTACCAGCGGGGCGCCTCTCCTCTCCTCCTCCTCCTCCTCCTCCTCCTCCTCCGCCGCCGCCGCCTCCTCCTCCACGTCGGTCCTCACCACCTCCTCCCAATGGTCGCCTCTCACGGGTGGGTTCCTCCGGTCGGGGCCTGGGAAAAGGCATAACAATATTAACACCATTTGAAGAAGAGCACTTGATTGATGAAAGTTTTGCTTATAGTTGTTTTAATAGTGTTCAAGAAGCTTTGAGTGATGCATCAATAAAGTGTTCAAGAAACTATAGGTGATGCATCAATAAAGTGTTCAAGAAACTATAGGTGATGCATCAATAAAGTGCAGTAGTTTGTGTTTATTGTCAACTTTTCAAAATTATTTATAAAGGTATAAGAGCTCAACGCCAAGTCTAACTGCCAAAACACAGCTAAACATTTGTAAGTATGAATAAGGCAATTGGTCTTGATGATGTAATGCTTTAGAGTGTTTAAGATCTGTATCTGGTAACCATGGTTCAAATCACGGTAGGATAACATGCTTTCATTAATTTCATTGGGAAGTGTTTGGTGTTGGGGAGTGAAATAAATTTATATCCTTGTGATATAATAAAGAACATTTTCAACCGATACCAAATAAAACAAAATAAAAAGTAAGTATTACCTCTCCCTAACAGGTGGAGGAGCAGCAGAGCGCCATGAACCTCCTTCATCACTTCGAGAGGGTCCACGGTCAGGCGCCCTACGATCGTCCATTTCACCTCGACGCGCTCCAAACTCCCGGTCACCTCGGCCCATATCCCTGCGACCGCCAAATTCACCACCACGGTCACTATCACGTTCTCTATCCGTTCGACTGAAGTCGCGGTCGCCGCCGCGGCTAAACTCGCGGTCACCACCACGGCTGCCGAACCCACGATCGCTACCTCGGCTAAACTCACGGTCACCACCACCGCGGCTAAAGTCACGGTCACCACCACCTCGGCCAAAGTCGCGGTCGCCACCGCCGCCGCCAACCTCTCGGTCTCTTGGGGGGCCTCGTCGCCATCCACTGCTGCCACCTCCCTCCCTGGAAAACAAGATGCAAGTTGAGGACTTGTGTAAGAACAAAAAGTAGATTTCATGATGGGGTAAATTGGTGGTGGTACCACAAAACAATCTTTTAATTCTACTACACCAAATTATATTAGTTATGCTTTATTAGTAACAAACTGTAACACTGTAAACTCTAATTAAAATAATGTTTATTTCAACTCTTATATCATGAATATTTGCATAGAATAGTATGCAGTCCTGTACCTACATAAGAAGGGACATACAAAGTTTGTGATATTACTTTTGTCACAAGAGTATTTTATTCTCAATAATACATTGTAAGTTTAGCAATTGCCAGCTAACCTCAAATCGGCTTTGGCTCATTTGAGGTTAGCTGGCAATTGCTAAACTTAAAATGTATTATTGAGAATAAACTACTTCAAATTCATTTCAATAGCTATTGCGAGGCTTAACAAAACCTACCTATCATCCCCCCTGCTGCCAAAGCCGCCTCCATCCCGATCTCTTCCTCCTCCAAAGCGATCACTGTCCCGTCCCCCACCAAAGCGATCACTGTCCCGTCCTCCACCAAAACGATCACTGTCCCGTCCACCACCAAAGCGATCACTGTCCCGTCCACCACCAAAGCGATCACTGTCTCTGGGAGCACCAAACCTGTCCCCACCCTCCCTGGCACCGAAGCGATCCCCACCCTCCCCTCGACGGAGGGGAGGTTCGTCCCGGCGGATGTCCCGGTTTCCTCGATCCCTGGCTGGGACAGCAGGTTCTTCCTGGCGAATGTCCTGGTCCCCACGATCCTGCGGAGGTGTGTCCTCCTTTTCTTCCTTCTCCTTCTCCTTCTCCTCATCATCTCCCTCTTCCTCCTGCTGTTGCTTTTTGGACTCCTCTTCCTTGCGTCGCCACACGTCAAGCTTCTCACGCTCTTTCTCGCGCCAAGTTCCTGGGGTGAGTCAAGATAGAGGGCTTGTTATTTTCAAAGGAAAATACCTTTACATCAAGTAATGTTATCCAAATGTTACTGCTCTCACAGGCATATTAAGCTTGAAGATGAATTTATGAATTCCTCTTTTGCAATAATGATATTAAAATTTACCAGAACGTCCCAGACTTCCCAAATTGACTAATTCCTTGAACGCGACGATCGTGCGTAGTTATGTGTGCGATTAGTTTGCTTGGGAAACAGATTAATTAACTTGGTCATGTTGTTGTTGTTCCCCAAGCTGCCTGGCCGAGCAGCCCCAAGGCCCCGAGCAATTCCAAGGCCATAACCGAGCGCCCCCACAGAACCCTCCCCGCCGACCACAATAAAGCCTGGGTGACCGAAGCCACTCCATGGCGGGGAGCTGAGGAGGGTGCGGAAACGCCCGGGAAACCAAAGCCCCACCCAGGGCCCTGTGCCCCTCGGCAATTATGAAGAGAAAGTTGAGGGGCAAGGGAAAAATGTGACGCTTTGGCTTCCAATCTTGGTAGATTGGGAGGTCAATCCACGGAAAAGACGCCGTCACTTGAGATCTAGAAAATATATAAGTTAAAGGAACAGTCAGAGTAAGCTATGGGTATGGCAGAGATCGCTCAATTCTCACTCTGATAGACCAGCCCATCACCACATGACTAGAACCCAATCCTCTCAGCATCAGCTAGGAAAGGCCCTAGTCATGTAGTAATGTACGGTACACCCTATGTGGTGGATTGTGTTCTTTTATTTCATAAATTTTATTTTAGTAAGCGTTGTTTCCACATAGCGATTAATTTGACTTTATATTGTCTTTGTCCCAGTTTTGGTTTGTTTAGTTTGTAAGTTTTACATTTTAATTACACAGCACTTATCCCTGTCTATACATTCTAGGATACAAATCGTGACCCTGCTTTCTCCTCATACTGCTAAATTGAACAGGCACAATTCATATAGGCCTACTGTACTAGACAAAGAAATTAGCAAGAAGATTTAATTCAGTCTGAGATAGCTTAGTTCAGCCAATCATTTGTGTCCTAAAGTATACGTAAAGAAAAATAGTTAGGTAAACATGTACAGTAAACCCTCGCCATCTCGGACCTCTAGAGGTCGGAAACCCGTACTAGCCGGACTGGCTACGGCCTCTCGGACATGTACTTCCGTATTTCGGACATTTCCGTCATCGTTCCGACAGTGTCCGACGTTGTCGGATGACGCCCTCACGTCACCGGGCAATAAGGGTGAATATCCAACAAACAGAAGGGACGTCCGACGCCATCTACATCCGGGGCAAATTTTTGTTGCGTGAACTATTAGTTATATGGGATTAATTAGGTTAGGTCCGAACCATCAGGCATATACTGTACCCCTATATGTTCGTAAACACCAAATAAAAGTCATAATAAATTGTTATAATTAATAAATGATATACAGTAAACCCCCGCTAACTATAAGGGTCGTATTTGTCATTAATATGATAAATTTCACATGGGGGGGAAAAAAAAAAAAAAAAAAAAAAAATCCCCGCGCTGTAGGCCTAATCCCTCCCCTCCCTGTCCCAAGCCTCAACTCCGACCCCGTTACTGTGATGATGTTGATAAGCCTATCTTATTTATTATTTATCTATGTGCTGGAAGGATATTATATTTTTTAATTCCATCACATTAGAAATGATTCAAAGATAACAAAAAGTCCAAATAAGACAGTTATGTTAATGTATAAGGGAGTTAGGTAGATGAATTAGAGAGATAGATAGATAGAAAGAGTGTATATCGAGGGAACAAAACAAAACAAAAAATGTATCAAATGTTAATCTTCCGTCTCTGCTCGCACGGAGGGGAGGGTTGAAATATTGTGTTGACTATCTTATTTATTATTTCTCTATGTGCTGGAAGGATATTATATTTTTCAATTCCATCGCATTAGAAATTATTCAAAGATTACAAAAAGTCCAAATAAGACATAGTTATGTTAATGTATAAGGGAGTTAGGTAGATATGCATTAGAGAGATAGATAGATAGAAAGAGAGTTGAAGAGGGGGAGTGAGCAATTTCATGTGGAAAAAAGCTAAAAATACCCTGGCAAAGAACTTCCGAACCATCGGTAAATCTCGGTAAAAAAAATGTAAAGTCGAGCCAAAGTGTTTGTTGTGCGGGCAAGGGGTAGTACTATGCAACTTTCGTTAGTGAAAATTTGTTGCAAGAGTGTTCGTTGTGCAGGGGTTTACTGTACTGTGTTTTGTATTACAGATTATAGGGTTCGAATAGGGTTGTCTTAGTTTTCTAGGTTAACGCGGACGTCTCTCTTGAGGTCGGATTTTTTCCGTAGTCTCCGATTTCATTGTTGTCTCGGACGGACATTGGTTAGGTCAGACACAAGCCGGACTCCGGACATCTCGGACTGGGTCTCCCCCCAATTAGTCCGAGATAGCGAGGGTATACTGTATACATAATTAAAAACGGAAATCTTGCAAAACAAAGAAATCAAAACTAGAACCCGTACAAAGACAAACCACTGTGGAAATAACGCATTGAAGATTTAACAAAACAATATTATGTTCTTTGATTTGATTTGACTTTGACTTTATATTGTCCTTGTCCCAATTTTGGTTTGTTTAGTTTGTAAGTTTTACATTTTAATTTCAAAATTTTACTTGGCATTATTTCCATAGTGATTTTGATAAGTTCATTTGTCTTTATAATGCGTCGCCCCTGTTTTGGTTTGTTTATTTTGCAAGTTTTACATTATAAGTTTGAAACTAGACACCAACAAAATCAACTAGTCTAACCTTGTGCCCATCCCACATCCCCTCCGGCCCTCCAGACTCCAGAGCGCTCACTATTCTCGTCCTTCTCATCATCTCTAGTGGGCAGCTCCTCCTTATCCTCTTTCCCGAGGCTTCCGCCGCGCCAACCAGACACGGTCTCGTTGCGCCGACCGCTGTCTTTCTGCCGTTCCTCGATCTCTATCTCTCTCGCTGGAAAGAAAAGGATACAGTAAAATTAATGTGTAAATTTATCAACCTGCATAGAAATGGGGATTGGGCCTGAGTAAATAGATAGATAGCCTTATGTTGTCTATCATAACATAAAAAATAATAAAAACAAATAAAAATAAGAAATTATTTTAATAATAATTAATACACATCTTTCAGTTAAACATGGGAAAAGATTATCTGTACTTAGACTCCCCCTATCTTACTATTGCCAGATGCCTTGATCCTCGATGAAGTAGCCACTAGCTTCCTCTGGGACAGGGTTGTGAATGACCAATATCCCACAGATCACATACTGACAAATTATATTATTTTATCTTTACCAAAACAGTAAAATCTATTTCTGCCCCAAAAACAACAAAAACATACAATAATAGTGTTTTTGAAATATACATAACCTGGTTAAACTTGGGTGAGGGCTGGTCCTATCCAGAGTGAGGTTTGGCATCCTCTACCCAACCTTAGCTGTTTCTTTCTGTCTCTTTTCCTGTAAGGCCGTACTACTTTCCTTTTAGGTGCTGGCGAGATCGCCCAATTGGGTGGCACTGCAAGGTGGGCTGCGGATGTTGGGAGCATTGGCCCGGGGGTGCAAGCCCATGGGCTGATGATCCCCTCCCCCACTGCCCTCTCTGAGACAGATGTCATCTCACCCTAGCCCCTTCAGGGGCCCGAGCATCAGGATGGCTTCAGTCTACTAGACTCGGGACTGCTCGGCCAGACAGTCTGGGGAACTACAACAATAATAACAACCTGGCTAACCCTCGGAATCCGGGAGGCCTCAAATGAGGCAAAATGTGCGGCTAAAAATCGTCGCTATAATCATCAGAACTCGGCAACCACGCGTTGTAGCGACGTCATCTCTACAGACAACAAAAAGTTCTACAATTTGCAAAAACATTGACTGCTCTAGGTGGTCCCAATCAGTAGCTCCTGAATTATGAAGTTTGACTATACCAAAATTCATATGAGGCCCCCCGGATCCCATGGGTTAAACTACTACTGCTTGGGGCGGTTCAGCCAGGCAGCCTAGGGAACGATAACAACTACTACTGGTGAAATATAGAGTAGATAATGTCAACGTACCTCTCTGTAGTTGAGCTTGGCGGTCCAGGGCGGCCTTCCTCTCATTGTAGGCCTGTTCCTCACGCTCCCTCTGTTCTCTCTCATGACGTTCCGCATCTTCGCGCTCCTTCTTCAGTTCTTCGTCGCGTCGCTGTTGTTCATCCTCGTCCTTCTGGATGAAGTATTTCTCCTTTCGCTCACGACGCCTGGCGGGACACACACACAGATTTAATATTTAATTTATAATGCAAAACTTGCAAAATAAACAAACCAAAACTTGGACGGACACAGTAAAAAGACAAATCCCCAAGGGGTAAGGGGGCCTTTATCTAATGGCGGAGGGAAAAAAGAATATGCCTCACGTATCCTACTGCGTGTCGTACAAGGCGAATAATAGGGGGGATGGCGATAGACTTGTGGACCAACAGCCATTACTATGCAATAAAGTCTTTATCTTAGCACTGTCTTGGTATGGCACGGCCGAGGCTGGTGGGGTGCGGATAGGTGCCACAGGGGATCGAGTCTTACCTGGGCGCTGTTTGGCACCACACCTGTGTCGGCAAGTGTTTGCATATTGGAGCAGTGTTGGGGCAGGATTTGATTGTTCTATAATCCAATTGCCTAATATACAGTAGAGTCTTGTTATGGTGCTGTCTTTTTGTAACACTGTTAAGGCTGGTGTGGTTGCAGATACTGCAGGGGGTTGAGTCTTGCTGAGGCACGGTTAGCACTATACCAACATCAGCCACAGTGATGACTTGGTGGGGCAGTGCTGTGGCGGGATTTTATTGTACTACAGTACACTCCTTTTTAACTACTGAAAGGCAACTCCGTCTGAGCCGTTACAATGCATGTAATGGAAAAATTATGTTAAACCATTGTACTGTATGTATGTGGAAAGGTACATACACTTTAGAGTTTAGACTATTTATTTTTCTCTTGATAAACATGCTTTGGATGTTGGATTGCCTACATTGGTTCCTATGCCACAATTAAAATGTGAAGGCTAAATTGATCCCAATCAATTTACTCCAAAATAATATAAGGAGATTAACAGTCATTTGGGGAAAGGGGTCGGGCGCACGTTGGACTAGATAATAGTCCATCAGGCGCCTGGCCCGGGGAGACGGTTTATATGAAGGGTGCGCCTGGAAGTGTGGTGGCCGGCTTGTGGTTTCGCTCTGCTGCATGTCTGCCTGCCGAGATCGGAACCTCTCCGGGTGGTCGAGGGCAGGGGAAGTGCTGGAGGGACCTTGGTGACCCTGGTCTCTGGGTCTTCTCCTGGATGACCTAGATGTGTGCTCATTGTTATGTCCCTATTCGGGCTCTGTCTGAGTCAGAGTCCCCCCAAAAAAGTCCCTGAGTATATACAGTACATATACAGTACATATACAGTACATATATAACAGTTTATTATATTGTAAAAATTCTCCTACTCATCGAGACAGAGAAAAGGGCGAGGGTACACAAAAGTGTAAGTGGTCCCAGACCCTGAGAATTGGAACCTTGAATGTTGTTTCTGTTCAGGATCTGTCTCGAGTCGGCCACCCCCAGCAATGAGGTATGTGCCTGAGTATATACATACATACATATACAAGAGAATATTCTAACCTCTGCTCCTTCCTCTCAGCCAGCCTCTTCTTTCTCTCAACTTCCAGCCGAGCATTGAAGTCGTTAAGTTTCTTCTCAACATCGGAGTGTCGCGTGGACTTAAGTTGGTCAAGGAAGATGGTGCGGTCGATATGCATGCGTTCCAGTCGCTTGGAGTGGTCCAGGCTCACTCGGTGTTCCTCCACCAGGCGAGTCACTCGTTCCTCTTCTTGGGACTGCCAGAAGTCCTTGTCTTTCTCCTGGTAAGGGGAGGGGGAAAAAGGATATCAACATCTTTTCGTATTATGAAGTTTTCCTTTATTACAGCAAAATATTATTATGGTAGTTTACTTTCCTTATATTCATATAAACCTATTTATGATACTAGTAGTTAAAACAATTTTGGTAGACATTATTTGAATCACGTTTTAGAGCATAGCATATTTCATAGTACAGTACTGTATTATTATGTTTCATAGTACAATACTGTATTATTATGTTTCATAGTACTGTATTATTATGTTTCATAGTACAATACTGTATTATTATGTTTCATAGTACAATACTGTATTATTATGTTTCATAGTACAATACTGTATTATTATGTTTCATAGTACAATACTGTATTATTATGTTTCATAGTACAATACTGTATTATGTTTCATAGTACAATACTGTATTATTATGTTTCATAGTACAATACTGTATTATTATGTTTCATAGTACAATACTGTATTATTATGTTTCATAGTACAATACTGTATTATTATGTTTCATAGTACAATACTGTATTATTATGTTTCATAGTACAATACTGTATTATTATGTTTCATAGTACAATACTGTATTATTATGTTTCATAGTACAATACTGTATTATTATGTTTCATAGTACTGTATTATTATGTTTCATAGTACAATACTGTATTATTATGTTTCATAGTACAATACTGTATTATTATGTTTCATAGTACAATACTGTATTATTATGTTTCATAGTACAATACTGTATTATTATGTTTCATAGTACAATACTGTATTATTATGTTTCATAGTACAATACTGTATTATTATGTTTCATAGTACAATACTGTATTATTATGTTTCATAGTACAATACTGTATTATTATGTTTCATAGTACAATACTGTATTATTATGTTTCATAGTACAATACTGTATTATTATGTTTCATAGTACAATACTGTATTATTATGTTTCATAGTACAATACTGTATTATTATGTTTCATAGTACAATACTGTATTATTATGTTTCATAGTACTGTATTATTATGTTTTTAACACCAACAAACTTCACATCTAAACTTAATTAATGAAATCAACAAATACATGTGGCACTCCAAGGACCCCAACCTAGGATACTCACATCGAAATTCCGCGCACTATGCATTACGCTATCAATACAGTAAAATAAAACTTAAAGTACCGGCATTCGTTTGTTTATTTTGCAAGTTTTACATTATAATTTTTAATATAGTACCGTATCAAATTAGGGTATGTACAGTATATTGGTGATGGGCTGGTCTATCAGAATGAGAGTTGAACGTTCTCTGCCATACCCATAGCTTACTCTGACTGTTCCTTTTACTTATATATTTTCTAGATCTCAAGTGACGGCATCTTTTCCGTGGATTGACTTCCCTACTGCCAACCCTGGCAGATTGGGAGCCAAAGCGTCACATTTTTCCTTTGCCCCTCAACTTTCCTTTTATAATTGCTGAGGGGCACAGGGCCTTGGGTGGGGCTTTTGTTTCCCGGGCGTTTCCGCGCCCTCCTCAGCTCCCCGCGTTTGAGTGGCTTCGGTCACCTGGGCATTATTAGTGGTAAGCTGGGAGGGTTCTGTGGGGGTGCTCGGTTATGGCCTTGGCCTTGCTCGGGACCTTGGGGCTGCTCGGCCAGACAGCCTGAGGAACAGCAACAACAGTACATAAACTTAGTATGATGATGTTTGTAACATTACAGTAAATCATGTATTTGCTCAGGCCCATTCCCCACTTTTCCCGCTTTTTGTTCTGGGGGTGGCCGACTCAAGACAGAGCCAACATAACAGAAAACAATGAACATAGAAAATCACAGTAAATTAAAATTTAAAACTTGCTAACTAAACAAACCAAAACTTGGACAAAGACAATATAAGGCAAAATAACTTATCAAAATCGCTATGTGGAAATAATGCTTACTAAAATAAAAATGTTGTTATGAAATAAAAGAACACAATCCACCACCATAGGGTGTACATTACTACACGAGCAAGTTAATCTATTTCCCAAGCAAACTAATCGCATACATAACAACGCACTATCGTCACGTTCAAGGAATTAGTAAAGTTGGGAAGTGAAATATCGATCTAATCATTATAGTAACTCCTCTACTCACTTTCTCTAACATTTTCTTAAGCAGGGGTATCTCGACCAGACTACGATTTAATATCCATTTATCGAATACTGGATATCAATCTAATCATGTAGTCAAACCATAAAATCATAACTCCTCTACTCACCTTCTCTTCCTCCAACATTTTCTTGAGCAGGGGAATCTCGACCAGTCTCTTGGCCCTCTCAAAGTAGTCCACCTTCTTCTCTTGTGCCTTCAGTCTCTGCTGCAGTTCCTTACGTTCCTTCTCCAGCTCCTCCACCTGTCGCTGTAGGATCTCCTCCGGGCCCAGGTTGATCAACTCCTGAACACAAACGGCAAATTAGGGTTTTAGTTCTATATATAATAACGTTAAGGGGAGGTGAGCCATTTTGCTAGACCCCCTTCTCCCTCATGTTTTGCCTCATTAGTTATCAAATTTTAAGATGTTTGCCCCATTAGGTTGTCGATTTTAAGACCTTTCGGCCTATTTCTCAATCAACAATAAGAATTGTTGTGTTATTCAAGTGTCATTTTTTTCCTGGCAAGCAATAGTGAGCTTGTAATTTATATATAAAACAAAAAACATAATAAAATAAGTAAATCAACCCTTAATTTACCTCCTCGTCGAACTTCTCCATCATCTTTTGGCCGTAGGATGTTTGGGAGATCTGCAGGAGACGGTCCTTGATCTGCTTGGTCTGGATCTGTTTGAGCTGTTCCTCCTGACGGGCCTTCTCTCGGCGGCTGGCCTCGCGCTCCAGACGTGACTGCTCCTCCTCCTTCTGTTTCTTCAGTTGCTCCTCCTGTAGGCAAAATTAGGAATCAGTGGGAGAATATAGTGGTGTGTGCTAAACCAGGACAATTTGGTTTTAAGACAGGAGTGAATATATATTTTTTTCCTCTAAATTCCCACTATTCCCTCTCGGGCATAGACTGAGAGCCTGTACATTCTACCGCTCAACACGGTGAAGCCTGTGAGGGCTCGTTCAAGTGTAGGGCAATAAAGACAATATAAAGATTATCTATGAATAAATTCATGGTTACAGATAGCGTGCCTGACTGCTGATCAAAGGGTTGGCAGTTTGATCCCACCCCGTGCCATTATTGGTAGACGTCAGAGTTTGAACACTCGGGTCAAGCAAGCAATTCGTGGCAAATGTCCAGTAAATCCCCTGTAACAAGGGCACGCCCTAGCCATGTTAATCAAGGGAGTGCATAGCGTTAAAAATTGAATCACCATAATGGAAGATATACTCCAGTACTTTACAATGACCTCGATAGGCCCCCAATTTTTTTATGATCAGGATACGTTATGTTCAAAAACTTTTAAAACTGTGTTTGTTTACCTGTGCCCGTCGGATGGATTCCTCACGCTCCAAGTTCTGGTTCTCGAGCATCTCCTTGCGCTCCTCAATGATGTGCTGGCGCTGCAGGATCTTAAGGTGATCACGCTGCTTCGTCTGCTGGTAGAACTGGATGGTCTGGGCTCGCATCGGCTCCATCTCTTTCTGCGGGGGAAGAACAGTTGGTTGAAATTATTAATCTGTCGTTATGTTTTTTAGCTGATGAATAATGTATGTAAAAGTAGAAAAAAATCACCAATAACTTACTACATCTAAATTAGGTGTAAAATAAAACAGTGCTATACTGTACTAAAAACACCTTAATATACTGTAGTACTGTATCTACCGTATCGAAATACAGTAAATAAAAGCATAATAAACCACGCAAATCACTCTGTAATGATAACAGCAACCAGTTCCACACATACCGTCTTGTTTTCCGGCACAATGAGGTCGAGGCAGGACTGTAGCGCGGACCCCATCTGGACCAGCTGGCACCGGACAGTCTCTGAGGGTAGGGACTGCAACATGGGGCCCTCGGGTAGGTCTTCGCGTTGGGACTCACTTAGGTCGGCACCAAAGTGGATGCACTCACTGCGGTGGTCCACGCGTATCTGGAAAGAAGTTTTGGATCGTGAATTTGGAAAGACCAGTCGATAGCTAAAGGGTGTCGAACGAAAGCCGTGTCCATTATTTTTAGTCTATATTATTGTGTATGTTAAGATAAAATTATGGTTTATAGTTCAAATTATGTCTTTGGAATTGATAAAATGACCAAAACATTGCTAATTCATGTTAATTTTCTTGTATTCCTTCTCATATTCACGTAAGTCTTCAAACAATATCACTCTGGTGACACCCTGGATAGCTATAAAATCAAATCTCACTTGGCAATGTCAAAATTGTATGTATGTATGTATGTACAGTCAGGACCCCAATACACGATTCCACAATGCGCGAAAACCCTAATACACGAGTTACCCCTCGAAAATAACATTAATTAATTAAACATTAATTACACGAGGTGGTACCACAATACACGAATCGAGAGCTAAGAAGGGGCCAAATCCGCTATTCCCGCTTGATACGCGAGCACGTAAAGCTCTCTAAGTCAACTGGTTCAGTTGTGATGACGATTTCCGTGGAGAGAACTTTGTGGCGATATCAGCCACTTTTCACTACTTAACAATAACACACACTCACACACGAACAAGCGACGCCTCTCCTTCTTGTGGTTGGAGATGCGCGGCGTCGGTCCAACCGGCTGTTGTTTACATGCGTCGGACGGACGCCTCGCACACTAAGCTTACAGGCTTTCAAGCTGCCGGTGCCTCAGAGCCCTACCGGGTTCCGCGGGCGCATTTGTTATGGGTTTCTCAGAGCCCAACCGGGTCTGGTGGGTTAATTCATCTCGTTTCCAATTTATACATTGCACATTTATTTTATACATTAACTGTTAAGCTCTTCAAAGTCTTCATAAGCCTAAACAATATTCTGAGACTCTGCGGATTATACGAGTTGACTCTACACACCCCATAGCTGGGGGTGGCCGACTCGAGACAGGGGCAACACAAATAGGAACAAGTGGAAATCTCCCTAACTAACCTGCAGATCATTATGGCGCACCAAGTCCACCAAGATGCGCTCCAGGTTGAAGCCGGTGACAAAGACACTGAGGTGGAGGAGCCTCTTGAAAGTGATAGACTGGTAGAGTTGAGCCACCTGCTTCACCAGTCGGGTGATGGTCATCTCCTGCAGTGCCTGCACGTACTGGGTCAGACCTGTACGCAAAACAACATAAGTTTAACTCTTCTGTACCGGTGACATCTTTTTCAATATAATCTGGTAACTATTAGATTATTTCATTCAGCATAAGAAGGATGTCTGCTAATTAAAAGGCAACAGACTATCTCAATTATTTTTGCTACCATATATCCTTCCTAAACTTCATAAAATCTTCTAAATGTAGCTGGAATAATATCATAAAGACATCGGCGGTACAAAAGGGGTAAATAATCACAGTTGCGGTGTCTATGGAGTCTCGTAAGGCGGATTTATACAAACAATATTTCCCAGCTTATGTATATAATATATTCATCTATCACCCTGTAAAGTACTGTACAGTACACTCTACAGCACAAATCCTGATACAATATGAGCCCTTAGGGGAGGAGAAAAAAAAAAAAAAAAAATCCAAATTGTAAACATAAGGAATATAACAAATAAATGAGGATGCAATTCAGTTTGGGATAACTTTGAATATGATGCCACGATTTATGTCCCAGAGTGTCCATTAAAAAACATGTCCTGCTAGTGCTACTGACCAAGCTCTGGGTGTTCCTGTATCCACTCAGTGTGTCCCTGCATGCGGGTACACAGGTGCAGCGGGTCAAACTCAACCTCCATCAGCCGGTACAAGTTATGCAGCTCCTGGGGCACGGCCGTCACCACGTTGAACCGAATCAGATCCCTGCAAACAGTTTATGATTAATACACTGCTCCCACATACATACATTAAAGACTATGATCTACATGTGAGTAGGTCAGTCTCTTTGTTCACCTAAGGGCTGCATACAGTATAATTAAATAGTAGATGTACAAAAGAGTAATAGTGACACCTCTTTCATCTCATATAAATAGCTTTCATTAATTTCATTTGGGGTGTTATTGGGATTCAGAACGATGTTAAAAATAAACTCGAGAGCCGTGGTGGTCGAGTGGTGAGCACGCTCACGTGTGAATCTGCAAGACACGGGATCGAATCCCTGCCACGGCGGACATTTAGTGGGTGTGGTAGTACGTCCTAGCATGTGTCACATGTTCGCACCCAGTCAGGGAACATCCTGACGACGTATACAGACTAAACACACATAACAAAGCCACTCCAACAGCTTCCTCTCTCTCCAACACCCCTTCTCCCCTCTCTACACGCTTCAGAAAAATAGGAAAAGTAGAATGTAAATAAGAGGTGCCATTGTAAAGGCTTATCCCTCAATACTTCATCTGATCTGAAGTGGGAAGTTTGGGTTAAGAAAGGACGGTCATAGTAGGGCTAGGGTTTGTATTAGGCTATGTACGGCATCATCAGTATGATATTGCATTACCTGGGAAGTAAGACTGTTGGGAGGCATACAATGCTATATACAGTATTAGAATTTATTACCTGATAAGTGAGACTCTGGTGGGAGGCTTGGGTAGAGATAGGAGGGTGGCCAGCTTGTCAATCTTCTCAAGGGCGGACTTCTCAGTTTCAATGAAGCGGTCAAACTCCGGATGGGCTGACGGGAGGGGGATGGCCAGGGTAGCGATCAACACAATGGACGCTCGCTTACCCACTTCCTCAGCTACAAAGAAAGTAGAGTTAAAATAAGTTCTCGTAATGGATTAAATAATTTAAAAAAAATCAACACACAGACACAGTCCATAGAAAAGTAAACCCCATTATAACTATTCTATCAAGTCTAAACTAAAGCAAATAACTAGTTAAGAATCCTTATACATATACAGTGGTTTCCATTTTATTTTAACCCATTGATCAGGGCAGGGGGCTAGGAATCCTCCTCCCCTTGTATAATTCTACTAGTCAACGAGACAGAGAAACAGGCAAGGGAACACGAAAGTAGTCCCAGACCCTGAGAATAGGAACTTTAAATGATGTTCCTGTTCGGGCTCTGTCTCGTGTTGGCCTTCCCCAGCAATGGGGTATGTGCCTATGTATATACATACATACATACATATCAGGGCTGACGTCTACCTTTAGGTAACTGATTGCAACGCCACCTTGAAGAATACAAAATTAATATAAACAACAACAACAACACTCACCAGTAATATTCTTCTTTTGGTCACGCAGGAGTTGGAATAGTTTGAAGAGTGCTGCAGCATGGAAGAGCATGTTACCAGCCTTCCAGAACACCAGGGACAACTTCTGGTAGTAGGAGGCCATCACATGGGGCTTGGGCATCTTCTTGGACTTGTTCATGAGGTCGGAGATGTCCTCGATGGCCTTGTAAGCTTCCTGCCACAACTCCATCTTTATGGCGTAGTTCAGTTGCTCCAGACGGGTCTCCAGGTTCATCTGCGGATATATGTTAATATTAAAATGTAAAACTTGCAAACTAAACAAACCAAAATTGGGACAAGGACAATATAAAGTCAAATTAAATTATCAAAATCGCTATGTGGAAACAAAGAAACTACATGTTAAATGTCAAAATATTATTTAAAATCAAATCATCAACTTTGTGTGTGAGGGGAATAGAATTATATATTTAAATTCTAAACACCCATAGGAATTCCTAATATTTGTTTGAAAATGTACGGCCCGAATCTAACATAAGTATTGAAAAGGAGGAATTTAAGGGCATCTTTAAGTTTAGTTCTATCAAAATATACAGAACTAGTGGGAGTAGAGCTAAGTGATGCATTATTAAAATATGTATAAACATTTATGAAATAATTACCATTCCTAACGAACCTGTCAAAGTGCAAATCTATAATAAAGCAAAGCTCTGAATATACTAAATCTAAAGGCAAATTGGTATACAAAGTTAAGCTATGTACCGAGGTAACTTTCGGCATGGTATTTATTTTATCAATAACTTCTAACGAATTGTCAACACTCCAATAATAGTTAATGCCAGTTCTTCTCATGATGGTATTACAATATCTTTTATGAGTACTTTTAATGTATTTTAAGCAATTTACTACTTGTTCTGATAGAGTTTTAGTGGTAGCAAATTTTGCTCCGGCAATAAAGCGATATTTATAAGGTCTTTTATGAAATTTAGGTAACATGTATAATTTTGCAATGCACTTGTTCTTATCATAATATCAAATAATCGATTAAGTTATCAATATTCAGATTATTTTGAATTTCATAAACAGAATTACCGCTTTACGTAATTTCTTACATGTTAATATATTATAATGTAAAACTTGCAAAATAAATAAACCAAAACAGGGATGACACAATATACTGACAAAAGAACTTATCAAAATCGCTATATTTATGAATTGCTATTGTCTGCCTCCCAGTGTCCCAAACATTAATCTATTTTTATTTCTAAATCAATAGTCCATCCAAATGTCACCAGATCCAGAAATCACCATTAAGGAGTTGAGATGTCTTTTGGTTTGGGAGATATGAGGTCAAAGTCGACGTGCATATTCACAACGACCATACCATGAAAATTATGCTTTTGAGAGTTACCTATCCAGGGTTAAGGAGTTGAGATTGAAGGATGTATTATTCCCAAGGATTTTAATAAAATACTTTAAATACACTTTTTTTATTTAACATATTTCCACTACTGACAAGACTATCTTATCCGCAAATAGAGGGCTGTCGAGTCAAAAAGTTATTATACTATCTCTTCTAGTACCAAGAGCATTAACCTTTCTAAAACTGGGCGTTTCCGCACCCTCCTCAGCTCCCCGCCATGGAGTGGCTTCGGCAACCCAGGCTTTATTGTGGTCGGCAGGGAGGGTTCTGTGGGTGCGCTCGGTTATGGCCTTGGCCTTGCTCTGGGCCTTGGGGCTGTTTGGCCAGGCAGCTTGGGGAACAACAACAACAATAACAACCTTTCTAAAACTAACACATTTTCTCTCTTCACACATTTCCGCTACCGTGGGATGATTTTGTGCGTACCTGCTGTGTCTCTGGGTTGTTAAGGTTGACGGCCGTAGCGGACCCCTGCTGCTTCTGAATGTGGGACAGATGGGTGCGCAGGTTGTCACACAGCTTGCGGAACTCTGTCTTGCGGCTGTACTTCTCACAGAACTTGAAAGCCTGGGAGAGATTTGAAATTTTGTGATGTTAGGAAAAGAAGCTGGCAACTTGTGATTTGGCAATGAAAAAATATATTGTTTTACAGTTTAAGTTAAAATGTACACTAGTGTCAATGCTGCTAGTAAAAAATATATATAAATATATACAGATACAGTTGGTCAAAGTTCCAGCTGACCCACCCTCGCTCTGAGGTTCGCAGAATTATCTGGCACTACTGGTGTAGGAAGGAGATGTCTTACAAAGATTGGGATTGGTAGATCTGATTTCGGTAATATCATTATTAGAACATATACTAAACAAGGGAAAGTAAGCCTATCTCAAATAAAAATGCATACATCGCTATGTATGATCCCGAACATTCACCCAAAGTTTGTAGATTTGCTTAAATATTCTATCTATCTATCTATTGCCTGACACCGTGATCCCCGAAGGGGTGGCCACGAACGAACCGCCCCCATGCACCTCTGTCCCCAGTCAGTCGACGCCCCTCCCCCCAACAAAGCACCGCCTTCGTTCATGTACTTCCTCACTCCATCCTTCCACCTCTCATTCGGTCTACCTCTCCCTCTCTGTCCCTCCACCTCGCTCTCGTACACCCTCTTAGTCATTCTCTCGCTTTCCATACGTTCCATATGGCCGAACCATCTCAAGTTGTTCCTTTTCACACTTTCCAGCACATCTACCTCCACACCACCCCTCCTTCTTACTTCCTCATTAGTCTGTCTATCCCTCCATGTAACTCCGCACGCACTCCTTAAGTACTTCATTTCCACTGCTCTCACTCTTGGTCTGAGTCTCTCAACCAACGTCCATGCTTCGCTTCC
Organism: Paralithodes platypus; assembly: GCA_032716605.1. Classification (NCBI taxonomy): domain Eukaryota; kingdom Metazoa; phylum Arthropoda; class Malacostraca; order Decapoda; family Lithodidae; genus Paralithodes; species Paralithodes platypus. Next base: position 66,432,704 of record CM064485.1, read on the forward strand.
GTAAGTCAGTGTCGGGGTTACCACACTGTCATGCAAGGACTTCTTCACTTCCATACTGACCACCCTATTTCTTGTTACTGCTTTTAGCGTTCCTACAACCCTCTTCCCCTGTTGTACCCTCTCCCGCACTTCTTCATCCATAGTCCCATCTTTACTCAACACACTGCCCAGATACTTAAGAGTTGACGATCTCCATAGCCTGACCGTTCAGCTTCACCTCACACTCTGTGACTTCACCCCTTTCGAAGACCATAACCTTGCTCTTCCCCGCATTTACCTTCAAATTCCGTTTTTCGCAGTTCCAAACTCATTTACCAGACCTTGCAACTCCCATTCATTATCAGAACTGTATCATCCGCAAACAGCAGTATAGGTAGCTTCCACTCAATTCCCTCCCTTTTCAGCGATACACCAACATCCACTGCTCTTGATAGTATTTCTTTCATGACTCCATCCATATATACAGTAAACAACCACGGGGACATCACACACCCCTGTTTCAAACCAACATTCAGGTCAAAGAACTCGCTCTGCTCACTCTCCACACGTACTGCCGCCTTTGCACCCTTATACATGCTCTTCACTGCCTTCAGCAACTTGCCCTCTAGTCCGTATATTCTAAGTACTTTCCACAAACCTTCTCTATCCACTCTGTCATAGGCCTTCTCCAAGTCCATAAAGGCAACATACACCTTTTGTTTCTTCTCCAGATATTTCTCCACAACACAATTCAGGGTAAAAATCTGATCTACACATCCTCTTCCCTTCCTAAAAACCTCCCTGCTCGTCGCCTATCCATTTCTCCGTTCTCACTCTCACTCTCTCAATCACTACCCTACTGTATACCTTCCCTACTACGCTTAGAAGACATATTCCTCGGTGGTAACCACACACTCCTCTTTCACCTTTGCCCTTATATAGGGGGACTATTATGCCAGTCTTCCAGTCATCGGGTGCACTCCCCTTCTCCCATGCTAGTTTGCACATTTTTCATAGCCTACCCATTCTATCACTATCTCACCACCATACCTCAACATTTCCCCACACAATCCATCTGTTCCTGGTGCTTTCCCCAACTTCATTCTTTTCATGGCTTCCCACACTTCTGACCTGATCCCCACCTCCTCCTCCACTACTTCTCTTCTTCTCCCTCCCATACCATATCCAGCTATGTTTGCTGGCTCTTCATTCCTTACATTTAGCAACTCATTGCTATCGACTCTCTCTTGCTTCTCGGCTAGCATTCTCCCATTCTTATCTTTCACACCCTTACTGTTTCCCTTGCTAACTTTCTTGACTTCTTTCCAGAACAGTTTCTTACTCTCCCTCCATTTTACACTCAGATTCCTTCCAAATTCCTCATCTACTCTTCTCTTACTTTCCTTCACTACTCTCTTCACCCTCTTACTCTCCACGTACCTCGCTCGTTTGTCTCTCGAAATCTTCATTCCCTCTACTACCCAACCACACTCTGCTTAAATATTCAAGTTATTATATCCACTGATTGGCAACGCATATAAAACCTGCTGGTTGCCACAACATACTTTACTCAAATTTATAAGAATACATATTTCTGTTATATTGGTGGCTGCTTAATGAAGGAGTATTTAGTCTTCACAACGTGAATATTACACATTCTAATTTGCAGTAATATACTATACAGGACAGACACAGGTAACACATTAATGGCAAGTGGTATCCTGCACCACTACACCAGTATTGCCAGCTAATTCTGTGACCCACCCAGAGCGAAGGTGGGTCAGCTGGAATTTTGACCAACTGTACATGGTAAGCTGCAAAGTATATCAACAAAAATATAAGAAATACCAACTGCCAATATTACACAGGTTAATCTTCTTCCTCTTGCAAACAACTGATCACACTCCTGTAAATCATAAACTGACTACAGCATATCAAGGTATTCACAAATTGCAAAATATAAATAAATAATAACGCCAAGTCTGACCTGTTTGGCAATGTCGTGGTAGAGTCGCTCGACACGGGAGTTTGTGCGCAGAAGTTCAAGGCACTGACGATAACTCTCCCACAGGAATTTTACCCAGGGAGTCAGGATGGTGCGGTCACTACGGTCCTGTTAAAAGATAACAATTGTCACGTCTACTGTACTACTTGGTCATGGAAGAAATGGGCTTGGATGAACACATATATAAAACACCAAAGTTAATTAATCATCATATAATTAGGAAAACTAACATATACTCTCACAAACAAATTAGGTAAAATTTAATTATTTATACATTATTAATGCTTTCAAGCACATGGTGATTTCTTCACTATTTTTGCTACTGCGAGGAAGAACATTTAGGAATATAAGCGTTCAAGACTAAGGTAAGGTGGGGTGAATCCGCCGCGAAACGTGTTTTTTTAATAACAGCATCCAACTGAATCAGAATTCAGAATTTTTGTTTACATAACTTTAACATTCTCGCTTTCCTGCACACGCTCATATCATTTTTATTTGATAAAACAAAACATTAAGGTTTGTAATGGGTGGCGTAAACCGTTACTCGCGCGGCGGATTCACCCCGCCCGGCGGGGTGAATCCGCCGCGGTTATATATTATCGATGATTTAATCCTGCCACGGCGATTTTACCCCCAATTAATTAACAATTAAGATGTTTTATTATTAGATTGATATAATCCAAGTATTTTGGTATAATTATATAATTATATATTTATATAATTATATATATTTATGCCTGATTTTTTTTTTTTTTTTAGTTTCCACTTATAAATCACAGACAACCATCTTGTAACGAAAAAAAAGTGTATTGGGAGATGTAAAGTCGCCGCCACGAAAAATGTTCAAGACCGCTTACATATTTTTCAGTTTGAAATATTATGGAAAAATATTTTTCTTCGTTAAATAAATGACAACTACGCATTTTTGTGTTCTATCATCATCTACACGTACTATAAACATACTGTACCTAGAATCAATTCCATATGTATTTGGATTTATGACGAATTGTTTTAGACAAGTATCTTACGTCCGCGGCGATTCCACCCCCCGGCGGATTCACCCCACCTTACCCTATCTAAATCAATCCTCCAATTCATATAAGTTCCTTTAAGTTGTTGTTAAAAAAAATCACCTTGAAATAGCTGAACTAAAATTAAGTCACCTGATGGAAAGTGGAAAATTCAGGTCCGAGAGAAAGGAGGACTATTACCGGGTATATAATCTGGAATACAATACGATACTGACCTGAGCATCCTCCCCCGACACAGCCGACAGCAGTATCTCCTCTGGTGTGGTGAGGTTGTCTAAGTCATCAATATCCACTACAGCCTGGTGACTCTCCTTCCGGGCCGCCTCAGTACGTTCATCAGCCAGTGACAGGTAGTGACGCACCACGGTCTCCAGGGACGACACGTTCACCTGCACACGGGATACAAGGAAATAAATAGTGTGTCCAGGATAGTTTATAGACTTAAAATCTAAACTATATAATGTAGCTATGCTATCTATCTATGTGTATAATATATGATTGAAATATACAGTATAAGAATAATAAACAGGAATGTACAGAATAGTACTACTGTAATGAAATACTGTACTATCAAAACCATTACAGATTATTACATAATATATGCATACCAGTAATGGCTGTAACTGATCAGTACTTTATATGACACTGAAAAACAACTTGTTACTTATACTCTAGAAAATGTTGCAGTACTGCATATAATGTTATACAGTATAAAGGCGTAATAGACAGTTGGGCAAGCAACCCTCTCCCGGAATATGTTAAAGAATCAAACAGGGAACGAAGTGTCCTGCAATAAATTGATATTTTTGTTTAATAACATGAAATTAAACTCACACTTTGGAATATGTTACGGTACTGGTAGAGTCCCTCCTTGGCCAGATGAGACTTCTTAAGGTCCACACACAGCTCCAGGTACTTGAACATGATGGGCTCCAGCAGCTTCTCGGAGTACGTGTTACGCATCTTCCCGCGCTTGATGACCTCGTACAGCACCTCAAGGGCGCGGTTCGCCTTGCCCACATCGATAAATTCTGAAACAATGGAAAAAAATATTATATTCATATTATTTTTCACCAATCCACCAATGAACTTACAAATACACCTAATTAATGAAATCAATACAGGAAAAAGAGACTCCAAGAATATTGAGAGAGGACCAAGGGTTGATTTGTGTGATGTGGAAGAGCAAGCGATAATTGTGCGGAAGATTGTGAGGGCGTTTGAGAAACAAAAGACCAGATTACAGTATTATTACCGGTATTATTACAGTATTATTATTAACAAAAAATACCAGTAGGTAGTTGTTGTTGTTCCCTAAGCTGCCTGGCCGAACAGCCCCGAGTCCCTAAGGAAGGCCATGGCCACGGTCGGGCTTTCCCAGTAGGTAGTAGAAGCTACTGGTATCTTTATTAAAGTTGCAATACAAATAAATTTAGATGAATAATGATGAAAAGAAGACAAATTACTCACAGCAATAGTTTATTCACATTGTATTTTATGCATATTTTCAATTATTTTCCATATTTTCCTACAGTTACAAACAGCCTTTTCCTATGTGTATGAATGAGAAAAAAGGCAAAGCTGCCTGTAACAAGTGCCGCTTAAAAGAGTGATAGAGAGTATGTTGTAGTTGCATGAACTAGATCCGTAGGCGATGGTGTTCTCAAAATAGTCTCAAGTTTCTGTGTTGGTGGTATAATGGTTTAGGTGCTTATAGGTGCTTACAGGTTTAGTTCCCGAAGCTTGGAAGCTTGCAAATGTAGTTCCGATCTTCAAAAAAGGTGATAAATCGATAGCATCCAATTACCGTCCCATTAGCCTCACATCAATCATAGGAAAGTTGCTAGTCTATTATTGCTAGGAAAATTAGAAGCCACTTAGTAAAATTTAACTTAATAAATTCTTCTCAGCATGGATTCACTCAGGGACGTTCTTGCCTTACTAATTTGCTTAGCTTTTTCTCAGAGGTATATGAAGCAGCAGATAGTGACAAGTCATATGATATATATTATTTTTATTAATCTCACCACCACACCCCCAATGAAATTAATTAAATTTAGATTTCAGTAAAGCTTTCGACAGAGTCCCCCATGAGAGATTGATGAGAAAGGTTGAGGCACATGGAATAGGAGGGTCGTTGTTGGGATGGATTAGGTCATGGCTAATTGGTAGGAAACAGAGAGTCAGCATAAATGGTACCAAGTCAGAGTGGGGAGCAGTCAAAAGTGGTGTCCCCCAGGGATCGGTATTAGGTCCCCTGTTGTTTCTTATATACATAAATGACCTAGATTTAGGTATAACTAGTAGGATAAGTAAATTCGCAGACGATACTAAAATGGAGAGATCAATTGATTCAGATAGTGATATAGAGTGCCTCCAAAGGGATCTAGATACCTTACATGAATGGTCAGTAAATTGGCAGATGAAGTTTAACATTGACAAATGCAAGGTATTAAAGATAGGGAAGATGCAAACAAATGTTAATAATAAGCTAGCTAATTTAGAATTAGAAAATTCAGACTGCGAGAAAGATCTAGGTGTGTTTGTTAGCAATGATTTGAAGCCTAGACAACAGTGTATAAGCGTTCGAAACAAGGCAAACAGGATTCTCGGGTTCATCTCTAGGAGTGTGAGTAACAGAACTGCTGATGTTATCTTAAAACTTTACTTGTCATTAGTGAGACCCCATATGGATTATGCTGTTCAATTTTGGTGTCCTTATTACAGAATGGACATAGATTCATTGGAGAGAGTACAACGTAGAATGACAAAAATGATCCATAATATTAGAAATCTTCCGTATAAAGAAAGGTTGAAGAAATTAGGCTTACATTCGTTAGAGAGACGCAGAGTTAGAGGGGATATGATAGAGGTGTTCAAGTGGTTTAGTGGGATTAACAAAGGGGACATGACAAATGTACTAAAGCTCAGTGATAGCGAAAGAACTCGTACCAATGGTTTCAAATTAGATAAATTTTGTTTCAGAAAAGATATAGGCAAATATTGGTTTGGTAACAGAGTTGTAGATGGGTGGAATGGACTACCAAGTGCTATAGTGGGATTAAAAACGATAGGGAGCTTTAAGATAAAATTGGATAAGCATATGGACGAGAAGGGTTGGGTGTGAAGGGGGATCAGCAGGGTTGGGCCAATCAGCGCTCTGCAGACCCCCGTAATCCTGCGTTAATCTCTAACCGTTTTGGTAAGATGATCCTCAGGGTATTAGAGTGTTGAGCCTATAATTGGGCTTTGTAATTGGGGTTGTGTGGGACAGGGATCTGCCTTGCTTGGGCCAATCGGCTTTCTGCAGACTCCCATTTTCTTATGATCTTATGTTCATTCTCTACCGGATCGTCTTTTTAGTTTTCTTCTAGCTATATTTAGGCGATTTTGTGCAGATTAAGAATGATCTGTGGTCGTAAAAAGTGTTAGGTGAGATAGGGTACGAGTACCAATGCAGACGCAAAAATGGGCACTATTTTTTTTTATCGAGTTGCTTCTGTCAACCTATAACAGATTGAAAATTGGGGGTAGGGGGGATAAATAGCAAAAAGGCTATATTTTTAAAGCAAATCAACAATTTTCTTGTATATCTTATTCTTTAAGAGAGAGAAGACAAATAAGAGATGCGTCTCCATTTTTTCACAAAACCATAAGGAGACGCCCCTGGACCTAAGGAGACGCAGGTATGTTTAAAACACAAAAACACACATAAAATGATATAAGTACTTACCTCATGGGTACCAGAAAGAAAGCATGGTACTTTTGGTTGTAAGTTGACAATGCTAAAGCAATAAAACGGACTGACATAGGCCTTATAATATATATTATTAGAGAGACATAAAATATTACTAAACATACTAATTGCTCATGTAGGCCAATAACAAAACAGTTTAGAGGATGCAGGGAAGTTATATATGTAACATTCATGCTAATACGAGGTTTAAATCAAGCACCAGTCGCTAACCCCCAATATTTGGGGAAAATAGGGATAGGAAATGGGCGGAGGGCCTGGAAATATAGTCTATTTTTTCATCACTAGGCTGACAGGGCCCACACAAACATTTGACTGCTGGCAAGAACATGCTTAATGTGATTTTGAATTGCTGAGGGGGTAAAAGGGGTGCGTCTCCTTAGGGCCAGCAAAAAATTCTGGAGGTCCAATAGAGACGCATTTTTCAAACTGTTGCCATACCTCACTGGTAGAAAGCCATTCTCCCCACTATGTATGGTGTAATTAGGGTCGAGTTTCCTTCACCCAGGATAAAAGAAAAGGTTATTATGTTTAACCCTTGTCTAGCGGGTGCTCTGTGGCCGTTTTGGGCCTTTCTGACTGCTATATCAACCATCAGTATGAAAGGAACTGTATTGCGCCGAAAACTAGGTGGAAATCGCTACACAATGACGCCACATACAGCTACGTAGCACTCGTGGAACACTGACAGTGTTACCTCGAAGATGGAAGTTTAGCTGATTTTGCTACCTTGCTCACTTTTAGCGAACTATTGGTTACACTGTCATCCTCCCGCGCGGTGGGGGAACTGGAGTTAGTGTGGGCCGGGAGGCCACAGATGTCGGACGTATGGATCATTACTATCCCACCCATTTTCACTCGATTTCCACCCTTTTTTCACCCGTTTTTTGCCAGTTTTTTCAACTCGACTTATGTTGCGCGCCGCTCTTTAACCCTCCTCTAACGGGTGCTCTGTGGCCGTTTTGGGCCTTTCCGGGCCGTTCTGACTGCTATATCAACCATCAGTATGAAAGGAACTGTATTGCGCCGAAAACTAGGTGGAAATCGCTACACAATGACGCCACATACAGCTACGTAGCACTCGTGGAACACTGACAGTGTTCCCTCGAAGATGGAAGTTTAGCTGATTTTGCTACCTTGCTCACTTTTAGCGAACTATTGGTTACACTGTCATCCTCCCGCGCGGTGGGGGAACTGGAGTTAGTGTGGGCCGGGAGGCCACAGATGTCGGACGTATGGATCATTACTATCCCACCCATTTTCACTCGATTTCCACCCTTTTTTCACCCGTTTTTTGCCAGTTTTTTCAACTCGACTTATGTTGCGCGCCGCTCTTTAAGGGTTAAGGGTTAACCCTCTCACATCCGGACGCGATTTTTGAGCCTATTAGGGATACTTTAAAGCCTTTGTTACCGTCAGGGGTATCAATAAACCTTTAGTTTGTTTACTTCAACCTCTGCAGTTGTCTTTGAGTTAGCTGTGGGCAGAAAACTAATTTTGGAGAGGTAATTATAACAATTTCTTATTGCTAATCTGGCAACCTCTGCATCCTATGGTCTTGAGAGGGTTAATAATGTTAACAAAATAAACACACATTTACAAGGACCTAAGGAGACGCAACCCGGCTACCCTAAGCAGACGTGTGCATCTCTATAAATGCGTCTCTATAGGGCCCAGGGTTCTAGTTAAGGCAGCTTCGTCAATGGTGAAGGAAACTCAACCTTATTTATACCAGACATAGAGGAAAGTATGCTGTTACCAGTGTGGTGTACGACCTTCTGGCATCAATTTGAAAAAATGCGTCTCCATTGGATTTTACTATTTTTGCTGGACCTATGGTGACGCACCCTCACCCCCCTTCAGCCGTGCAAGTAAAAGCCTTTTGATCATGCACTATCAACCTGTAGTAATAGAAACGAGATTCAAATTAGGGAACTGTAAGAAATTTAGCTTTTAACCTAACAAGTGCGCATGGGGGTAATTGGAAACGTCCCCCTGTGCTGACATATTTGAGGTGTTTCCGTCACTAAAATATTCATTGTGCCATTAATAGCATTAATACTTATCCATATGCGCCTATTATGGGTTGATTATAAAGGTATTAACCTGAAACAACAATAAAACAAGTGAAAACAGCGTTTGGATGGTCAAAATCGGAGATATAGCCCGCGAGTTGTATAATGTATGGGTGAGGCAAGCTGCTTTCCCGCCAATTTCCCCCAAGGCCACTGAGACACAGTCGATCGATACTCTCTCTCTCTCTCTCTTGCACTCGCTTGCTATCAGTGATGACAACACCCTGCTTGCAACTCGCTAATGTTAGCACGAAAATATACCTCAGAATAAGGGAATAACAGGGAAAATAGGTGATAACTGAAGGATAGGAGGAAAGTGGAGAAGGAGGGGAGGTAGAGGACTGAGATTTTGCATGGCCCAGGGGCCAAACAAAAATAAAAAAATAAAAATATAGCCTATATTTTTTTTTTCGATGTCAAAAGTTGATTTTTTTTTTCACTCACTCTTAACCCGTATAGCCCCAGCGACGCGCCTGACGCGTCGGCGATGTATGTAACGCACAGCCCCAGAGACGCGCCTGGCGCGTCACCCTAATTGCGCCGACCGTAACCTCAGGTGTAGCCACTCAAGAGGGCTCAGATTTGTATGGGAACTGTGTACGTATCCCACGCAACCGTGCCGATGGTTGAAAACTCTCAAAGTCCACGTGCGTGCGCGCGAGCGCGCAATAACCTGTTTTTTTTGGATAATTGCCTTAAATTTTTTACTCTTGTAAAATCCATTTTCGGGGGCTCTGTAGGACCATTTTTTAAGCTTTTTGAGCGTTTTTTCGTGGTTTTTCCTTCATTCCTAACCCATTCGCTATTGTTTCTGGAATAAAACCATTTTTTGAAAACCGGCCGGGTTCTGGTGCGCAAACATTACAAAACTAGCCGGGGCTCCACGGGTTAAGAGTCTCCCCGCAGTCCGCCGGGGGAACTCTTAAGAGTCTCCCCGCAGTTCCCGGGTTAAAAAAAAAGAAATCCTTAGGTTTTCGTAAGGAATTTGCGAAAACATGATTTTTTTTTAGTTCATCTCATCTCACACAATAACATATGAAAATAATAAGCTGGTGCTATGTGAGCATATTAGGTGATAGTTAAAGAATATTTTGGCCCACCATTCATGCATCTATCTACTCATCCTATGCCTGTGCAAGTTTTTTGTTTTAAGTGTGTCTCCTTTGGGCAATGCGTCTCCATTAGTACTCGTACCCTAGTTAGAAGCCTGTGAATTGCTGGAGGGCGTGGAGGCCCTTTTAAAACTGAATAAACTCATCTAATAGTAGTCAACAGGTGGCGTTGTGTGTGTGTAAGTGTGAGAGTCCGAGTGTAGGGGTTGAGACGGTGAAGCACAGGAACGAGGTGGCTTCAGAGATGGGGTCGTTTCGGGCCATGAGTGAGCACCGTGCCTCATGTGAAGGCAAGATGGCAGGTGCTCGTTGTACTCTACGTGCTTCACATGTCTCACTCCCTAGACTGGAACAAGACCTCACGGGCTTCACTGTTCATTGTAAAGCGGTGAATGTTAAGGCTCTCAGCCTATGCCCGAGAGGAAGTAAGTTGGAATATAGAAAAAAAAAAAAAAAAAAATTAATGTTAAAATGACGTTGCCGGTAAGGAAGGGGTTAAACTTTCGTCAAAAGTTGGCTCGGGTTTTATGGATCTCAAAAATACACAAACCCGAGCTAATTTTTATCAACAAATGCAACATAACCCAGGCCTATTTACTTAACCCTCTCACATCCGGACGCGATTTTTGAGCCTATTAGGGATACTTTAAAGCCTTTGTTACCGTCAGGGGTAGCTATAAACCTTTAGTTTGTTTACTTCAACCTCTGCAGTTGTCTTTGAGTTAGCTGTGGGCAGAAAACTAATTTTGGGAGAGGTAATTATAACAGTGAGAGTAATCTATTTCTTATTGCTAATCTGGCAACCTCTGCGTCCTATGGTCGTGAGGGTTAATACACTTATTACCCCACAATTTCCCTATTCTTAAAAGCCCTTCCCACTATCGGGGGGACGTGTTTTCAGATTCTTGGATGTGTAAATACTAATTTCTATGAGGGGGGGGGGGGGGGCCTTGTTAAGTTGTGCCCCCCCTCAACATATTTTGTATCCCTCGGCAAATGGTTAGATAAATGTTTACCTATGGTCGCGTTAAAATATCCTCAAGTAACCTATTAAAAACTGTTCAGGGGACTGGTTAGAACTTGTAGGATGTTTAATTGAATGTCGGAAATCAGTATTTACTGAGAAATAACAGTCTTAAAATGCGCTATAGGTCACCCAGGGTCCCTGCCCTCTCTTTCCCAGGTAATGTTGTTATGTTAGGTTAGGTTAATCTAATCTAATATTTGTACATTTTGGCCAGTGGGCGGGGCCGCGCGTAAGTGGCGGCGTACAGACCCTCCAGTAAAACATAGCGCATTTTAAGACTTTTATTTCTCAGTAAATATGCCTACTGATTTCCGACATTCAATTAAACATCCTACAAGGGTAGCATTCAAGGAGACTACTGCAGGACTCTTCTTCTTCTTACCTCTGACCGGGTATAGGCTATCCTAGTGTTTACTAGCCTATACCACTTTGAAAAGACATTAGCCTAACCTAGCAACCTTACCTATCCTATCCTAGTATTATAGGTGGGGGCTGCTGCCCCCACACCCCCGCTTTGACTTAGATTTTTGGAGTATTTGTCTGTGAAGTGGGTATTTTTCAATTTGTTGATAACGAAAATCCTCCATGCGGACTACAGGTATATGGAGAAAAATATGGCGAATCTATTGGTGCCTATTTTCCCTAATAAATTGTTTCTCATAACGTCGCACTAGTGTCCTTGAATATTATCTAAATTTATCCTATTATTATCTAATTATCCTAAAGCTTTTTACCAACTATATAAATCCAAGGTTAGAGATGTAATTGGTCCCCTTAAAACTTCGATAGGAGAAATGACAGAAAATGATTTAGAAATGTGCAGTACATTAAATAGTCAATTTCTTTCCGTTTTCACTAATGAAAATTTGGCACAGTTTCCAGAAGTCCGTAAGGTATATAGCGATAGTATAGACAATAGGTTAAGTACGGTTACTATAAGTAGAAATGATGTGCTTAAGGAAATTGACAGACTAAAACCTCATAAATCGCCTGGTCCTGATGAGGTATATGCTAGAGTATTAAAAGAATGTAGGGATGAGTTAAGTTACCCATTAACATTTTTATTTAACAAGTCATTGGAGACAGGTATAGTTCCAGAAGCTTGGAAGCTTGCAAACGTAGTTCCGATCTTCAAAAAAGGTGACAAATCAATAGCATCCAATTACCGTCCCATTAGTCTTACATCAATCATAGGAAAGCTACTAGAGTCAATTATTGCTAGTAAAATTAGAAACCACTTAGATACATTTAATTTAATAAATTCTTCTCGGCATGGATTCACTCAGGGACGTTCTTGCCTTACTAATTTGCTTAGCTTTTTCTCAGAGGTATATGAAGCAGTAGATAAGAGGAAATAAAGTCAAGTAAGGGGAAAAGGGAGGAAGTTGATGAAAAATTGTATTCATGGCAGGTTGTTAAAAATACGGGTGGGAAAGTCACACTCAAGAAGCAGGATAGTAGAATAGGTATGAGTGTGACAAATACATTCTCTCCTTTGCGAGACGAATGTGAGGGAAAAGATAGTCAGGATAAGGGAGGGATAACCGAAGTGCCTGCCGCCGACTCAGCTCCAACCTCTGACGCTGTGCTACCTACCACCACCACTACCCCCACCACCACCACCACCAAGGGACCTTCTGCCACCACCGGGGGTTCTCCAACTGCAGCTGCTGGATCCTCCCGAGGGAAAGGTAAGTCTGTGTCCCGAGAAGGTAAGTCTGTGTCGATTGTGGGCGACTCCATGGTAAGACATTTAGTTAGGGCTACCCGCACTAAACTTAGGAAGGTTGTGTGTCTGCCTGGCCATGGAGTTGGGAGGGTTTTAGAGAAGATGGACCACATCTTGGAAGATAGTGGAGATAACCCCATTATCTGTCTCAGTGCCGGGAGTAACGATGTTGGTAAGGGTAGAAGTGAGGAACTGCTGCAGCAGTATCGGGATGTGTTAGATAAAGTTAGGATGAAGGGAGGGATCCCTGTAGTACATTGTATCCTACCCAGAAGAGGAGTTCCCAAGGAATGGACATCCAGGGCGATTGGTGTCAATTGCCGTTTGGAGAAATATTGCAAAGAAAAAGCAATACCATTCATTGATAACTGGGATAGTTTCTATGGGAGAGATGGGATGTACGCAAGGGATGGGGTTCATCTTTCACGGTTAGGGGTTTCTACATTAGCTAGTTCTTTAGATAGGGTGGTTGTGGGGTTTTGAACAGAAATATTGAGAGTGTAAATGAGAGGTTAATTGGAACAATTTTAGCGTCAGGCGAAAGCGATAAGGATATTCAGTCTCATGCTAAAAATGATGACTATAATGCAAATAATAGTAGTGATGGTGCAACAGAAGATGGAAATGTCGCTAAAAACAAAGGTAAATTAGGTATAAAGAAAAGAAGTAAATTGAGAGTATATTACACAAACTGTAGGAGTCTATGTAACAAAATGAACGAACTTAGAGCCCTTGTTAGCAAAGAAAATATAGACATAATAGCGCTAACTGAAACGTGGATTAATACAGAAACAAGGCATTTTTTAGCAGAATTTGATATACCAGGATATAGTTTGTTTAAATATGACCGAACAAGTAAGAGGGGTGGCGGTATAGCAGTGTTTGTCAGGAGTACATTAAAAAGCTGTATTAAATCAGGTATTAGACTAAATAACGATAATGAAAGTGTTTGGGTAGAGGTTAACGAAGGTAGTGAGACCATAGTTATTGGAGTTATGTATAGACCGCCAAATATGAGTAGAAATGACGGAACGTCATTATGGGAGGAAATTAAAATGGCATCAAGGTTTAGCAATGTGTGCATTATGGGGGATTTTAATTTTCCGAATATAGATTGGCAGCATCAAATAGGAGACTCTGATTCTGAGGAGTTTATAGAGGTAGTACAAGATAGTTTTTTATTTCAATTCATAGATACGCCGACTAGAGGTAATAATATTCTCGATTTAGTTTTCAGTAACAATGAACATATGGTAAATAATGTAGAGATAGGGGACCACCTAGGAAATAGTGACCACAATTCTGTGTATTTTAATATACAATGGAAAGGTAATACCAGAGAGAATACAACATTAATACCTGACTTTAGAAAAGCCAATTATGGTGGGTTAAGAAGAGCCCTATTAGCGGACCCTATGGTCAAAAAATTAAGTCGATCCAGGTGTCCAAATGAGTGTACCCCTTCTCAGGCACCTGTCATCTTAAGTCAGGAAGAGACGTCAACCTTGGTAGATACATACGATAATTTTATCAAGTCAGTATTCAATGCACAAAATAAATACATCCCCAAAAGAAAATTTAGATCAACACAGAACCAACCCAAATGGATGAATAATAGACTATTAGATCTTCTAGGACAAAAGAGAGGAATATATAGAAAAATTAGAAAAGGTGAAATTCACCTACTTGCTTACTATCAGAATCTATCAAGACAGGTAAAAAAGGATATTAGGAAAGAAAAAAGAAATTATGAAATTAAGGTTGCCAATGACTCAAAAAATAATCCTAAAGCTTTTTACCAACTATATAAATCCAAGGTTAGAGATGTAATTGGTCCCCTTAAAACTTCGATAGGAGAAATGACAGAAAATGATTTAGAAATGTGCAGTACATTAAATGGTCAATTTCTTTCCGTTTTCACTAATGAAAATTTGGCACAGTTTCCAGAAGTCCGTAAGGTATATAGCGATAGTATAGAAAATAGGTTAAGTACGGTTACTATAAGTAGAAATTATGTGCTTAAGGAAATTGACAGACTGAAACCTCATAAATCGCCTGGTCCTGATGAGGTATATGCTAGAGTATTAAAAGAATGTAGGGATGAGTTAAGTTACCCATTAACATTTTTATTTAACAAGTCATTGGAGACAGGTATAGTTCCAGAAGCTTGGAAGCTTGCAAACGTAGTTCCGATCTTCAAAAAAGGTGACAAATCAATAGCATCCAATTACCGTCCCATTAGTCTTACATCAATCATAGGAAAGCTACTAGAGTCAATTATTGCTAGTAAAATTAGAAACCACTTAGATACATTTAATTTAATAAATTCTTCTCAGCATGGATTCACTCAGGGACGTTCTTGCCTTACTAATTTGCTTAGTTTTTTCTCAGAGGTATATGAAGCAGTAGATAATGACAAGTCATATGATATAATATATTTAGATTTCAGTAAAGCTTTCGACAGAGTCCCCCACGAGAGATTGATGAGAAAGGTTGAGGCGCATGGAATAGGTGGGGCGTTGTTGGGATGGATTAGGTCATGGCTAATTGGTAGGAAGCAGAGAGTCAGCATAAATGGTACGAAGTCAGAATGGGGAGCAGTCAAAAGTGGTGTCCCCCAGGGATCTGTATTAGGTCCTCTGTTGTTTGTTATATACATAAATGACCTTGATTTAGGTATAACTAGTAGGATAAGTAAATTTGCAGACGATACCAAGATGGGGAGAACAATTGATTCAGATAGAGATATAGAGTGCCTCCAAAGGGATCTAGATACCTTACACGAATGGTCAGTAAATTGGCAGATGAAGTTTAACATTGACAAATGCAAGGTATTAAAGATAGGGAAGATGCATACAAATGTTAAATATAAACTAGCTAATGTGGAATTAGAAAACTCGAATTGTGAGAAAGATCTAGGTGTGTTTGTTAGCAATGATTTGAAGCCTAGACAACAGTGTATAAGCGTTCGAAACAAGGCAAACAGGATTCTCGGGTTCATCTCAAGGAGTGTGAGTAACAGAACTGCTGATGTTATCTTAAAACTTTACTTGTCATTAGTGAGACCCCATATGGATTATGCTGTTCAATTTTGGTGTCCTTATTACAGAATGGACATAGATTCATTGGAGAGAGTACAACGTAGAATGACAAAAATGATCCATAATATTAGAAATCTTCCGTATAAAGAAAGGTTGAAGAAAATAGGCTTACATTCGTTAGAGAGACGCAGAGTTAGAGGGGATATGATAGAGGTGTTCAAGTGGGTTAGTGGGATTAACAAAGGGGACATGACAAATGTACTAAAGCTCAGTGATAGCGAAAGAACTCGTACCAATGGTTTCAAATTAGATAAATTTCGTTTCAGAAAAGATATAGGCAAATATTGGTTTGGTAACAGAGTTGTAGATGGGTGGAATGGACTACCAAGTGCTATAGTGGGATTAAAAACGATAGGGAGCTTTAAGATAAAATTGGATAAGCATATGGACGAGAAGGGTTGGGTGTGAAGGGGGATCAGCAGGGTTGGGCCAATCAGCGCTCTGCAGACCCCCGTAATCCTGCGTTAATCTCTAACCGTTTTGGTAAGATGATCCTCAGGGTATTAGAGTGTTGAGCCTATAATTGGGCTTTGTAATTGGGGTTGTGTGGGACAGGGATCTGCCTTGCTTAGGCCAATCGGCTTTCTGCAGACTCCCATTTTCTTATGTTCTTATGTTCTTATAATGACGTCATATGATATAATATATTTAGATTTCAGTAAAGCTTTCGACAGAGTCCCCCATGAGAGATTGATGAGAAAGGTTGAGGCGCATGGAATAGGTGGGGCGTTGTTGGGATGGATTAGGTCATGGCTAATTGGTAGGAAGCAGAGAGTCAGCATAAATGGTACGAAGTCAGAATGGGGAGCAGTCAAAAGTGGTGTCCCCCAGGGATCTGTATTAGGTCCTCTGTTGTTTGTTATATACATAAATGACCTTGATTTAGGTATAACTAGTAGGATAAGTAAATTTGCAGACGATACCAAAATGGGGAGAACAATTGATTCAGATAGAGATATAGAGTGCCTCCAAAGGGATCTAGATACCTTACACGAATGGTCAGTAAATTGGCAGATGAAGTTTAACATTGACAAATGCAAGGTATTAAAGATAGGGAAGATGCATACAAATGTTAAATATAAACTAGCTAATGTGGAATTAGAAAACTCGAATTGTGAGAAAGATCTAGGTGTGTTTGTTAGCAATGATTTGAAGCCTAGACAACAGTGTATAAGCGTTCGAAACAAGGCAAACAGGATTCTCGGGTTCATCTCAAGGAGTGTGAGTAACAGAACTGCTGATGTTATCTTAAAACTTTACTTGTCATTAGTGAGACCCCATATGGATTATGCTGTTCAATTTTGGTGTCCTTATTACAGAATGGACATCGATTCATTGGAGAGAGTACAACGTAGAATGACAAAAATGATCCATAATATTAGAAATCTTCCGTATAAAGAAAGGTTGAAGAAATTAGGCTTACATTCGTTAGAGAGACGCAGAGTTAGAGGGGATATGATAGAGGTGTTCAAGTGGGTTAGTGGGATTAACAAAGGGGACATGACAAATGTACTAAAGCTCAGTGATAGCGAAAGAACTCGTACCAATGGTTTCAAATTAGATAAATTTTGTTTCAGAAAAGATATAGGCAAATATTGGTTTGGTAACAGAGTTGTAGATGGGTGGAATGGACGGTCAATATACAGGAGGCGCTACAATATAGGTAACAAAATTATAATGGTAGTTTTGGGTTCCTATCATCATATGCTTCATTTCTATATACTTTTTATCCCCGGGAAAAAAAAAAAAAAAAATCTTGGGATTTTTCATTTATTTTCTTGGGATTTTTTGTTTTGGTCATTAACCTAACCAACAAACCTAACCTAACCTAACCTAATAGCCCCCAAATACATTTAGGTTAGGTTAGGTTAGGTTTTTTGGTTAGGTTAATAAAAAAAAAAAAAAAAAATCCAAGAAAAAAATAAAAACCCCCAAGATTTTTTGTTTTTTTCCCGGGGATAAAAAGTATATAGAAATGAAGCATATGCTGATAGGAACCCAAAACTACCATTATAATTTTGCTACCTATATTGTAGCGCCTCCTGTATATTGACCGAATGGACTACCAAGTGCTATAGTGGGATTAAAAACGATAGGGAGCTTTAAGATAAAATTGGATAAGCATATGGACGAGAAGGGTTGGGTGTGAAGGGGGATCAGCAGGGTTGGGCCAATCAGCGCTCTGCAGATCCCCGTAATCCTGCGTTAATCTCTAACCGTTTTGGTAAGATGATCCTCAGGGTATTAGAGTGTTGATCCTATAATTGGGCTTTGTAATTGGGGTTGTGTGGGACAGGGATCTGCCTTGCTTAGGCCAATCGGCTTTCTGCAGACTCCCATTTTCTTATGTTGTTATGAAACAACGACATACAGACATACAATAACAAACGAGTCTTCTCTTTCTTGTTTTCGGAGGTGCGGTGACGTAACGATCGGCTTTGTTTACATGCGTCGGACGCACGGCGTTCAGACCAAGCTGAAAAGGCTTTCAAGCTTACAGATTTTAAAATGACAACCAGGCACCTGCCCTTAATTCGTGGTGTCATTTTAAAATGAGAACCGGGCCAGGAGGGTTAATGTTATTTTAATACCACAATTTTTTTTGATATATTTGAAAATAAATATTGAATCTAGGCCTATATGCTCTAAAGATCATAAGATTTTTTTTGTTAACCCTCGGCAAAACCTAATAAAAAAATATGGTCTATCTATCTATCTATTGCCTGACGCCGTGATCCCCGAAGGGGTGGCCACGAACGAACCGCCCCCATGCACCTCTGTCCCCAGTCAGTCGACGCCCCTCCCCCCAACCAGCACCGCCTTCGTTCATGTACTTCCTCACTCCATCCTTCCACCTCATATTCGGTCTACTTCTCCCCCTCTGTCCCTCCACCTCGCTCTCGTACACCCTCTTAGTCATTCTCTCGCTTTCCATACGTTCCATATGGCCGAACCATCTCAAGTTGTTCCTTTTCACACTTTCCAGCACATCTACCTCCACACCACACCTCCTTCTTACTTCCTCATTAGTCTGTCTATCCCTCCATGTAAAATATGGTACTAAAATTTATTTTTCGTAACAAGGTTGTCAATACGGTACTTTGTCATCGATAGCTCTAAAGATCATATGAAAATGTGTTAAACCCTCGGAAAAAATAAAAGTATGGTAGCCTATACTAAAATTTAATTTTCGTAACGGTACTTTCCCGTTATCAATGTACAATCAAGCTGAAGATTGCAGAGTAAACACCATAGACTTATCGACTTTTCTTTCACCTTCGTATAATCGACAGCCAATTTTTTTTTTTTTTATTAAGGGATTAGTACTCAACCAGCGGGGGTGTGGGGGCGGCAGCCCCCACTCATAATACTAGGTTAGGTTGTTAGGTTAGGCTAATGTCTTTTTTTTTGTCTCAACATTGATCGATAGGCCTAATGGGGAAAATAGGTTTTCCCGAGATTTCTAATTAATTACAAACACTATATATTGATGCAAATGACCAATTTTGTTTATAAAAAACACTCGGAAAATTCGTGGTATTAAAATCACATTTTTCCATTTAATTACATAGCCTAGACCTAGGCCTAAACTTCATATTGACCGGCAGGATGGTTAGGCTTAGGCCTAGCTGTAAAATAGAAATGAGGTTAACCCGCCCCCCCTAGGCTATCTTTATTGAATGATGACACCATACCCCCACCACACCTCCCATACACCCATTAACACCACCATTACACCATTAACACCCAGGGATCTATATTAAAACAGGACTCAGCTGGTGCGCATTGGTCTTTATTCGCCTTTCATTATCTCACACGCTGGCCCGGCCTTAAGTCTTCTGTAGGGATTATCGCGAGTCGTGACCAGTCGTGTTTTGGTAGGGCCGCCATGTTGCTCCCCCGGGGCTGTGTTCCGTCTCGTTCTCACAATTTTTACTTCGCTTTACGAGGTCTAGTCGACGGAATATGATCGGATTTGTGAAGTAGAAAGGTCCAGCACACGTAAAATGGTTGAGAATGATGGTGGTTTACAGCGATAGGGAAATAACATGGCGGCTTATATATATAAATTGGGTGATAACTTCGCAGCTGTCTACACTCAACATGGCAACCCAAACATTGACAGATTTTTATTATTTTACTCACCGCTGGCCCGTTTGAGGGCATTCTCCGGCCTCTGATATGATCGCGACATCTTATCGGATTTGTTGGATCAACACACAGGATAAATACTAGACTGCAATAGGGAATATTTAGATAATTCCACTATGCAGCCATTCACCAGGGAACACGACCCTTTCTCGGGCTCTAAAAGGAACAAATGAAGGTCTGGAAGGTACATCTTTACTAAAAATATAATTATCTACAAATCACACTTAATTACGAAATTATTGTAAGTATTAGCTACCCTATGTAACATATATATTGATGCTGCAGTGTAATAATGTTCTAAATCTGCAATTGAACACTCAAAATCAAAATAATGTTTTGGACGATCATCTCGCACTAGAAGTTTACAAAGGCAAATACTTTATGAATAGGTAACCATATATTATGTAAAACAGAAAATACTTATAAAATAGCTTTCACAAATACAATACTTGGAGTAAAAGTGGTAGATTCATATGTAGGTACTACATCTTTTGTATCAGGCACTGGCGGTAAATTTAAAGTTTCAGAACAGTAGTCTTGCTTCGTGTACACAAATTAAATAATAATATTGATCAAAAACTGCAAATAAATATCATATATAAGCAGGAATATGCTAAAACCAAAAGAATGCAAAAGATAATCAATGCATAAAACTATATTGTCTTAAGATACTATAGTATAAAATACGATATAGGCCTACTGTACACACTTACTGCTCTCATGACGGGTGATTCTATAAGATAACAGTATACTATGATGTAATCTAGAGTAATTACTATATCTTCTAGCTATATTTCTGCACGAACTACATGAACACCGTGCCACTTGGGACAATATAGGCTAAATATAACTCTACCTTCATTAATTCTCCTATTCAAATTGCATGAATACCTTCACATCTTTGCATTATGTTGCTTGCCTAACCCCATCTACATGGATAACATTTTCTATATTATATTATAGGTATGTTTAGATCATTTGTTGTAATTTAGGAGGGTTCCCTGGCAGTCAAAGAGCTAAATAATAATGCTTGCCTCTTTAATGATACCATTGTCCATATTGATGCCATTAGCCTCTCTCTCTCTCTCTCTATGTGTGTGTGTGTGTGTGTGTGTGTGTGTGTGTGTATGAAGGAGACAAAAAGCAAAGCTGCCTGTAACAAGTGTCTCCCCAAAGTTGAAAGAGTGATACAGAGCCAAATTCAAGGTACAGTTGCCCACATAAGTGTTGTTCCTTATCGTGATCTTATGTTTGAAAGTAAAATTCCATGAATTAATTGTAAGTGTGATTTTTTTGTTATTATCCGTTGACTAATCAGATGAGTTAACCACTGCATAAGAAACTACACTCTTAATTCAATCATGGACATTATATTTCTATGTATAAGATCACGGAATAGAACAGAACTTATGCGGGCAACTGTATGTTAGTCAAAATGTCTGGACACACGGAGCTTGAAGCAGTTTAAGTCATAGGATGAGGGAAAGACAGATTGAGAGTGAGAGCTGTAAAGCTTAATTGATAAGACTGGGAATATCGGTTTAATCTTGGGTTAGAGAGTTGGACAGACTAGGGGTGGGAGTGTGTTGAAAAGCGGGTGCCCCCCACTCTCACTCAAATAAGTCAATAGCCATAATAATCATGTGGAAATACTGGTACAAGAGTAACAAGATAACATATAATTATATTGTTTTTTGGATCTTAATTGTACATGAGGAAAACTAATATATCACTTAGGCTAGTTGTTAACCCCTTCACCCCGATGACGTATTTTTCATCATATTCTGGTTATCATTAGACGATTTTCTTTAGCATATAATCTACCTGTAGGACTCGAAGGGGTAAACACGAACACAATAAACACTATTAATAGCATAGGTTCTTCTTAAACTGCCTAAAATCGTCAGAATCAGCGGTAAAAAGGCGTCATCGTACTGAAGGGGTTAAACCCTTTCGTTGATTTGAAGTGTCCTGGCTAATATTAGACGATTTTATCCAGTTTAGGAGGAATTTTTGAGAGCTAGAGAGTTAATTGAGCTAGATTTTACCTGTTTATGATTCCTAGAGATCCTTCCTAAGTTGCATAACATCGTCTTATCATCTTATGATAGCCAGAATATAGTGTACAAATGCGTCATCAAATACCATAATGGTGCCCAACGAAAAAAATGTCACACGAGCGCTTTTTCTGGATATTTATAAGAGCAAATTGTTTTTTTTTTTCGCAATATTTCGAAGATTTCATACATTGGTATCGAAAACTAGACTGAATTTAAAATATGTCTAAAATTTCTGAAGTTAGCAGACTAGAATTGCTCCAAAATATTGCTGGGGAAAGGGCTTGTGTAACACCGCTTCTACCCTATGCTTTCACCACACGACCTGCCGCCCAAAAGCAGTCAAAACAAATACCCTGTATATATAAAAACAATCGAGAGAGAGAGAGAGAGAGAGAGAGAGAGAGAGAGAATAAAGGTGCCAAATTATCCATGGATATTACCAGAGCGTGTATACCTTCGCGTGTTAGCATGATCATACCGACTGAGAGAGAGTAATTGTGAGTGTGATGGGTAATGGAAGGTGACACCCTACCGTAATAGTAGCCTACCGCCAACTGTACTTCTTCTTCTTCCTCCTCCTCCTCCTTCTTCTTCTTCTTCTTCTTCTTCTTCTCCTCCTCCTCCTTCTTCTTCTTCTTCTTCTTCTCAGAGAGTAATCCAGCTAACTCTCACAAACACATCCTCCTCCTATTAATTTCACGACACTTAACAAGCACATCACACGTCTTTCCAACACACCTAAATTACCTCTGATGTAGCTTGATATTGGCTCTCTATCAATTTTTCAACCTGGAGGGGAGAAGGGGGGGGGGGGGGGCTTATTACAGACAACTTTGCATTTTGTCTCCTTCATGCCTATAGACAAAACACAGATTAACCACTTCTGTAAATGTAACGAAAAGGACGTCACCGGTACAGAAGGGGTTAAACACTGAAATGTTCCAGTCTTATAGTTCAGGGAGCCCCCCTGAACTATAAGACTGGAACATTTCAGTGTTTTACCAATGATGATGATTGATGAGTGGGGTTGATGAGGTACCTGGTTTATGTCATCTATAATTGGGTTATTAGGTGTTTATGTCATCTATAGTTATGTTAATGAGTGCTAATATTTTCTATACGTGGATTAACCCATTCAGTACCGGTAATGTCCATTTCACTTATTCTGGGTACTATTAGATGATTTTATTCAGTTTATAAAGGGCCTCCAGCAGTATAAATAATATTATGTTGTATATATATATATACCGTATATACAGTATATATATATATATATATATATATATATATATATATTCCCCATAGCTCTCCACTTACCACCACCACCACCACCCACACACACCCTCTCTCATACAATCCCTATAATTTCCCTGCCATGTGCACCCAGACACACCGCTATCATATACTGTAGACTATATGGTATACACACCACCTTATTTTATCTTGAGGGGGGGGGGGGGGTCTAGGTAGGGTTTTTTTTTTTTTAATCTTTATGGAGGTCTAGCGAGTAAATACAAAACAAATAATGTGTGAATACACAAATAAATATACCAAAAACTACCCCCTACCCCCTGAACTACCGTATGTGCCGCATCTCCGTGTGTGCTTCCGTGTTGTCACTTCCGTATGATATCGTTGCATGTGCGTAACCCTCAATTAACTAGGCTACGCAAATTAACTATTATATCCGGTTAGCTAGGGAAGTTACCGTTTCATAATTCGACGTCGGATGGCAAAATTGGTGTATTGTACTAACTAAATCAAACTGAATATCGAAGCCTATCAGAAAATCAACTAATGTGTCTAGCAAATTATATTAAACAAAAAAATACGAATATCGAAAGCTTATCAGGGAACCAATCAATATTTCTAGCACTTATATTCCAAAACAAAACAATAAACAACTCTCTATGAATATCGAAACCCTATCAGAGAACCAATTTATATTATTAGCAATTACACTCCAAACAAAGCCATATAATAAACCTCTATGAATATCGAAAGCCTATCAGAAAATCAATTATAGTTCTAGCAAATTATATTTAAAGTACAAATCTAAGTATCGAAAGCCTATCAGAAAGCCAATTAACATTACTAGCAATTATATTTCAAAACAAAATAATAAAAACTCTACGCATATTAAAAACCTATCAGAAAGCCAATTAATATTGCTAGCAATTATATCCCCCCCCCAAAAAAAAAAAAAAATACTAATAATAATACTAACAAATAAACAATCTACGAATATCGAAAGCTTATCAGAAAATCCATTAATGTTACAAGCAAAATATATTCCCAAAACAAGACAATATAGAAAAACCCTCTACAAATATCGAAAGCCTATCAGGGAACCAATTATTATTTCTAGCAATCACAATCCAAATTTTTTTTTTTTTTTTTTTTAAAGAGACAATGCACGGAGGAAGGAAAAACACAGATAAAACAAAAAGGTCCATGTGCCTAAAGGCATCCTCCATTCATAAAATGTTTGTAACAACTGGATTTAAACATTTGTAGATTGTAAGTTTGTGGAAAGCAATTCGAGGGAAGTGAATTCCAAAGAGTAGTAGCTCTGGGGATAAATGAATTCTGATAAGCAGAAGTTCTGCATTGTGGAGGAGAAAGTGTAAATTCATGGGCGCTCTCAGCTGCCCTAGTTCTACGGGGAAAGATGTGGAGAGGCGGCACAATTGAAGCAAGTTCCTCGGAACAATTGCTGTGAAAATATCTGTAGAATAATGCAAGGGATGCAACGTTTCTTCGTATGGATAATGTAGGAAGGTCCTGTGTGATTGCAGGGTTATTGATTAATCTAATAGCTTTATTTTGAATTTTGTCCAACTGCCTCAATGCAACCACTCCACTTCCACCCCACAGAGGTGAACAGTAATCCATCTGAGAACGCACATGACTTTTATATATCACGGCCAACTGCTCGTCAGTGAAGAATTCTCGAACTCTGTACAGGAGTCCCAGTTTTTTAGAGGCATTCTTAGCAATGCTTCTAACATAATGTGTCCAGCTCAAGTTAGTAGTTAATGTTACACCGAGAATGTCAATACTAGGGGAAGTGGGAATATTTACATCATTAAAAAATATATGGGAGTCAGTGAGATTCTGTCGGTTAGAAAATTGAATGTATTTGGTTTTCTGTGCATTAAAGGAAACTAGATTCTTTTGTCCCCATCCATTAAGTCTAGAAAGGTCCTGTGCAGTGTTTATTTTTGAATTTATAAGATCGGGTTGGGTGAAAGAATTGGTAAATGTGAAGGAACTGTGGAGTGTTGAGTCATCTGCGTAGGAATGTATTGGATTATGAGTGGTAGATATGAGATCATTGATATGAATGAGGAACAGAATTGGGGCCAAAACTGATCCCTGGGGAACACCAGCATTTATTGAGTGAAATTGAGAATAAAGGCCATCTACCATTACACGTATTTTTCTGTTATGAAGATAAGAAGAAATTAGTGGAACTAATGATGCAAGGCCGTAGTGTGACATCTTCGACAATAAGGATTGATGCCAGACTCTATCAAATGCCTTTGATATATCCAGTGCTATTGTATGTGTTTCACCATGTTGGTCTGTAGCTTGGTTGATTTGATGCGTAAGAAGGCAAAGCATGTCTGCAGTTGATCGACATCGTCTAAAACCATATTGCCTATCACTGATTAATTTATTATTCTCAAGATGCTTAATTATGTGATTATTTAATATAATTTCAAAGACTTCACCAAGAGTGGAAGTTATAGCTATTGGTCTGTAGTTTGATGGATCTGAAGAGGCACCTTTTTTAGGAACTGGATGGATGTTTGCTTCTTTCCAGGGTACTGGGAAGCATGAGGTATGAGTACACAGACGGAAAAATTTTGCCAATACAGGAGCGAGCACCAAGGACAATAAAATACAATAAAATACAATATACAAAATACAAATAAAAGAAAATACAAATACAATAAAAGAAACCCCTCTATGAATATGGAAAGCCTATTGGCAACCCCCCTGGTGTAGTAAGGGCGGGGTGGAATAAGAAATAGGCGATATGGATGCACTTGGGTTCATTTGCTGGGTGACGCTACTAGGCCGCTCTTCTTATAACATTAGACTGCTCACTCCACACTTGTTAGTTGCTGGAGGTTGGGAGAGGTGGGAGAAAGTGCCGAGACGAGCAGCGTACAGTAAATTTAGTTGCTGTTATAACGCTTTTAGTTGGTGCTCTTTCATTAATCTAGTACTAAATCGGTAACATTTATTAGTTGGATACACTGACTTTATTCTAGCATATAGATAACTCAATTTGTTTATATTGAGGGACGTTTTTGGTCTCTGTTTTTATACCGACTCATTGATAATTCGATTGTATTTATCTTATTTCTTTATGGCCTTGTACCAACTTACTGATAAATGTATTTAACTTGTTAAATCCTTTAGAAGCTTATTTCGAATTTAATTGCTGTACACACGCTCAAAATGAAGCAAAAAATACAGAAATGACAGTAAGCTAGCACAGCTCATCGATTTCGTCATTATTATTACTTCCATAAAATAATTTGATCTAGTTAAAACAATTCATAGCTCCTTAGTGACCCTTGAATTATGCCTTTGAGCGTGTACGATTCCTGCCTCTAATAATATCCTGCGGTCAGCTGTTATTCGTCCATTACAAAACTTTTAGAAGCCTGGACTATGAAACTGTGCTGCCTAGTGATGTGGTGCAGAACTGTGATATCCTAGCCGACTTTGAGGACTGTGTTTAGACGAGGAGAACCACTGACATTGTATCAAGATTGTCTACACTCTACTGTGACCAACCCACAAGAGTGTTCTGCAGCAAGAAGAAGAAGAAGCAGTTCAGGCAGTCCGAGTGCTGTGTATTAAACCGGGTAAGTGTTTTATATATAATTATCTCATCAAAATCGTCTTGACTGTCGGTGGTTCGTGCCCCGCTGAGAGTATAAACACATTTAGTAGCTCATGTGGGGGTGGGCGGCTAGGAATCCTCCTCCCCTTGAAAATATTTCCTATTAGACGGGACACAGAAAGGGGCAAGGGAACGCGAAAATGGTACCAGACCAACCATAAGAATTGGAACTTTAGATGTTGCTGTTCGGGCTCTGTCTCGAGTCAGCCACCCCCAGCTGTGGGGTATATACAATACTGTACATACATACATACATACAGCTCACGTGTATTTGTGAGATATACTTAAAATGCTTATGATATACTGTACAATACCCACCTACTGAATCCTCTTGATACATTACCCACCCACACACACCCACTCATTCCCACATACCCCCACACACCCACCCATTCCCACATACACCCACCCACCCACATACACAAACCCACCCACCCACCCACTCCCACATACACCCACCCATTTCCACATACACAAACCCACCCACACACACACCCACACACACACGTGGCACTAGATTCTTTGGTAATAATGATCATGCCTTAATAGTCACTGATCTGCAATGCAATTCTCGCAAAAAAAGTAACTATCTACTAAGCTTCAATCCGCAATAGTTTGAGAATAATTGTTGCAAATTTATCTTGAGAGGAATATGGCATAATTATAAGGCTAACTAAACATCGTCTAAACATAGCTAGCATACAATATATAAAGACTCGCCGGTACAGAAAGGGTTAAGGGGGGTCACCGGCTTCTTTTTATCTTTCTCTCTTTCCCTGCCTTTTATCCATTCGGCCCCATTCAGCCAACTGTTTTAAGATGTTTATCCCCATCCAGGTGTCTATTTCTTCCTGGCGAACGATAGCGACCCAGCATTGTATGGATAAATCCGGTAAATACGATATCCACAAATCCTCCGATTAACACAAGTCATTCTTAAGCTGCATAACATCGTCTAATAATACCCAAAACCCAAGGTAAAAAGGCGTCATCGTGCTGAATGGGTTAATCTCCAATAAAATGTTTTAACCCCTTCTAGACCCTTCTTTTAGATAGGCACATGGACAAGATGGGTTGGGTGTGAGGGGGATCTGCCTGGTGTGGGCCAATTGGCGTTCTGCAAAACCCCGTTTTCTGAACTTTGACTGTTTTGGTGAGGTCGATCCTCATGGTATTGGTGAGCTGGGCCTGTAATTGGGCCATGTAATTAGGGTTGGGTGTGAGAGGGATCTGCTTTGTGTGGGCCAATCGGCGTTCTGCAGACTCTCATTTTCTTATGTTCTTATGTTTACCAGCAACGTTTCATTAATTTTATTCTGGCTACTATTAGACGATTTTGTTCAGTTTAAGAAGGGCCTCCAGCAATGAACAGGCTTCGAACTATCTCACTTAATCCTCTTTACCACCACAGATCCTTCTTAAACTGTACAAAGTCATCTATATATAGCTAGAATAAAATTAAACATACGACGCCGATACAGAAGGGGTTAAGGGGGAAGTAAGTTGCTTTTTGTGGATCCCTTCTTCGTGTTTATCTCCATTAGTTTTGAGATTTTAGGACGTACGCCCCAATAGTATTTGTGGAAACTTGTTCACATATAAGATCTGTTCTACCTGGAACAAACTTCCCTCCGAAGTTGTAAACAGTTCTTCAGTAAAGCAGTTCAAGAAGAGAGTAGCTAGCATTTTGCACACTCTGTAATGAGGGTAGTGCACTAAACAGTCTCTCTCCTCTCCTTCCACTTGAGTATCTCCTCGAAATGGATACTAACTATTCCTTGTAACTCCTAACTCCTTGTAACCCCCTCTCTCTCTATCTGTATGTATGCCTTTCTCTCTCTCTCTGTGTCTGTATGCCTCTCTCTCTGTCTGTCTGTATGCCTCTCCCTCTGTCTGTATGCCTCTCTCTCTCTCTCTCTATCTGTCTGTATGCCTCTCCCTCTTTCTGTCTGTATGCCTCTCTCTCTCTGTCTGTATGCCTCTCTCTCTCTCTCTCTGTCTGTATTCCTCTCTCTCTCTCTCTATCTGTATGTATGCCTCTCTCTCTCTCTCTATCTGTCTGTATGCCTCTCTCTCTCTCTCTGTCTGTATGCCTCTCTCTCTCTGTCTGTATTCCTCTCTCTCTCTCTCCTACATGATCTCTTACACGGCATGGATGGTGGATTATCTAGGTGTCCCATCCCCTCCCTCCCTCCCTCCCTCTCGTCTACCTGATCTATATTAATGCACTGTATAATATAAAGCATATTGTGGAATGGGCGAACACGTAAATGTATCGTCACACGCAAAACCATTCACCGTGAAAGATAAATGATGGCTATATGTATTATAAGAACATAACAACATAAGAAAATGGGAGTCTGCAGAAAGCCGATTGGCCTAAGCAAGGCAGATCCCTGTCCCACACAACCCTAATTACAAAGCCCAATTATAGGCTCAACACTCTAATACCCTGAGGATCATCTTACCAAAACGGTTAGAGATTAACGCAGGATTACGGGGTTCTGCAGAGCGCTGATTGGCCCAACCCTGCTGATCCCCCTTCACACCCAACCCTTCTCGTCCATATGCTTATCCAATTTTATCTTAAAGCTCCCTATCGTTTTTAATCCCACTATAGCAATTGGTAGTCCATTCCACCCATCTACAACTCTGTTACCAAACCAATATTTGCCTATATCTTTTCTGAAACGAAATTTATCTAATTTGAAACCATTGGTACGAGTTCTTTCGCTATCACTGAGCTTTAGTACAAATTTTGTCATGTCCCCCTTGTTAATCCCACTAACCCACTTGAACACCTCTATCATATCCCCTCTAACTCTGCGTCTCTCTAACGAATGTAAGCCTAATTTCTTCAACCTTTCTTTATACGGAAGATTTCTAATATTATGGATCATTTTTGTCATTCTACGTTGTACTCTCTCCAATGAATCTATGTCCATTCTGTAATAAGGACACCAAAATTGAACAGCATAATCCATATGGGGTCTCACTAATGACAAGTAAAGTTTCAAAGCTGCATTTTGTGTCACCCCAAAGTCTGATAACCCACTCTCATTAAAGTGTGGTGGCACAAAATGACAAGGGGCGATCCAGACTTTTAAATATATACATTATATGGACAACCTTTCCTGACTATTTTTAAGAATGAAAGTAAATATGCATTGCAGAATAATTATTACAAAGCAAATAAAGACAAAATAAAAGCGAAATAGCGTAATATACCAAATATCATTAGGTATGTCAGGGACTGGAATAATCGACAACAGAACATATCGGCAATAAATTTGAATATATACAATTTAAGATGTGTTGTGACATTACATATTAGGTGAAATTATAAAACATATTTATTTGTTTAATAGTAGAGCAAGAAATATTCGCACACATAGACATTTCAATAATTCTGAGGAGGAGTGACGGATTAATTACCGTGACGAACACTGATTTTCTGAATTTGACTCTTGGTCAAGGTCACGAGGCTAGATACCCCACCTCACGCAGCCGTGGTGCTTAGCGCGGTCGAACCTATATTTCACAAATGTTATGATATTTATATATATGCGTGTACTGTTACTTAGTAATATTGTATTGTGTAACCTAATCAACCCGAATGATATAAATTTAAGTAAGAATACACCGAAATATAATCGTGATTAGGCTCGAATGGAGTGGCACCGCGGCTGCGGCCAATGTTTATAAACAACATGCTTTAGGCCTACATATCAAGATCAATAATTAATGATCCATCATTTCGATATTATTTTGATCTAGTTGAATTTGTAAAAAATTGTGATGACTATTCCTATAATATAATCGGTTACTTTGAGGTATTATATATAATAACTACGGTAGGTTATCGGCCTTCTATAGGATTATGACGCTTCTTTCGGATATTCTGAGGATATAGCTAGGTACATTTATAATTATCACATCCAAATCGATTATTTGTATATGGATATATACACAAAGTCTTAAAACTGTTATCAAGTTCCGAAAGTCTGAATCGGGTTGAGTTTAGACCCTGTGGAAGAGCAGGGTTGAGTTGGCTTGACATTGGACACCCCTCAGGGCATTTGGGTGTGAAATTTCCAGTCTATCGGAGATAATGATGGTAAAGGAAAATGCAGCTCAAGATAACATCAGCAGTTCTGTTACTCACACTCCTAGAGATGAACCCGAGAATCCTGTTTGCCTTGTTTCGAAAGCTTATACACTGTTGTCTAGGCTTCAAATCATTGCTAACAAACACACCTAGATCTTTCTCACAATTCGAGTTTTCTAATTCCATATTAGCTAGTTTATATTTAACATTTGTATGCATCTTCCCTATCTTTAATACCTTGCATTTGTCAATGTTAAACATCATCTGCCAATTTACTGACCATTCGTGTAAGGTATCTAGATCCCTTTGGAGGCACTCTATATCTCTATCTGAATCAATTGTTCTCCCCATTTTGGTATCGTCTGCAAATTTACTTATCCTACTAGTTATACCTAAATCAAGGTCATTTATGTATATAACAAACAACAGAGGACCTAATACAGATCCCTGGGGGACACCACTTTTGACTGCTCCCCATTCTGACTTCGTACCATTTATGCTGACTCTCTGCTTCCTACCAATTAGCCATGACCTAATCCATCCCAACAACGCCCCACCTATTCCATGTGCCTCAACCTTTCTCATCAATCTCTCATGGGGGACTCTGTCGAAAGCTTTACTGAAATCTAAATATATTATATCATATGACTTGTCATTATCTACTGCTTCATATACCTCTGAGAAAAAGCTAAGCAAAGTAGTAAGGCAAGAACGTCCCTGAGTGAATCCATACTGAAAAGAATTTATTAAATTAAATGTATCTAAGTGGTTTCTAATTGTACTAGCAATAATTGACTCTAGTAGCTTTCCTATGATTGATGTAAGACTAATGGGACGGTAATTGGATGCTATTGATTTGTCATATTTTTTTAAGATCGGAACTACGTTTGCAAGCTTCCAAGCTTCTGGAATTATACCTGTCTCCAATGACTTGTTAAATAAAAATGTTAATGGGTAACTTAACTCATCCCTACATTCTTTTAATACTCTAGCTTATACCTCATCAGGACCAGGCGATTTATGAGGTTTCAGTCTGTCAATTTCCTTAAGCACATCATTTCTACTTATAGTAACCGTACTTAACCTATTTTCTATACTATCGCTATATACCTTACGGACTTCTGGAAACTGTGCCAAATTTTCATTAGTGAAAACTGAAAGAAATTGACTATTTAATGTACTGCACATTTCTAAATAATTTTCTGTCATTTCTCCTATCGAAGTTTTAATTATATACTGTACAGTCGTGCTAATAAGTAATGTCTTGGCACCAAGTATGTTTTGATCAATAATTGGTATCAGCCATATCTAAGCTTCATTTCTTCATATCGAATGAAATACACAAACATGATCCTCCACTTACCTACACTATTCAACATCTGACAGACATTAATACAGCACAGAGCAAGCCAAACGTAATGACAGCTGGGACATGACTTATTAGCGCGACTGTACATTGATGCCTAAGCCCAGGTTCGAATCCTAGGACGATCACATGCTTTCATTAATTTATTTGGGAGGTGTTTGGTGTTAGGAGTGGAATGAATAATATAAGATTGGTAATTCCGATATCCATATTAAAGTGTGATCTTCTTTGCTCACAGAAAATTATCCATAAGGAGATATATGTGTGTGAATATATATATATATATATATATATATATATATATATATATATATATATATATATATATATACCGTATATATATATACCGTATATATATATATATATATATATATATACCGTATATATATATATATATATATATATATATATATAAGAGAGAGTGAGAGAGAGAGAGAAGACAAATATCAGATCCTTCAATCATTCAACCCCCTTATAGTACATACACGCACACATGTACTATCAATACACCCGAGTACTGTACTATAGGCCCCCAGAGATCCTATAGTAACAGAGATCAGCCAACCTCCGCCATCTTGGAAACACACTGGTTACTTGTTTCCTCTCTTTACAATGACAACTCCACACCCATACTCCACACACATAGGCCTACAGGAATACTGGTACAGTATCATGGCGCATTTTGATTGTTTATTCTGGCTATCATTGCACTATTTTATACAAATTGGGAAGGATCTGTGGGCATTAAAAACGTAAATACTATATTAATCAACCCTCTGACTTTCATACACCCTTCCTAATCTGAATACACTCGTCTAATACATGCCAGAGAACAGAAATGAAGTGCGTCCTCGATCCTCAGAGTCAGAGGGTTAGGATCTCTCGTAGTCACACTCCATTGGAACTACTCTACTTTACCCACCATTGACCCTTTCTGTAACGGTGATGTTTTTTTGTACGTATATTTTTACCTACATATAGAGTATTATAGACGATAAAGCTTAGGAGGGATACATGGTAGCTAAACGGCTTAATGGAGATAGTCTATAGCTTTTCAATAGGCATACGTGCTTCCTAGGCTGAATATAATTATAACCGTATAATAGATGCCAGAATATAATGAAAAGGACGTCACTGGTAATTAATGGGTTAACCTGACTTCCATATACCCTGCCTAAATTGAATAACATCGTTTAATGATAGCCATAATAACTGCAAAATGCACACTAATCCTCAAGGGGTTAATTTATATTGGGGGGGGGGGGTGCAGCGTAAGTCTCAAATAATATCAATTCATACAAATTACCCTCAACATTTTACTATCATTATTAATACATACCTATCAATTTATATTGAGAGTTTGACAACAATAATATGATTAAGATCGTTTTTTTTTATCAACAGCTATACCTCAAAAAACAGTTATAGAAAACGAAAATTAAATTGTAAGAGAACGGAAGTATTTAATGAGTAACTAGCCAAGATTTACGAGGACGTGATCAGTACTGTTATACGGGATTCTGAACGTGGGTGTGGTCTCTGAAGCATACGGAAGCGTCATTATTATCAGTTCGCTTACGGATCTGTCTTCATGCCAAATAATATTAGGTAGTAATTATAGAATCCTGATTTTTTTTACTCATATCCAACAATATTTTTACGATAATTGTAATTGTGTATAAAGGCACTAATCGTAAAATAATAGCCATAATAAGACAAACCATACGTCATTATACTGAAAGGGTAAACTCGTCACTTCCTGGCAATAAGTTAAATGTAATAAAAAGTCCAATTATGTCGAGCAGTAAAATCAAATGTTACATCTTACGTCTGTCAAGCAATCATATGCTATTAAGTGGTCAAGAACTGTTAAGTGGTATTTTACTGTTAAATAGTTCAGCAATGTCAATTAAGTGGTCAAATCTTATCAAGTGATCAACACTGTCAAGTGATCAGTTCTGCTAAGTGGTCATATCCTGTTAAGAGGCCAAAGCTGTCAAGTGTCAAATATGCTAAAATATGTGGTCAAGTTCTGCCAGTGCCAAGTGGTACAAGGGAATAGTGAACGAGGTAGGGAGAGATATTGAGGTGGTGAAGGGAGGAATGGAATAGGAGAATATGAAGATGGGGAGACGAATGATTAGTATTATATAAACATGCCAGTTTATTCTGGATATTAATAGACGATTTTATGGAGTTTAAGAAGGATCTGCGGGAATGATAAGGGTAAAGACAATCGCAACTAACCCTCTGACTTACCCATACCCTTCCTAATAAGAAGAAAATGTCGAATAATAGCCAGAAAACAGAAAAAAAATGCGTAATCGGATCTTGAAAGGGTTAAGTGAGGTATGGAGGAGCCTTGATGATTATACGGTATATTATAAAGGGAAGGTAACGGTATAGGGGGTGGGGCTTTGTTATATAATTATACTGTATGTGTGTGTGGGGGGGGGGGGGGGTGTACGTGTGTGTGTGTGGTAATACTATGTCTCAACTGGGTAATTATGCACACACTACACGCACATACATCTACAGACACACACACACACACGCACATACATCTTCAGGCACACACACATACACCATACATTTATATATATATTATTTGTTTTTACATTCTTACATTTTGTTTTACATGTACTGTATATACAGAAGCTACGAATTTGACTTAACTGTTAAACAAACAATATATATATATATATATATATATATAATGATACCCTACATTCGTAACTTCAAATGTACTTTTTTCTATTGGTTTATTAAAGAAATACTCCTGATCCATAGTTAATAAACATGAAACATAAAGTATCTCTCACTCTCACTATCTTTCTCTCTCTCTCTCTCTCTCTCTCTCTCTCTCTCTCTTTGTATATATATATATATATATATATACTGTATAGTATGTGTGTATATACACTATATATACATACACATATACATAGAGGAAGATGGAGAGCGTGATGATTGACACATATAACTAAGCTAGACAACTCACGACAAGCCGCCATTTTGGGTTCAAGTGGCCAGATGATTCGTAGCACAAGTCACCTCTATGATATACCTTGAGGTGCACCGTAATTATGTCTGTCGGATGTAATGGATTAGGCATAGTAAAGGCAGCTACTAACTGATTTTCCAGAAGGTGAAAATAGATTATACAGTATATGCATGGTTGTATAAATAGATTATACAGTATATGCATGGTTGTATAAATAGATTATACAGTATATGCATGGTTGTATAAATAGATTATACAGTATATGCATAGTTGTATAAATAGATTATACAGTATATGCATAGTTGTATAAATAGATTATACAGTATATGCATAGTTGTATAAATATAGATTATACAGTATATGCATAGTTGTATAAATATAGATTATACAGTATATGCATAGTTGTATAAATAGATTATACAGTATATGCATAGTTGTATAAATAGATTATACAGTATATGCATAGTTGTATAAATATAGATTATACAGTATATGCATAGTTGTATAAATATAGATTATACAGTATATGCATAGTTGTATAAATAGATTATACAGTATATGCATAGTTGTATAAATAGATTATACAGTATATGCATGGTTGTATAAATAGATTATACAGTATATACATAGTTGTATAAATATAGATTATACAGTATATACATAGTTGTATAAATATAGATTATACAGTATATACATAGTTGTATAAATATAGATTATACAGTATATTCATAGTTGTATAAATATAGATTATACAGTATATACATAGTTTTATAAATATAGATTATACAGTATATTCATAGTTGTATAAATATAGATTATACAGTATATGCATAGTTGTATAAATATAGATTATACAGTATATGCATAGTTGTATAAATAGATTATACAGTATATACATAGTTGTATAAATATAGATTATACAGTATATACATAGTTGTATAAATATAGATTATACAGTATATTCATAGTTGTATAAATATAGATTATACAGTATATGCATGGTTGTATACATAGATTATACAGTATATGCATAGTTGTATAAATAGGTAGATGGATTAATAGTTGTTCTGACAGGCAGATATACAGAATAGATTGATAAACAGAAAAACAGTTATATATATATATATATATATATATATATATATATATATATATATATATATATATATATATATATATATATATATAGTGGCAATAGATTCTCCTCGGGGGAAGCGGAGTCTTATAAGGGCAAGCAACACCAAGGTAAACACGAACATCTTTATTCTGGTACCGGTAACGTTTCGACATTAACATGTCATCATCAGACCTAAATCAATAAGAAATAAATTTATTAATACATTATGTTGACATTTAAAGTAAATATATTTTTAATAATAATTTAGAAAAACATAAAAAGTTAGAAATCGCGAAAAAAGAGATAGAAACAAACACAAACAACAGAAACAGCTAAACCATAAGACGTGAACTACGTGTAGATATTGTAGGCTAAAATATACACAATACCTTAGAAACATAATAGGTTGGAGGAGAATTCCTGGGTGCCCAAGGTGGGCTTAAGATGGTGAGTGAGTGAGTATATATATATATATATATATATATATATGTAGTTTGAATAGTTTGACAATGAGAACAAAGCTATATAGATTAAATGACTACAGTATATAATCAAACCTATATAAATTTCTATATAAGCTAGATATAAAGTCTAGCGTGCATATAGCTCATATATAGTGATACCTATATCATTTACACTCATGACACACCCCTTCCTTCACCTCACAGAGAGAGAGAGAGAGAGGATTGATCAGCACGTAAATTCGTAATTTGAAGAACAATTATACGGCAAATCTAGAGTTTATCTCTCTCTCTCTCTATCTCTCTCATATATATATATATATATATATACACATACATACATACATGCATATAAATAGATAGATATATAGATAGACAGATAAAGCTGTATTTACATTGATGGCATTAAGACTCCATTATTACAGTAAGCCAAAGGTCTGAAGGAGTAACTGTAATATAACGCCACTCCGCTATTCGTCCCACAGTCTCTTGCGGGGCCTAGGTCTCGTCTCACTCACTGATCTCATTAATTTATCTCTCTCTCTCTCTCTCTCTCTCTCTGGTTCTACCGTAACATGTCTGCATCTGTCGTTACTACATTGCTTACTTACCTTAATATAATAATAATAATAATAATAATAGTTCTTAAAGCTAGCGCATGCTAAGCTAGCTAAGGATAGCTCAATAAGGCCGATTAGGCGTATTTCCATTGGGGTCCTGTACTACTACCCCATCCCTTTGCTCATGAGGGATGGTAACGACTCAGTGCTTGTGAAAAATCTTTAATGCGCCGAGCGTGGGCGCGAACCCGGGCCTTCTGGGTGGAAGTCCGAGACGCTAGTCACTACACCAAGCGAGCCGTTTGATTACACCCTACAAATATACGATTTCCGAGACGCAGCCACAATCTAAAATACCACACCTATCAGGCAAGCACGGGCATATTTAGAAAAAAAAAAATCCCCGTTGTTAATAGCCCCACTCTTGATTCTTTTACAACTAGGATCACCAATCATTAACACCTAATCATGATCCTGTCCCCAACCACTAGTCCCCATGCACAACCCCCGCATATCATTCCGCCAGAGAGCGGCCCTCTGCGGGTCCCACTACGTAAACGTATTTCCTTCGTAGTATACATTATATCTTTTATTTCTTCCCTCTATTTCTATTTCTCTCTCCCCTCTATCATATTCAATCTGCATTACTTTCAATATTTTGCTTAAGTGTTATTTCCACATAGTGATTTTGATAAGTTCATTTGTCTTTATATTGTGTCGTCCCTGTTATGGTTTGTTTATTATGCAAGTTTACATTATAATCTCTTCCATTTCTTTTATTTACAGAATCATGGAAGCCAGAGAGAGAAGTAAAGACTCCATACTTGTCACAGTAGTTATATTGGTGAGTACAATCCAGTGTTATGTTTTAGCCTGCCAGTTAGTTGCTCTGTTAGTCTTTTGTTTATATACTTCATTATATAATTCGTTCAAGCAGACTGCTGTGTAGTCAGTTAGTTAGTCAGTCAGTAAGAATCTCCGAATCTGCAATTTTTTAAGTAATCATATTCCTTCAGATTAAAGAAGAAGAAATATATGGGTCAATTTTAGTATGGAAACCCGCAGAGGGCTCTTCAATGATAGCGTGGTGTCAGTGTGTAAAATATATTGGTATTTCCAGATGCTGAGTACGCTCGTAGCCCCTACAGCAGCCAGCAGCAGTAGCAATAGTGGCTCCTACAGTCAGTCTCACACCACCCTCTTCGTCACCCTCCCTACCCCTCTGTCTGACGCCCTCCAGACCTTCTACCCGACCACTATCGACCAAGACCCGACCATCACCGACCACACCACCGACTACCCGACCACGGTGAAGGAGGAGCAGGTGTGGGAGGGCGGGAATGAGGCTCGGTCCGCTCTACTCCGTCTACCACCAACAGATTCCAAGGTGAGGGGTATACCATAGAGATGACAATACGATAAAGTAAAGCTGGTAAGACGGCAATTTTACTATACATTACGAATAATGTATAGTAAGGTGTTTCCAAGGTGGAGGGTAGGCCTATGCCACAGAAAACAAAGACAATGAAGTAAATCTAGTAATACTGCAATTTTGATATACCTTACGAATAATGAAATAATGAATAACTCTTGAAAAT
This sequence comes from Paralithodes platypus, assembly GCA_032716605.1. NCBI lineage: Eukaryota > Metazoa > Arthropoda > Malacostraca > Decapoda > Lithodidae > Paralithodes > Paralithodes platypus. The sequence continues at coordinate 66,471,867 of CM064485.1, forward strand.
ACTGAATATTATCAGATATTCCAATGGATAACAAATATAAAACAATCTATTGTATCAATAATCAGATCGTTTTAAAATGTTCGCATTGTAAGTGTCTTTCTTAACACCTTAAGAGCGGGTGGAGGAGTATATTTGATGTGCCGCCCAGCGGGGGATTTTTTACTGTAAACGAGCTTGTTTCCGTGCTCGTTTTCATGCATAAACAAGAGCCAGAGCGTAATACAAGTATGCATCCCTGAATGGGCGTTAATTCAGCTTTCCAATGACACCAGAACCATCCTTCAATGATGGCTGGTTGTCTTGCAACGATCGTGCAACCGAAGGGCAAAATCGGTAAAATACGGTTATTTTCTTACATTATTACGTGTGAAACGAGTGAGAGAGGGTGGAGTACAAAGGAATACAGCTCAGTAGCTCCACGGCCACCGTGGTGAGTGGTCATGAGGTAACCTACGCTCCTCCCACTGCTCCGCTCTCTCTCAGAGCACATTACGTGCTCAAAATTGCACTCGACAATAGCCGGGACCCGCCACATACGCCACATTTATTTAACTCGACAATAGCCGGGTGCCGCCAGTTAAGGGTTAAACATATCAAGTGTTTGTATCGGTATTCCACAGATGACTTTCCTCGCGGACGACCACGAAGCCGCCGCGCGCATACCCGAACTCCTGAACCACGGGAGATCTGGTGGTGTCGCTGGGGGGGCGTATCAGGGCGTAGGTGCTGGTGTAGGCGCAGACGTGGGTGGTGGTGCAGGGGCGGCTACGGGAAGGGGCGCTCTGTTCCCCAAGACCCGGAGTCGCACCAAGCCTCCGCCCGGCCCCAACACGGGGATGACGGATTACGTGGATGCCAAGGTGGATCTGGAGGTGAGATGAAAGACTATACCCTGTTCCAAAGAGGTAGGCCAGAAGTAAAAAAATAAAAATAAAACGAGATTGTTGTTACTTTTATTGTTGTAGATAATGATGTTCTTGAGAGGAAGACAATTCCCTGTTCCAAATTAGGTAGGCCAGAAATCGTGAACCCTAACCTCCGTGACTTAAAATGAGCTGGAACAAATGGGCTGTACATTTCCACACCTGTTCCCTGGCTGACCCTTCCCAAATGGTAGATGTCCATGGTTGATAATAAAAATCCTTCCCCGCCGTCCCCCATCCGGCACCATCCTCCCTTCAGGCAAACAAATTACCTCTTCTTATTGTCCAGGTGGGGTCTCGTCACTACTACAGTTCCTTCCCGCACCATCGATGGTCGTCTCTAGTTTACTAAGTTAAGTAGAGGGATATTCAGACTGCCGTGTACTATAATTATCCTCTGTTCAGGAAAACTAATAACCTCTCCTTAATGTCCAGGTGGGGTCCCGTCACCACTACAGTTCCCTCCCGCGCTATCCACGGTCGTCTCTATTTTACTAAGTGATGTAGAGGGATATTCAGACGGCCGTGCACGATCCTCCCTTCAATTCAATTCAATTCAAAAAGGTTTATTGATACAATTGGAGTACATTACAAAGGTAGTTTTAGTTCAGGCAAACTAAAATCCTCTCCCTAATGTCCAGGTTGGGTCCCGTCACCACTACAGCTCCTTCCACCGCCATCCCCCCTCCATCCGGCGCCCCCCTCCACCCTTCCTGATTTCTGGGGGCCCACACTCCGTTATCGACAAGCAGGACCCTCTAGCCTCGTACACCCTTCGTCCGGGGGGCGGCCTCAGGCGTCCCTTTCACAACATTACGCGGGTTCTTAGTGAGTATGAGAGAGGCACTATTACTATTAAACTTCTGAGGATCATGAAGTGCTTTGGCAGTTTATTTTGGCTATTACTGTTGTGTTGTCCCTATTCGGGCTCTGTCTTGAGTCGGCCACACCCAGAAAAAAAAAATTAGGAATGGGCCTACGTTTTTTTTTTTTTTTTTTTAATGACGATTTTATGAAGTGTGGCAGTCAGAGGCATAGTTGAGATGGTTTTAACCCCTTAGAGTCCTAAAGGTCCTTCCTAAGCTGTCTTTAATCGTCTAATGATAGCCAGAAGAAACAAAATCACGTCATGATTGTCAATGGGTTAACCCGTGCAGTACCGGTGACGTCTTTTATATTTGTTTCTAGCAACATTTAAACGATTTTATGAAGCTTAGGAAGGATATGTGGTAGCTAAAAGGATTAATTGAGATAGTCTGTAGTATTTTGATTGAAGAGGTTCTTCCGTAGCTGAATACAATCGTCAAATATTTTGTCAGACTATAATGAAATAGGACGTCACTGGTGCTGTATGGGCTAACCCCCCAGTGGGTTAGCATAAAATATACATTAAATAATATATTACTATTACTATCATGCCCTCTCTATTGACCTGTAACCTGTTCTTTGACCCGCAGACATCAAGGCGGAGTGCCAAGATGACTTCATGAGGATCCAAGTCCAATTCAACGGCTCCTTTACGGGTCTCGTGTATTCTTCAGGTCAGTGCTCAAAGCTTCTATAGGAATAACAAAGGTATAATTTAACGGTTTTCAAGGGACTGGGGTTCTCGAAAAGGGGCTCCAGTCCTGACGCTATTCTTGACTTACAGTGTGCTGGCTTAATAATCTAGAAGGGTTGATAGCCTCTGAAGTTCCATTTGAACTAACTAAGCTATTCTTGACTTACAGTATGCTGGATTATTATTTTAACTAACTAAGCTATTGCTGACTTACAGTTTGCTGGCTTAATAACCTAGAAGGGTTGATAGCCTCTGAAGTCCTATTTTAACTAACTAACTAAGACTCCGGATGCACTTTTAAGGTTACGCGTACGACGGAGAATGCATCTACGTGAACGGTTCCGGAGACCTCGAGTACAGCTTCCTCATCAAACTAAATCGCTGCGGAACCCTCAACGACAACCAGAAAATTCAACACAACAACATAAGGGGCAGACAACCGACCGTAAGTATGGACAATGGCAGGGTTTATTGGGTCTGCTTAAGGGGTCAACTGTTTTGCTTCTCTCTTTCTCTGATTTGTATCCATTTGGCCCCATTCAGCCTACTGTTTTAAGACGTTTACCCCCATCCAGGTGTCAATATTTTCCTGGCGAGAGGTAGCGAGCCAGCATATATATATATATATATATATATATATATATATATATATATATTTGTTTTGACAGCAAGCTAAATTTGTACATTTTTCGATAGAAAAATGTTTCCGCCGAAGTCGAATTTCTCCATACAATGCTGGCTCGCTATCGCTCGCCAAGAAGAAATCGACACCTGGATGGGGGTAAACGTCTTAAAACAGTTGGCTGAAGGGGGTCGAATGGATACAAGGCAGGGAAAGAGAGAAAAGGAGAGAAAGATCAAACAAATGGTGACCCCCCTTAAACAGCCCTTCTATCAACAATCAAGTTCAAAACCGAAAGTAAGGGGTTAAGGGTATTGAATCAGGACTTGGATACTCAATGGTGCCGTAAGGTAAGGCGTGTTGAGAGCCATAAGGTAAGGCGTGTTGAGAGCCATAAGTTAAGGCGTGTTGAGAGCCGTAAAGTAAGGCGTGTTGAGAGCCATAAGTTAAGGCGTGTTGAGAGCCGTAAGGTAAGGCGTGTTGAGAGCCATAAGGTAAGGCGTGTTGAGAGCCATAAGTTAAGGCGAGTTGAGAGCCATAAGGTAAGGCGTGTTGAGAGCCATAAGTTAAGGCGAGTTGAGAGGAAGACAACCGACGGAAAGGGGGGCTTGGTTACTCAAAGGTGCCATAAATTAAGGCGAGTTGAGAGGCACCATAAACTAATGAATTAGAGCCACGGCGGTCGAGTGGTGAGCACGCTCACGTGTGAATCTGCTTGACCTGGGTTCAATCCCAACCAAGGCGGATATTTAGTGGGTGTTGTAGTACGTCCTAGCATGTTTCACATGCTTGCACCCAATCGGGGGACATCTCGATGACGTATACAGACTAATAACACACATAACAAAGCCACTCCAACAGCTTCCTCTCTCTCCAACACCCCTTCTCCCCTCTCTACACTCTTCATAAAAATAGGAAGAGTAGAATGTAGATACGAGGTGCCGTTGTAAAGGCTTATCCCTCAATACCTTCATCTGATCTAGGCGTCTGTCACACACAGGACTTTGTCAACACGTCAGTGGGACTGTCAAAATTGAGACATAACCTTCCAAGGGCCCATCTCTCCTGCAGAAGAACATGATGTGGAACTGCTAAAATTGTGTCATAATCTTCTAAGGGCTGTAGGTCCCACAACGTAAACACAAACATAAACACCTCTCCTGCAAAAACACATGATGTGGGACTGTCAAAATTGTGTCATAATCTTCCAAGGGCTCTTATATCCTGCAGAATAATATGATGCGGAACTGTCAAAATTGATTCCTAATCTTCTAAGGGCTCCTCTCTCCAGCAGAAGAACATGATGTGGAACACGGTGACGGTGCAGTACAACCCATTGATCGAGGAGGTGTTGGACGAACACTTCAAGGTCACCTGCGAGTACGGCTACGACTTCTGGAAGACCGTCACCTTCCCCTTCCTCGATGTTGAGTAAGTGATGGTGGTGGTGATGGTGTTAAGAGTGTTTGGGGTATTGATATAAGCGTTTGTAGTACTGTAGTGCTATGATCGTTTGCGGTAGTGCTCTGAGCGTTTACGATAGTGTTATGAGCATGTGTGGTAGTGTTATGAGTGTTTGTGGTAGTTGTGGATTGAATGTGTGGTGGTGATGGTGATTCCTTGATGTTGAGTAAGCGATTACTGTGATGGTGGGTGTGGTGGTGGTGGTGATGTTAACCCTTTCACGCATTTATGACTCAGAGGTTGCCAGATTAGCAATAAGAAATAGAGTTCTCTCACTCTTATAATTACCTCTCCAAAATTAGTTTTCTGCCCACAGCTAACTCAAAAACAACTGCAGAGGTTTAAGTAACTAAACTAAAGGTTTCTAAACACCCCTGATGGTAACAAAGGCTTTAAAGTATCCCCAATAGGTTCAAAATAGCGTCATATGTCGGAGAGGGTTAAGAGCATTTGGGGTAGTGCTATGAGCGTTTGTGGTAGTTGTGGACTGAATGTGTGTGGTGAAGTGGTAGTGGTTTGAGATTTGTTATTAGTAAGTGATGTTTGTGATGGTGGTGGTGATAATGTTTGTGGTAATTGTGGATTGAAAGTGTGTGGTGGTGGTTTGAGATTTGGTAGTAGTAAGTGATGTTTGTGGTGGTGGTAGTGGTGGTGGTGATAATGTGTGTGGTAAATGCGGAGTGAAAGTATGTAGTGATGGTTTGAGATTTAGCAGTAGTAACTAATGTTTGTGATATCTCCCCAGGGTCCAGACAGGCAACCCCGTAGTGTTTTCGTTGACGCCGCCCGAGTGCCACATGGAGATCCGGTACGGCCTAGGCACTTCCGGTAAAAGGGTTACCGGGCCCGTCAGAGTGGGAGACCCACTTACGCTCGTTATCTTCATGCGTTCGGAGTTTGGTGAGTAGAAGTAAATAAATGGATAGATAGTTAAGTTTGGGTAAGACCTTATGAATATTGTAAACTAATGTAATTGATTTTCCATGGCAATAAACTATTTTGAAATTGAAACTGAAGTTGAATTGAAATAAGAACAAATAAAATCAACCTTTAAAAAAAACATCCCCAAGATCCCTCATCTAGATAAATTTGTAAATTTTTCGGTAGAAAAATGTCTCGGCCAAAGGCCGATTCCTCCTAAATTACAGAAGTGCGATCGCTCGCCAGGAAAACTTGGACGTCTAAATGACACGAAAGGTCTTACAATTCAGAAATAAATGGGGTGAAAAGTCTAAAAATCGCCAAACTAATGGGCCCAACGTCTTAAAATCTGATAACTAATGGGACTAAACATGAGGAAGAAGGGAGGAGGGATAAGAAAAACGACCCATCTGCCCTTAAGAGTACAATATCACTATTAATTCACCATCTTTCCACCAGAGGGTTTCGACATCGTGGTGAGTGACTGCTACGCCCACAACGGAGGCAACAAACGAATCGCCCTCATCGATCACTTTGGGTAAGCTCACAGTTCAGTTGCTGGTCGGGGAGCTATGTCTTTACAACGGCGCCTCCCTTTTGTCGTGTTTTCAGTTTTCTAATTTAACTGATTATGTGCTATGTGCTATTTCTTCTTTCTTATTGCTTGCTCTTCTTTCTTCTTGCTTGTTTTCCTTTCTTCTTGGTTGTTGATCTTGGTTCTTGTGCCTTCTTAAGTCACAGAAGATTATTTATTAAACGCCCAAGAAGAAAACGAAGAAGTTGGATTATTTTTTGTGATTTTGTCCTTAATATCAATTACCGTATATAATACAATATAATTATTTGTTTATGAACACATCTGATCCATTCAAATGTTTTTGGGAAAAAATAAACTTCTGGAGCTAAGATATTTTGTTATAAAAGTTATCCCCAAAATATCACGACACCCCATTTCGATTTCTTTTGTTTCTAACTGAAAAAATTGATTCTTTTAAGGCAGACTAGGGATTATATGAAGTAATTAGGTAGAAATATCCATTTTCATTGCGATTTCGATCGATTCAATGCTACTTCCAGGAACATGCATGTTTACAAGTGCAATTGTTTTGTTTACAAAATGCAATTTGTATATTTATGCCTTGGATATATCATAATATAAACAGGTGGTATGTTTGTCAAAACTGTCGTTTCTAATTATTTAATATAGACTCTGGCCTCAAGTGTTCTTTTACCTTAAGTGCGCCATATAATTTCCTTTCCATCCCAGTTCCACTTGCTTTTTCGTCTAAAAAGTAGTGTTGCCTATCGTGTCCTAAATCTAGTTCTGTCTCCCCCAGGTGCCCCATAGACGAGACCCTAATCAGCCACTTCGAGGGTGAGCGGACCCAGGAGGGGCTGTACCAGACACAGGTGTACGCGTTCATGAAGACCTTCCGGTTTACGGGGTCACCGGCGCTCTACCTGGAGTGTGACGTGCGGATGTGTCACGGTGATTGTCCGGTGGGTAACTCTACAATAGATACAATGAGGATACTTAGATTGTAGTTGGAAAGAGGTACACTCAGATGCCATAGTTTCTAGCCCATTCATACACATTCGTGGACTTCACCTATTTCTAATTATGGAAGTATGAATATAATTTTGTATAAACCAACTACAAAACTATATATATACTATTTATTGATAATTAAGATCTATCCAAAAATTAATCCAGATGGTTATTAACATCGTCTAAATATAGGTGAGATAATAATGCAAAGACGTCGCTGGTACAGAATGGATAAAAGCAATGATGTATGTTCTTCTTAACAGAAACAACCTTGCCATTGGAGACACGGGAAGCAGAGACAACGACGATCCCTGGGCGAGAATTACACCAGCACCGAGACCGGTACCCAGGACCCCAGCGAGACCCCAGCGAGGCCAAGCAATGTCTCGGAGTCTCTTAGTCTCTTCCAGTCTCTCCAGGTGGTGCGGGACGATCAAATGTTGAAGAGTGCGCTCAGTAAGTGGGGAAGGAAGGATTGATGATAATAATAATAATAACAATAATAACTTTTGTCATTAAATAGTGCTGCTAATGTTTTGGTTTGTTTGTTTGTTCGATTCTACAGGCTTTAAGAGGCTTTAAAAGATTGTAAATTGCTGTAAATTGCCATGGTGTTCGGGAACATTTCCCGCAGGCAATGGGTTAAAGGCAATTATCATGCTTTATTTTAAGAAAGAACTACAAAGGTTATTGCTTGAAATATAGATAGGTAGACAGATAATGAATTATAGATAAATATATACATATTCAAATTATAATGTATTAACCCTTTCACGCATTTATGACGCAGAGGTTGCCAGATTAGCAATAAGAAATTGAGTTCTCTCACTCTTATAATTACCTCTCCAAATTAGTTTTCTGCCCACAGCTAACCCAAAGACAACTGCAGAGGTTGAAGTAACTAAACTAAAGGTTTCTATATACCCCTGATGGTAACAAAGGCTTTACAGTATCCCCAATAGGCTAAAAATCGCATCATATGTCGGAGAGGGTTAATGAGATTTCCCACTCACAAGACCTTCTCTGTTTCAGGAGACGCACATGCTGGCAAGGTTTGTCTTGAGGGAGGGACGGTCTCTGCCATGGCTAGTAAGTAGACAACATCATCCTATTCTGGTTACCATTAGACGACTTTCATCCTATTCTGGTTACCATTAGACAACTTTCTTTATCACATAATCTATCTATAAGACTCAAATGTGTAAACACGATCACAATCAACCCTCTTAGTTGTTGTTGTTGCTGATCCCCAGGCTGTCTGACCGAGCAGCCCCAAGGTCCCAAGCAAGGCCAAGGCCATAACTGGGCACCCCCACAGAACACTCCCAGCTTTACCAATAAAACTGCCCAGGTGACCGAAGCCGCTCCCAGGCGAGGGGCTGAGGTGAATGCGGAAACGTCCAGGACACCGAAGCCCCTCCCAGGGCCCTGTGCCCCTTAACAATTATGAAGGGAAAGTTGAGGGGCAAGCCTATTTTTTCTATATCTTATTTCGAGAGAGAGAGAGAGAGAGAGAGAGAGAGAGAGAGAGAGAGAGAGAGAGAGAGAGAGAGAGAGAGAGAGAGAGAGATAATTCCCTTTCCTCTCACCCATCCTTCCAGGCGTGGTGGCGGTAATAGTGGGGCTCCTAACGGCAGCCTGCGCGGTGTTGTGCCTCAGACTGCGCCGAACCCGCAAGCAACAACAACAACAACAACCCCCCAACCTCAACAACAACTTCAGCACCACTATGGCCACCACCACCACCATACCGCGCTACAGGGGAGACTTTGTACCCCCCACTATGAGACGACTGGAATGATTAAAGCGGGAAGAATAGAGTCTTGGGGAAATCCGCAATGCCTTGAATACTGGAATGGACATATTATGCCCCCGTTAGGGATAGGTCCACTTGGGGGAATTTTGTGTATGGCCACCCTCATTAAGGGGAGTAAGGCATCGAGCAATAGATAGATAGATAGTTTTATATCGTAAAGAAATTACAACTTTGACGCTCTCTGGATATCTCTTCAGATGTTTTAACCCTTTCACTGAGGGCAACATACTGGTATGTACTACGTCCTATGTGAGATATACGATTACTGCGAGCGATGCACCCGTACGTTTTGATATTACCTGCTGACTTGTAGTACCTATAGTGTATTCATTATAAGTAGGCCATAAATTGTGAGTCCTAACCCCTGTAACTCAAAAAGGGCTTGAGCAAATGGGCTGTACATTTCCACACTTAATCCCAGTCTGACCCTTCCCAGATGGTAGAAGTATTAGCTGTCTTTTAAACCTAAAACTTGACAAAATAACAGTTTATTCCACTGAGTTATCGCGAGTATAAAATTACGAAAGAGGGAGAGAGACAGAGAGGGTGACAATATGCTCACTACAGAGCCCACCGGTCGGTGGTGGTCGGTCGCAGTAAACAAAAGAGTTATGGAGGATATTTTCAAGGCTAGTGTAGGGGAAGAATTAATGAAGTTGACTTTTAAAGGGAGAATTCAACTCACTTGAATTCGCTCAGGGTTATGGATACCGCAATAGAGCGACGTATATTGAGCGAAAATAGTGGGAAAGACCTCCCCTCAGTGGTAAATAAAGCCTTCTATTAGATAACTGCAGTAATTGTGTTAAATAGAACTCCAGATAGAATCGAAACCGTGACTTCTTTACATATAATTACTTGATATATTACGTGGGCATAATATCTTTATGAAGAATAGTTTTATATGTGTTGAGTCTGAATTGAAGGGCTGTGTAGACCTATGATTTGACCACTTACATAGCGTGATATGAGTGATGAGTCTGCCAGCATCTTGTAGTGGATTACAGTGGATTACAGGTTTGAATTAATGTTCCACGCACACTAATTTTGTGTTAACTATCTGGCTAATACAATATCTAACCCAACCAAACTAAATAAAACTTTTCCTAGATTGATATATTCTAACCTAATTGCAATTGTTAAAACGGTCCTTTGAGGTCATATAGGGCCTCTCCTGGTGTTCCCTTGGGTTAAGGCTGTGAAGGCGATGGGGCCACATAAGCCCTTCACCTCTAATGCAATATAGTGGTTGTTTGCCATCCAGATGTTCGGGCTCCCGAATGGGCCACGGTGATATGAGATCGGTCTCTGAGAGGGCAGCGGGGGAGCTGACCATCAACCCATGGGCTTGCACCCACGGGCCAATGCCCCCACCGTCCGCAACCCACCTTGCAGTGCCACTCAATCGGGCTTGTTCTTACTACTGCTGCTGCTGCTGATAATGATGAATGGTAATGCTGATGATGAATGATGATGATAAGATATGACACATTTGAGCTGAAAGGAGTGACAAGCTTTGCATTATACTCCAACTACCTCCAGAATTTATTCTGCTTAGGTCAGGAATGCAAAGAACTTCATAGTGTAAAAGGCTTAGTAAACTCAGTCATTAATCCCATGACTCTAAAAAATATTTCATAATCAAAATATATTGCACATCAATTTCGAATATAGATTGTTTGCTCTCTGCATGAATTATGTGATGTGATAGGAATCGGCAAATTCGAAACTCTTCTGTGAATAATTTCTTTTTTACGTTAATTAACAGTACAAAAATGTGTTGCTTGTTAAACTAGCTATTCTGATGAGATAGTTTGTAATCATATTATACTGGTAGTCTGTTTCTTTCCAGCTGCTGGTAAATTGTCATGTCTCTATCTTGTTTACTCGGCTATTACGAAAACTTTGTAGCGATATATGTTGCTAATTATATATAGCTTGGCTTTAATGTAATGCCAAGACATAGTGGTTTCATATTTTTCCATTAACCTCTAAAACGCAATAAGGTTTACAAAAGTGTCTGTATAGCGTATGCGATAGGCCACACGGAAGCGAGCCCATGAAAATATACCCCCAAAATGCCCCACCAGCACTCAAGTGGAAGCATTATGTGATTAGGTAGTATAATCACTCTTCAGTACCTCCTTCTCCCCTACATGTGTCCCCCACCTTCTCTCTCCTTCTTCCCCTTTCTCCCCCCACTTCCCCCCTCCTCAATTATTGGGTATTATTCCTCTAATGTTTGTAGTTCCTCCCTTTCCCTGCACGAAATATAATGAGTCACGGTCTTCCACACTCCCTCCTACCCTTCACATGCGTGGTGACAGCTGGGAAGCTCAGTCTGCCTCAAGCAGGCCCAGGAAGCACACCTATGTTGCTTTCTCTCACCTTCATCCACCCCCTCCCACCATAAATATAAAATTTTCACTAGATATTTGCTGCTTACACCTATTTTTTGGTCTTCACTGCTCATATGTTCATCATATAAGTAAAATAAACGCAAATGGAGCAGGAATAATGCTTTATATGGTAAGCATAATTTATTTTTTCAGAATCAAAGTTTGTTTTCGCATACGTGGGCTTTTAAAAAAAACATCAATTGCGCGCTCCTCGGGTTAAGTACCGGTATCAATAAATTAGGGGATTCAGTTTACCGCCAGCTGAAATGAAACTGACTATAGTTCCGTAGCCACAATAGATAACATGTTTTATTATTTATAGAATCCACAATCTCACGTAATATGCAATATGTTACATGAATATCGAAATCTATCGGCATTTTTAGTTGTAGTACGGTAGCGCTAATAAGTCATGTCTCAGCTGTCATTACGTTTGTGCTGTATTAATGTCTGCAAGATGTTGAATAGGGTGGGTTAGGGTAGTGAACATGTTTGTATATCTCACTCGAAACGAATTAACCCTTACTGTACCAGCGACGTACAATGGCCGACAGCCAAAAAGTCACTCGACAGTACCAGCACCGTACGACGTACGTCAGTAATAGTCGGTCCTTGTACCGAGCGGTACCTGGCATCATGACTTGTAAACACTGCTTTGAAACCTTGGCAACACTTCTCAGAGTGTATCTAAAGTCTCACGGGCAAGCTGGCTCAATACTCGTCCAGCTTTCGGGGTTAGAGGATGCGCTCTCTCGACTTTGAAGTCATTTTGGCCACAATGCTTGGTACTGGAGGTTACATCTATAGTAATACCCTCTGGTACAGTAGGGGTTAATGAAGTTTTAGATATTGTTGATACCAATTATTGATAAAAAATATACCTGGTGCCGAGACATCACTTATTTGGCCGACTGTATATAAGGGCATTTTATATGGCATTTTATGTTAGTATTCTCTGTAGAATATGTACTGTAATAATGTACACTTAACCCTTTGAAGATTGTGAGGAATTTTGATTGTTTATTCTGGCTATCATTAGACGATTTTGTGCAGTTTAAGAAGGATCTGTGGGGGATTAGGCCTATAAGGTTAAAGACTGTCTCAATTAACTTCTTTTCTGTGTTCTGGCTATTATTAGACGATTGTATTCACATTATGAAGGGTATATGGAAGTCAGAGATAGTTTTTACCTTTTTCATCCCCACAGATCTTTCCTAAGCTGTGTACATTCGTCTAATAATGGCCATAATAAACTGCTAAACCGCTCTAGGTCCTCAATGGTTAAAGTGTTGAAATATTACTTTGTGTTTTGTTTAGCTCGTGAACTAACAAACTTTATTAATAATTATGAGGTAGGTTTTATTTAGTTCTTATCCTTGTATGCTAATGAATGTATCGACTATCGAATTAAGGGGAGGTTTTTAGTTTCCTCGGTAGACCTTTCGCCCAATTTGTAAAATTTATGACTCTTCGTGCCATTTATGTGTCGATGTTTTCTTTGGGAGCGATAGCGAGCCTATAATTTTAGAAGGAACCGGCTTTCGGCCGGGACATTTTTCTACCGAAAAAATGTAAACATTTATCTTGAAAGGGCGTCTAGGGGGTGTTTTTTAAACCTTGATGGAGGTCTAGCGAGGAAGCTCAAAAATGAATTAATAGACAATATATAGACCAAAAACCAAACACTACCCCCTTAACCCCTTCTGTACCGGCCACGTCTTTTGTGTATATGCTAGCTATATTTAGACGATTTTGTGTAGTTTAAGAAGGATCTGTGGTAGTAAATAGGGTGAAGTGGGATAGTTCGAAGCCTGTTAATTGCTGAAGGCCCTTTTTAAACTGAATAAAAGCGTATAATAGTAGCCAGAATAAGGTTAAAAGAACGTGAAAGGGTTAAGGATTTATGTGTTGGAATAATACATTGTGTTTTGCTTAGCTCGCGAACTGAATATACTTTATCAATATGAGGTGGGTTTTATTCACTGGTTATCCTTGTATGCTGATGAATGTATGGAATTAAGGGAGGATGGGCGTATTAAGGGAGGATGGGCGTATTAAGGGAGGATGGGCGTATTAAGGGAGGATGGGCGTATTTATTGGCTTATTAATTTATAATCCTATATTTTTTATGTTTTTAGTTTCCTCGCTAGACCTCCATCAAGCTTAAAATTACATTACACCCCCAAGACCCTCCTTCAAGATCAATTTGTACCTTTTTCGATAGTAAAATATCCTCTTAAATTACAGGCTCGCTTTCGCTCGCCAGGAAAAAATCGACATAGGTCTTAAAATTGACAGAAATGGGGCGAAACTAAAATCTATTTATATTATGGCCTTTGAGATTTTCCGCATCGTTACAATAAACAAAATTGTCGAAATAAATTAATCAATATCAATCCAATACCGTACACATTATTGTTATGCCTAGGCTATAGACCTAACGTCAGGAACAAACATTTTGAAATTGGCCTCACTGCCCCGAAACTATCTCGTGAAACAAATATATAACTACAAAGAATATAACAAGGAAAACACGAAAAACACATTTGGTGATTAGGCCTATTTCACCATAATATGGGTGGCTAGGCTCCCGTTTTCTCTCACGAGCCAAAACAAGATTGTTCCGTTTTCTAAACAACAAAAACAACAATGTCCCCTACTGTGCCCTACAATTGTATAGGCCTAGCCAACTTTGTAAACATTGATTAAAACCACGGCCATAACTCCTACACCAACTTAAGAAAGTAATGAGTTCGCCAAATATAGTAGTTGATGCAACACATAGTATGCATTACTTACCACAAAAGGGCAGCTCACAAAAGGCCCACAGCGGCATCTCCGCCTGAGTCCGCCACCAATACCTCCACTTAGTTCTCGCCTTTCTCTTCTTATTTCCGCTTCCATGGTAGCTTCAACAATGGCACACGAGATTCAAGTACACGCACACTTAAGTCTATAGCAACTGGCACTGTATCACCAGCATAAATAGCGAATTGTTGAACACTGGCGAGAACACGGGCTTGTTTGTTTTGGTCTGTACCGGGCAGTCGAGTTGATCTGCGGGAAGCTATAGGCCTTTACAACGGCGCCTCCCCTTTTTTCTTTCTTTTGTTATCTTTGTGTCGTGCTTATTTCACTTTATTTAAAACAATGTTCAATATTGTCTGTGTTCTTCTTTCTTCTGGCGTCTCCTTGATTTCTTTCTTCATAGTGGTTGTATTCTCCTTGGTTTCTTCTTTCTTGATGTGTGGGTCTTTCTTAACTTTAGTCTAGTATCCTATTCCCTACACTTATCTAGTTACAGCTGCATTGTTCCTATATATTTGTCTCTTCCTCCAAAATCTGTATCTCACAAACTACTCATTACTCGCTCTCTCTCTATCAATCTATCTATTTATCTATCTATATATCTAAGTGTAAATCTATCTTATGTATCTCTCAACTCTCTCTCTCTCTCTCACATAGACCAACTACCTGCACAATGGGGCTGATAAGTATACTCAATAAATAGGTGTGGACGTTTACAGCCCATTTGCTCCAGCCCTTCCTGATTTACAGGGGACTAGGTAGGGTGTCACAATGAATAGACTATTGATTATCCATTTATTTATATAGCATACATTTATTATACGCGCCATTTCTCCTAATATGTTATTAGCTATTCGTTTCTTCCTTTTCATCCTCTTCCTTCTTTTCCTTTTGTGTCTCCTTTGTACTGTTCCTCTTCGTCATGTATCCTCCTCCTCCTCCTTCTCCTCCGCCTCCTCCTGTGAAAAAGGAGAACATTAGTCACCCCCAAAAAAGAAGGAAAAAATCTACATAACAAACATTGGGAACCTGATAACAACACCGTATACTTATAAAAACAGACACCATATATAATAAACCCCATATGAGGAGGAGCACATTGTTGACAACAGTTCGCATATAGCTTCATCAGGCCAAATTATGATCAGGCCAATGTACTCCAACTATTGAGATGAAAGATAGGCTATACCAAATAAAACAAAATCCAAATATACAGTTTAACCAACAGCAAGACCCCTAATCCTAACAACAGTGTTAGGAAAGCAACTCTAAATAGAAGGTGATGATGACTGATGATTAATAATGAGTATGATGATAATAAAGATGATTATGGTGACTGATAATGATTTAATGATGAAAAGGATTATTTATATATAATGGCTATGATACTGTATTCGTAATGATGATTAGGGTCTTGATACTATCTATGACTATGGTGATAGTATTGAGATATATTCACTTAATGATGTTCACGAGGATAAGTATGTTCTTTCTAGAATCGTCCATTTCATGCTAAATTTAATCAAATTATCTCAATGCTTAGGTTCGGTGTGGTACAGTACATCCAATCGTCTTTGTCATATTGTTATATAAATATTATATAAGTTGTATGGCTGTAAGTATTTCTTCTAGCTATGGAAAAAAATATATAAATACAAAAACAAAATTAAATAACAAATTAATTGACTTTGAAAGATCAATATCGTGTGTGGTACCCCAGGCCAGGGTTAACAGTGCACCAGGATCCAACCATTGATCTACCAGACTTCGAATGATGGCAGTGATAATGGCGCAAGTCGACCATGATAATATAGCGTAGTACAGTCACCTCCGTATGTTCATGGTCCAAAACAGAGGCCGGGTTACGGTGACTTGAGGTACTGGGCATGGTGATTACAGTGACCTAGTACTACTACTATTGGTCATGGTGAGCGAGGGTCAAAGCACGAACCATCATATGACCTGTTGGTGAGTCATCCTAGGTCATCACCAGGACACTTAGGATATGGTCACTCGGATATCACACACGATTAACAGTAATTTAGTTAGTTAAAATAGGACTTCAGAGGCTATCAACCCTTCCGGATTATTAAGCCAGCACACTGTAAGTCAAGTACATTTTCAGGAATGGAGCCCCTTATCGAGAACCCCAGTCCCTTGATTAACAGGTAAACACAAGAGTTTTCACTTTTTTTTCCTTTTTATTGTTTTTTATAATACTAAACGTTTCATAGTTCGGGCTTGGAATAAAATGAGAATGTGGAAATAACTTTGAAAAGTTGACAGAATGAATATATACACCTCAAGAATATGTATAACTTTTGTTCTAGTGATGATGATGATGATGATGATGGGTATGTTTTCCGTGTGGGAAGGAGAAGGGGGGCGGGGGGGGGGGGGGGAATGAAAGACAAAGAAATAAAAAAAATAAAAAATAAAAAAAAATATATAAAATGGCCAATACTACTAGGCAAACCCCAGAGAGAGAGTAAGAGAGTGAGAGTGAATGAGAGTGAGTGTGTGAGAGGAAAGCAAAGACAAAATTGAAAATAGGAAAGAAAAATGCACATGATATATAGACCAAAAATAATGATGCAGACAAAAAATACAAAATACCTGAAAATACCAGCATATGTTACAGATTGCACACCAAATAATTCCAACGCAGAAGCACAACAAATACGTAGTGTCCACCCTCGAGGCACACAGACAACTGAATACCCCCTACAGATTCTCCGAACTATATGGTACCGAATCAGCTGGCTACGAATTCACAGAACTAACCATGCACTGCTAGAAATCGAGGTCATAAAAAGTGTACGAGTAAACATGTTAAAGGGTATAGAATTGATATATATAATAATTGGGTACATTAATGGTGATATACCTTCCTATTCTTAAATACATAAACTCATTGGATATAATGATAGTGAATTACCTCTGTATCCTTATATGAGATGGGTCTATAAATACTAATATATCCAATGATTACAGAAGATATATACAACATGTACTAGAGAGTGTTAACCTAAATAATATACTAACCCTAATAAATTAAGTTGAGTCCAGAACCTAAGACAAAGCCAAGTACCCCGCGCGATTTTCAGGTTCAGAGCTTCATAGGAGAGGGCTGCTCGGTCTGAGAGGTTTAATGCCGCGACTCACTATTTGGCAGGTTTGGAATAAAAAGGTCGATTTGGCGCGATTTGCTGTCTTGGTTTTGAGAAACGATATTTCAGATTTTAGATTTATATTTTGTATTCTTTATTTTTGTTATAATTATTTTATTATTCGTATCGTTTTTTATTATTTATATTATAATTATTTTGTAATTATTATCATTATTATTATTATTATTATTATTATTATTATTATTATTATTATTATTATTATTATTATTATTAGTATTATTATTATTGTTGTTCTTGTTGTTGTTATATTTATTGTTTGTTTTATTATTATTATTGAATTATTATTATATATATATATTTTTTCTCCCTCTCTATCTCTCTGATTATTATTATTGATTTATATTTTTGTGATCACAAAATGCATGTAATTGTATTATAAAATAATTATTAGAATATATTTATACCTATTACATATATAACTATACTGTACGTGTATGAGTTTTCCTTTATCATATAGTTTAGCTAAATGCAAAATTATATACCTTTCATTCTTTCAATCGCCTTCCATATCCTTTTGTATACTAAGGGGTGCCAGATTAGGTTTAAGGCGGGGGGATAGATACCGTCCAACACCCTCAGTGTTCAAGATGGAGAGCCTATACTTCGCATGCATAATAAGTGGGTGCCAGAATAGGTTTTAAGTGTGTGTGTGTGCGGGGGAGGGGGGGGACCCCCCCCCCCCACCAACTGCCTTAGTTTTCAAGATGGACATGTTTAGCAGTGCCAGAATAGGCTTTATGCGATATTTTTTTTTATTTTTTTTTTGTCCCCTTACCCTTTGGGGGGAAAACTCATACTTGGATTTTCCCCTTGGCAGCCCTGGGTACCTCAGCTAGTAAATACATATCCTGTACAGTATACTGTATATATAACTAGTGCCAGACGCCTTGATCCCTCAAGGGGTGGCCAGGAATGAATCGTTTTATCCCCTAAACTTTCCTATTTAAACTAAAATGCGTAATATCCTAGTATATATGAGATATTTCCAAAACTGTAACATAGTAAAGTATATTTATTATTGGTAGGTCTATTAATTCTGAAATTTATGAAGGCTATTTTTGAAACACCCTCTATATATATATATATATATATATATATATATATATATATATATATATATATATATATATATATATATATATATACGGTATATATAATATATATATATATATATATATATATATACATATATATATCCAATGTATATATATATATATATATATATATATATATATATATATATATATATATATATATATATATATATATATATATACAGGCAGCCTGCCTTTTGTCTCCTTCATACACATTGAACAAATAATGTATCAATCTATATTATACTGTCTGTCTGTCTGTCTCTCTCTTTATATATACCGGTATATATTATATATATATATATATATATATATATATATATATATATATATATATATATATATATATATATATATATATATATATATATATATATATATATATATATATATATATATATATATATATATATATATATATATAGTGAGAGAGAGAGAGAGAGAGAGAGAGACAGACAGACAGTATAATATAAATTGATACATTATTTGTTCAATGTGTATGAAGGAGACAAAAGGCAGGCTGCCTGTAACGAGTGTCTCCCCCAAAGCCAAAAAGTGACAGAGAACCGAAATCAAAGGACGTTGGAGTCAAAATGCCTGGACACAAATGTTAAAGCAGTCTAAGTCTTAGATAGATAGATAAACAGATAGATAGATTGATAGATAAATAGATATATAGATAGATATATAGATAGATAGATAGATAGATAGGTAGATAGAGAGATAGATAGATAAAACATATTAGCTGTCCCTAAATAGTATACTAACCCTAATAATATAACTACAGAGAGAGAGAGAGAGAGAGAGAGAGAGAGAGAGAGAGAGTCCAGAACTTAAAACAAAGCCAAGTAGTTCCCCGCGCGATTTTCCGGTTCAGAGCTTCATAGGAGAGGGCTGCTTCGGTCTGAGAGGTTTAATGCCGCAACTCACTATTTGGTAGGTGCCGGCTAAAAATGTTGATTTGGAAGGATTTGCCGAATTGCTTTTGAGATTCGATATTTTATATTTTATATTCATGTATATACTTTATATTTTTGTATTGTCATTGTATTGTTATTATTGTTGCTATTATTATTATAATTAATATTTAATTATTATTTGTATTATTATTATTATTATTATTATTATTATTATTATTATTATTATTACTGTTATTATCTATATAGTTATCATTATTGTTAGTATTATCATTGCTATTATTATTTACATTATTAATATTTTTGTTTTCTCTCTCTCTCCCCCCCCTCACTCTCTCTCTGTCTCTCTCTCTCTCTCTCTATCTATCTATCTACCTCTCTGATAATTATTATTGTTCTATTTGTGATCACGAAATGCCTGTGATTGTGTTATATAATTATTATTTGAATATATTTATACTTATTAACTATTCCTATATGAGTTTTTCTTTAACATACAGTACATATTAGCTATATGCGATATTATATAGTTTTCGTTCTAGGGATCGTCTTCAACATCCTTATGTAACGTATGCAGTATATTATTTAATTATTAGAGTTACATAGAGTTACATAAGTACACAGACTGTACATACCTTGCGTTCCCTACTAAGCCGTCCACATTTAATTATAAGATGATAGTTGCTACAAAGTGGATGGTAAAGGTAGAAAAGAAGAAGGCTCTCTCCCCACCCACCACACCCTCATGAAATATAGTTGGGTGAACAAGGCCCCCATCAGAATGAGAACATTTCTACTGGGATATTGAGGAAAGTTGAGAAATATCGTATACTATTGACGCTTAACCCAACATTTTATTATTGCTATTATTTCCTTTGTTTTACCTAATATACTCAAAGCCTCTTCGGAATGAATGTCTATCCTCCTGTTGAATGTGTAAATGCATTGCATTGTACAATTTTATCTGGCAATTTTTGAGAGAGAGAGAGAGAGAGAGAGATGGATAGATAGAATAATAGATAGATAGATAGATAGATAGATATCTACTAATAAAGGTTACTTTCTGTGAGTATTCTGTCTGTCTGCTCACGAATTACTTCCTCAGTTTTCAAGATGAAGAGCCCATACTTGGCATGCACACTAAGGGGGTACCCGAATAGGTTTTAAGGGGGGGCGGAGCCCCCAATAAATCCCTCAGTTTTCAAGATGAAGAACCCATACTTGGCATGTATACTAAGGGGGTGCCATAATAGGTCTTAAGTGGTGGGAGCGGGGAACCCCCCCCCCCAACTCCCTCAGTTTTCTAGATGGACACATTTGGCATGCATTGTAAGGGAGGTGCCAGAATAGGCATTGGTTTTGTCCTCCTCTCCCCCCCCCCGCCCCCCCCCCCCTTCCAAGTTAGACAGCCCACACTTGGACTTTTCCCCTGGTAGCGCTGGGTATACCTCAACTGGTAAATACATAATTATACTTTATACTGTATTTCTATCTTTTGCCAAACGTCTTGATCCCTGAGGGGATGGCCAGGAATGAAACTTTTTCATCTCTTAGACTTTCCTATATAAACTAAAATGTGCAATATCCTGGTAAATATGAGATATTTCCAAAACTGTCACATAGTAAAGTACTGGTATGAATATTATTGCTAGGTCTATTCAATCTGAAATTTATGAAAGGTATTTTTGAAATACCCTGCATATATATATATATATATATAATTATGTATGTATGAATTCGTAATTGTATTTATAATTGTAGTTTGACAGGAATTGAGTTTTTGGCTCGTATCGTCCCGCTTCCAAGACATTATTACTAATGACAAATACTCATCTCCTTGCTCAAGGGAATGGCTACGTCTCACAAAACCTTCATCAACCTGAGCGAGATTTGAATCCCGGCCTGCTGGGTTGCAGGCAGGGACAGTACCACTGAGCTAGCTGCTCGGAGTGTGTGTGTGTGTGTGTGTGTGTGTGTGTGTATGTATGTATAATGTGAAATGTAATGTTTGTATGTATATACGTATGTAGGTATGCATGTATGTACTGTATATACTGTATGTATAATGTATGTTTGAATGTATGTAGGTATGTATGTATGTACTGTATATACTGTATGTATAATGTATGTTTGAATGTATGTAGGTATGTATGTATGCATGTATGTAATCAGGCACATACCCTATTGCTGGGGGGTGGCCGACTCGAGACAGAGCCCGAACAGAAACAACATTCAAGGGTTCTAGCTAATTCTCAGGGTCCGGGAATTTTAGGTAAACAAAAGAAAGGAAATAATAGCAATAATAAAATGTTGGGTTAAGCGTCAATAGTATACAATATTTCTCAACTTTCTTCAATTACCTAGTAGAAATGTTCTCATTCTGATGGAGGCCTTGTTAACCCAACTATATTTCATGAGGGTGTGGTGGGTGGGGAGAGAGCCTTCTTCTTTTCTACCTCTACCATCCACTTTGTAGCAACTATTATCTTATAATTAAATATGGACGGCTTAGTAGGGAACGCAAGGTATGTGCAGTCTGTGTACTTATGTAACTCTATGTAACTCTCTAATAATTAAATAATATACTGCATACGTTACATAAGGATGTTAAAGACGATTGCAAGAACGAAAACTATATAATATCTCATTTAGCTAATATACTGTATATGTTAAAGACAAATTCATACAGGAATAGTTATACGTATATGTAATAAGTATAAATATATTCAAATAATGATTATATAACACAATCACAGACATTTCGTGATCACAAATAGATCAATAATAATTATCAGAGAGAGAGAGAGAGAGAGAGAGAGAGAGAGAGAGAGAGAAAATATTAATAATGTAAATAATAATAATTATAATAATTATAATAACAATAATAATTAAATATTACTGATACAAATAATAGCAACAATAATAATAATAAAATATAATACACAAATATATAGTAAATATATGAATATAATATCTGAAATCTCGGATCTCGTCACCAAGTCAGCAAATCACGCCAAATCCACCTTTTTATTCCGAACCTGCCAAATAGTGAGTCGCGGCATTAAACCTCTCAGACCGAACAGCCCTCTCCTATGAAGCTCTGAACCTGAAAATCGCGTGGGGAACTACTTGGCTTTGTCTTAGGTTCTGGACTCAACTTAATTTATTAGGGGTAGTATATTATTTAGGTTAACACTCTCTAGTACATGTTGTATATATCTTCTGTAATCATTGGATATATTAGTATTAATAGACCCATCTCATATAAGGATACAGAGGTAATTCACTATCATTATATCCAATGAGTTTATGTATTTAAGAATAGGAAGGTATATCACCATTAATGTACCCAATTATTATATATATCAATTCTATACCCTTTAACATGTTTACTCGTACACTTTTTATGACCTCGATTTCTAGGAGTGCATAGTTAGTTCTGTGAATTCGTAGCCAGCTGATTCGGTACCATATAGTTCGGAGAATCTGTAGGGGGTATTCAGTTGTCTGTGTGCCTCGAGGGTGGACACTGCGTATTTTGTGTGCTTCTGCGTTGGAATTATTTGGTGTGCAATCTGTAACATATGCAGGTATTTTCAGGTATTTTGTATTTTGTGTCTGCATCATTATTTTTGGTCTATATATCATGTGTATTTTTCTTTCCTATTTTCAATTTTGTCTTTGCTTTCCTCTCACACACTCACTCTCACTCTCTTACTCTCTCTGGGGTTTGCCTAGTAGTACTGGCCATTTTTTTTGTACCCCCCCCCCCCCCCCCACACACACACACGGAAAACATACCCATCATCATCATCATCATCATCACTAGCGTAAAAGTTATACATATGCTTCAGGTGTATATATTCATTCTGTCAACTATTCAAAGTTATTTCCACATTCTCATTTTATCCCAAGCCCGAACTATGAAACGTTTAGTATTATAAAAAAAAAAAAAAAAAAAAAACATCGTGAAAACTCTTGTGTTTACCTGTTAATCAAGGGACTGGGATTCTCGATAAGGGGCTCCATTCCTGAAAATGTACTTGACTTACAGTGTGCTGGCTTAATAATCCGGAAGGGTTGATAGCCTCTGAAGTCCTATTTTAACTAACTAAATAACTGTTAATCGTGTGTGGTATCCGAGTGACCATATCCTAAGTGTCCTGGTGATGACCTAGGATGACTCACCAACAGGTCATATGATGGTTCGTGCTTTGACCCTCGCTCACCATGACCAACAGTAGTAGTACTAGGTCACTGTAATCACCATGCCCAGTACCTCAAGTCACCGTAACCCGGCCTCTGTTTTGGACCATGAACATACGGAGGTGACTGTACTACGCTATATTATCATGGTCGACTTGCGCCATTATCACTGCCATCATTCGAAGTCTGGTAGATCAATGGTTGGATCCTGGTGCACTGTTAACCCTGGCCTGGGGTACCACACACGATATTGATCTTTCAAAGTCAATTAATTTGTTATTTAATTTTGTTTTTGTATTTATATATTTTTTGCCATAGATAGAAGAAATACTTACAGCCATACAACTTATATAATATTTATATAACAATATGACAAAGACGATTGGATGTACTGTACCACACCGAACCTAAGCATTGAGATACTTTGATTAAATTTAGCATGAAATGGACGATTCTAGAAAGAACATACTTATCCTCGTGAACATCATTAAGTGAATATATCTCAATACTATCACCATAGTCATAGATAGTATCAACACCCTAATCATCATTACGAATACAGTATCATAGCCATTATATATAAATCATCCTTTTCATCATTAAATCATTATCAGTCACCATAATCATCTTTACTAACTAATGTTTTCCTTTTTCACAGGAGGAGGAGGAGGATACATGACGAAGAAGAGGAAGAGTACAAAGGAGAAACAAAAGGAAAAGAAGGAAGAGGATGAAAAGGAAGAAACGAATAGCTAATAACATGATATTAGGAGAAATGGCACGTATAATAAATGTATGCTATATAAATAAATGGATAATCAATAGTCTGTTCATTGTGACACCCTACCTAGTCCCTTGTAAATCAGGAAGGGCTGGAGCAAATGGGCTGTAAACGTCCACACCTAGTTATTGAGTATACTTATCAGCTCAATTGTGCAAGTAGTTGGTCTATGTGTGAGAAAGAGAGAGTTGAGAGATACATGGATAGATTTACACTTAGATATATAGGTAGATAAATAGAGAGAGAGAGAGAGAGAGAGAGAGAGTAATGAGTAGTTTGTGAGATACAGGTTTTGGAGGAAGAGACAAATATATAGGAACAATGCAGCTGTAGCTAGATAAGTGTAGGGAATAGGATACTAGACTAAAGTTAAGAAAGACCCACACATCAAGAAAGAAGAAACCAAGAAGGAGAATACAACCACTATGAAGAAAGAAATCAAGGAGACGCCAGAAGAAAGAGGAACACAGACAATATTGAACATTGTTTTAAATGAAGTGCAATAAGCACGACACAAAGATAACAAAAGAAAGAAAAAAAGGGAGGCGCCGTTGTAAAGGCCTATAGCTTCCCGCAGATCAACTCGACTGCCCGGTACAGACCAAAACAAACAAGCGAAAACCCAGGCCAGATTAGGCCGAAGAAGAAGATGGCCGTACTGTTCCGACGTGCTGGTCTCTTGTGCTTTTCATTTTCATTTTCTATTTCACGGGCTATTGCTCAGGTGGGCCATCGGGCTTGCCAGCTGGCTTTCCTGGCTAGAGTCAGTGGGACCGTGGTGGGTAGTGCTGGGGGATGAGTGTGTGTAGTGGGGGTGGTGAGGGGGATGTGGCGGGCCTGGCGGCCATGGACGATCAGTCGTTTGGTGGCCTGAAGCGGAGCCTGGTCCTTGATGAGGTCGCTGATGGCCCTCCCGGGCCTCTCAATGATGGGGCCAAGGTGCAGAGGAAGTTGTCGGTGGATGGGGTGCCCGGTGTGCCGGTGGACCTGGCCCAGGGGGCCGTGGGGGGTTCGGTGGGGGTGCCGGATGGCTCGGACGACGCTGAATTGGTAACGTACATTATTCATTCTGTTCCTCGGCGGCGTGTCTTTGACAATTCTGCCAGGGTTACGGCGGCTGTGGGGGCCGCTCCATTTGGTGAGTATGTGCGGCCACATGGCATCACGGTACTGGGTCGGGGTGAGGCCCTGTGTGTCTCTCTTCCCCGCGGGGTTATTGGTGTGGGGATTAGGCCTCTAGAGGAGTTGACTAGTTTCGGGGACTGGACGGTGGTGTGCCGGGAGTCCATTTCCCCGGGGGATAGCAGGTATTCCTGGGGGAAGATCGGCCCTGTTGACCCTGTCATTTCTGAGAGTGCCATCATGGGGTCCCTTAGGGTCCTGTCTGATGATCATGGGGTTGCGTCAGCGGCCCTGGAGGAGGTCACGCGGCTCTCTAAACGCGTGGAGCGGGATGGTGGAGGCGAGGGGGGTGGGTCGGGTTCTCCCTCGGTGAGTTCAGGGGTGGTCCGCTTGCGTTTTCGGGGTTGCTTGCCTTCCAGGGTTGTCTTAGGCTCGGTGTGCTATCCAGTTTCGAGGTACTCTTTTAGGCTGCTACGGTGTTTCACCTGCCATTTTTTTGGTCATGGTTCGATCACCTGTCGGAATAAGGTGCGCTGTCGGAACTGTAGTGGGTTTCATCCTATGGCTTCGGGTGACCACTCGTGCCCTAATTCCCCTAGTTGTTATTTTTGTGGTGGTGGACATCGGGTGACCTCCCGCTCCTGCCCCGTTTTCTTGAAGGCTCTAGCGATCCATGAGGACTACAAACAGGAAAAGTTTGGCCTGCCTGATCTCAACCGGAAGGTTCGGGAACTGAATCCTACCCAGCGTCGGTCTCCTCCGCGTTTAGGGTCGTCTCCGGTTGTACGTGGCTCTGCTGGCCCGCGTCTCCCGCCGAGGTCGGCGGCGGGGGGTGACCGGCTGTATGCTTCGGTGGTCACGGGCAACAGGTTTGAGGTGTTGGGGGATCGGGCGGATGACCTGGATGTGATTCGGCCGCATGGTGTTGGCGTAGGGGTCATGGACGAGGTGGTTCGGCGTGAGGTTCGGGTCTCCGAGGGGGCCTCCTCTGACGCTGAAGTGGTCCTTCATCGTCCATCGTCCCCGAGGCATCTGCGCCGTCGTAGTGGTCCTCGGCCTCGGCCCAGGTTGTTGGATGCCTCTCCTCCCAGGGCTCCGTCGCCAGTCCCCCTGATGCTCCCTCCCCCTTGCCCGAATAATATTTCTGTCTCTCCCCGGCCTACCTCTGGTCCTTTAGCGTCTAGTGCTGGTAGTCCGACGGTGAGGCAGCAGTCTGCCCCTCCCCCCCCTGTACCTGATACATTTGGCTCGTTGGTGACGGATTTCTGGGAGTGCATATTGTCAGGCCGTACTCTCAAGGAAGTTTGTCTCGCATTGATACCCAGACTGTTGGCTCTGTTGGTGTCCCGTTAGGGTTGCCCAGGTTATCGGAGAAGTTTCTATTGTGGAATGCTCGGTCAGTTCACCGTAAGACTCAGGATTTACGGTTGTTGGTGGAACGTGAAGCCCCTATCGTGGTAGGGCTATGCGAAACTTGGCTTTCTTCCACGTTACATTTCCGGATCCCTCATTTTAATGTGTATCGGGCGGATAGGGACTCTAGGGGTGGTGGTTTGGCTCTAGCGGTGCGGGATACGGTCCCGAGCAAGATGTTCGGTTTGCAACGGTTTGCTGGTGGAGACCTGGAGGTTCTGGCGGTGAGCGTGGCCTTACGGAAGGGGTGGGCTACTGTGTTCATCTGTTATAACCCTTGTCGGAATATTGCTCTGCCGGAATTCCAACATTATTTTAATCAATTGCCGTCGCCCTGTCTGGTGATGGGGGACTTTAATGCGCGTCACCCGTACTGGGATCCGTTGGTGCTCAGGGCATCTCGGAACCGTACTGGTACCTCGCTTTTTGAAGCGTTATTGGATAGCCCTTCCTTTGACCTTTTAACCCCACCTGGTCTCCCTACCCGCGTCGATCCGCATACCGCGTCCTCCTCCACCTTAGATCTCTGCTTGGGTAATGACCTGTTTTTAGGTGCTCGGGTTACCACGGGTCCATACATGGGGAGTGATCATCTGCCAGTCTTGATTGATGTCTTTGGGTTTTCCTCTCCTGCCCCTCCGCGTTCCCGCCCGAGGTGGAGGTTCGGTGCTGAGGGATGGGGACAGTTCCAACGTGGCCTCCGCTTGGATCCTCCCTCTCTCGCGGAGTCGGTGGGCTCGGGTGCTGAGGCCATTTCAAGGGCGTTAACTGCTGCGGCAGGTGGGGCCTTTCGGATGACGGGCCGGCCCCCTACGGACAGGCCCACTGTTCCTTGGTGGACCGCGGAATGTGCGGTCGCGGTCCGGGTTCGTCATCGGGCTTGGTCTGTCTGGCGCCGTCATCCCTGTGTAGAGTTCAAGCGGGAGGCACGGAGGGTGGATGCCCGGTGCAAACGCACTCTCTTGAAGGCGAAGCGTGGGTCTTGGGCTGCCTTCTGTCCTACGTTGAGGTTTGCCAGCTCCAGCAAGAGGGCGTGGCGTTTTGTTAGGCAGATGAATGGCCAGAGGGTGGACGCTTCTTTCCCTCTTACTGTTGGCGGTCGGCTCGTTGGCGATGCGCAGGAGCAGGCGGATTGTTTGGCAGATCACTATCGGGTGCTGTTTGCGGCCCCACCGCAACTACCGGATGTGGATCGGCTGGAGTCAGTAATTTCGTACCATCTTGAATCTCCTGATCCTGACGGCCTTGCGGATCCGCTGACCGCCCATGAATTGCACCGCACTTTGGACTCCCTCCCCAAGGGTAAGGCTGTGGGTCACGATGATGTGGCGTATGAGAGGCTTGCCCATCTGCCGCGGGAGGGGTTTGATGTGTTGCTGGACTTCTATAACAGGAGCTGGTCTACTGGTACATATCCGGCTCTGTGGAAGTCGGCCCTCCTCCTTCCGTTCCCTAAACCGGGTAAGGATCCCTCTTTGCCATCTTCACGTCGGCCCATCTGCTTGTTGTCGGTGGTGGGTAAGGTGATGGAGAAGATGGTTTCACAGCGGCTCACTTGGTGGCTGGAGACTAAGGCACTCCTTCCTGATGTTCTTCATGGTTTCCGCCCGGCTAGGGGCACCGTGGATGTGCTCCTCCAGCTGGAATATCGCATCCAGGATGCGTATCGGAACAAGAAGGTGCTCCTCGTGGCGTTCATCGATGTTGCGAGTGCCTTTGATTCGGTTTCCCATGCCGGGGTCCTATACAAATTGGGTATGCTTGGTGTACGTGGGAAGGTTTTATCGTGGCTCTGCAGCTACTTGCTTGAGAGGTCCCTTTCTGTGGCGGTTGGTACCTCTACGTCGCGGCCTTTCCCTGTCCGCCGTGGGGTGATTCAGGGGTCGATCTTGGGTCCACTGTTCCTGAATGCCATGTTGTCTGATGTCCCTCGGTCCCGTAATGCTACGACGATGGTGTATGCCGACGATATTGCCATCGTCTGCTCAGCGGACACGCTCTTCCAGGCCCAGACTGCTCTGCAATTGGCGGTTGATGAGCTCTGTGAGTGGGCGAGGGACTGGGGCCTACGACTCAATGCCCAAAAGAGCGCTCTCATGTGCTTCACGTTGAAGACTAAACTCCCGGGTCTGCCTACGATTACGTTGGGGGGTGAGCCTCTCACGTATCGTACGTCACACACCTTCTTAGGTCTGCGTTGGGATGGGCCGGTATTGACGTGGAGGAATCATGTGGACTACCTGCGATCGTCTTGCATGAAGCGGCTGGGTATTATGAAGTGTATAGCCGGGTCCAAGTGGGGGACGTCTCGGGATGATCTGCTGTGTTTTTATGAGTCTTTCATCAAGAGTAAGGTGACTTATGGTAGTGCAGTGTATGGCTCGGCTTCGTCGTCAGTTCTTAGCCGCTTGGACCCTATTCATAACACGGCCCTCAGGGTGGCGTTGGGGGCTTTTTGTTCCTCCCCTACCGTGTCCCTCCTAGCGGAAAGTGGGTCGTTGCCTCTGTCCTGGTCTCGGGTGTTGATGGATTGTAGGTGGGCGGGGCGAGTTGCTACTCTTCCTGGGCATCACCCGTTGTCGGGCCTGCATGCTTCGTCAGGGGTCTCCAGGACTGCACCATCGTGGCCTGTGAAGCGGCGTCAACCTTTCCTGGTGAGGAGCCTCCTCCACTATCGGCAGATAGCTGTGGACCCTCCCTCTCCCTCCCCGACCCCCTCTGTGTCTCCGGTCCCGCCGTGGGTTGATCTCACTCCTCGCATCCGGGTTACCTTCCATGAAGGTTACCGGACGTCGACGGATGCTGGACTTGCACGGGCCTATTTTGCTGAGCTGGTGGGGTCGTGTTATCAGGGGCACTTCGGTGTCTTCACGGATGGTTCCTGCGTTCCTCCGGCCTCCTCGTCCGCGGCTGTCTACTACGAGGACCTCTCCCTCTGCCAGACCTGGAGGTTGTCTGGGCACCATCCCATCATAGCGGCGGAACTGTTTGCCATTCTCCGAGCCCTGGAGTTTGTGCGGTGTCATATTCGGCCTCAACGGGTCGTCTTGTACTCGGATTCCCAAGCCTCCCTCCATCTGCTCCTTGCCGCCCGCCCGGCTACATATCCTCGTCTTGTCTTCGCCATCCAGGTGTTGCTGGTTCACTTTTTAGGTCATCCGTGGGAAGTGGTCCTCCAGTGGGTTCCTGCGCACTCGGGCATTCGTGGCAACACGGTGGCTGATGCTGCGGCGACGCTGGCGCACGATTCGGTAGAGGTTGAGTCGGTTGACATGGATGCGAGGACGCATGCCCGGGTTGTCGGGCGGGCTAGTCGCGGTCTTTGGGACAGGGAGCTACGGGTGCTGTTGCTACAGACGACCATGGGGAGATACCGGTGGGATTCGTGCCCCCAGCCTTGGAGTCGACACCCCCTGCGGAAACTCGATGTCTCGCTGGCCAGGCTGCATATTGGACACACTGCGCTGTCAGCACACCTGTTCCGACTCCGCATGGTACGGTGCCCGGACTGTCGCTGGTGTGGACAGCCCGAAACCCCTGAGCATCTGGTGGAGGTGTGTCCGCGGTTCTATAGTCACTGGGTCAAACTTAGGGACTCGGTTTGCCGTTTGTCGTCTCGGGGGTTCAGCTTAGGGCTCTTGTTAGGCCACGGTGTCCGGGATGCGGATGTGTGTTCTCAGCTCTCTCGTGCCTTATGTGTCTTCCTCTTGGCGACTCATGTTGCCGATATAGTATAGGGTCCCACTGACGGTTAGTCTTCTAGGGCCAAGCAGGTGGCATCCACCCGAAGGCCCTTTAATAGTAACAACAACAACAACAACAAACAAGCCCGCGTTCTCGCCAGTGTTCAATAATTCACTATTTATGCTTGTGATACAGTGCCAGTTGCTATAGACTTAAGTGTGCGTGTACTTGAATCTCGTGTGCCATTGTTGAAGCTACCATGGAAGCGGAAATAAGAAGAGAAAGGCGAGAATTAAGTGGAGGTATTGGTGGCGGACTCAGGCAGAGATGCTGCTGTGGGCCTTTTGTGGTAAGTAATGCATAGGCCTATGTGTTTCATCAATTACTGTATTTGGCGAACTCATTACCCAAGATAATCCAATCGACGGTAACATTCAAGGAGACTACGGCAGGACTTCTTCTTCTTCTTACCTCTGACCGGGTATAGGCTATCCGGATTTTTTTTATTTTAATACCACGAATTTTCCGAGTGTTTTTTATAAAAGAAATTGTTCATTTGCATCAATATATAGTTTTTGTAATTAATTAGAAATCTCGGGAAAACCTATTTTCCCCATTATGCCTATTGATCAATGTTGAGACACGCTCCCGATAGTGATTTGAAAAGACATTAGCCTAACCTAACTACCTTACCTAACCTAACCTAGTATTATGGGTGGGGCTGCTGCCCCCACACCCCCGCTGGTTGAGTACTAATCCCTTAGTAAATAAAAAAAAAAATTGGCTGCCGATTATACGAAGGTGAAAGGAAGTCGATGAAGTCTACGGTGTTTACTCTGCAATCTTTAGCTTTGATTGTACATTGATAACGGGAAAGTACCGTATTGACAACCTTGTTACGAAAATTAAATTTTAATACCATACTTTTATATTAGGTTTTTCAGAGAGTTTAACACATTTTCATATGATCTTTAGAGCTATCGATAACTGGAAGTACCGTATTGACAACCTTGTTACGAAAAAGAAATTTTAGTACCACACTTTTTTATTAAGTTTTGCCGAGGGTTAAAACAAATTTTCTTATGATCTTTACAGCATATAGATTCACTATTTATCTTCAAATATATCAACAAAATTAGTGGTATTAAAATAACATTGAACCGGCTATCCTAGTGTTTACTAGCCTATAGCCTACCCCTTTGAAAGGACATTACCCTAACCTAACAACCTTACCTAACCTATCCTAGTATTATAGGTGGGGGCTGCCGCCCCCACACCCCCGCTTTGATTTAGATTTTTGGTGTATTTGTCTGTGAAGTGGGTATTTTTCAATTTGTTGATACCGAAAATCCTCCATGCAGACTATATGGAGAAAAATATGACGAATCTATTGGTGCCTATTTTCCCTAATAAATTGTTTCTCATAACGTCGCACTACTGTCCTTGAATATTATCCAATCGACAACCACCAGTGCACCTGAAACTAATAATTAGTCTGGAATATTAAATAACCTGACCATACATAATGATACATTAATGACTCCTTGCGTCAGTCAGGGGGGTCACCGACTTTTTTATCTTTCTCTCCTTTTCTCTCTTTCCCTGGCTTGTATCCATTCGGCCCCATTCAGCCAACTGTTTTAACACTTAAAGAGCGGGGCCCGACTTAAGTCCGTATCTAAAAAGCAGCAAGTTAGGAGCATTATTAAGGCTTTTAAACGGTTAAAATCGAGTGCAAATGGCCGGGAGCGCAGCAGGCCACACGGCCGACACCCAGGGCTTACCGCCGCCCACTGACTCACGCTCCCTCTGTTCTCGAGAGGCCGGCAGTGTAGCCAGTAGTGAGTGTAGCTGGAAAAAATATGCCGCTATACGCTAAACTCCCATGTTGGTGGTACCACTGCATCAAAACGACGAGTGCTACGTAGCTCGCTCTGGTCTCATTTTGAAGCTTGTAGCGCCTAGTTTTTTGCTGAATACATTTCTTTTCATGCGGATACTTGATTGATCATTCAGGAGGGCCTGAATATGCCCAAAATAGCCCAAAACCCCCCCCTAGACGAGGGTTAAGACGTCTATCTCCATCCAGGTGCCGATTTCTTCTTGGCGAGCGATAGCGAGCCAGCATTGTATGGAGAAATCCGGCTTTGCCGGAGAAATTTTTCTATCGAAAAATGTACAAATTTAGCTTGCTGTCAAAACAAAAATATATATACTGTATATGCTGGCTTGCTACGGCTCGCCAGAAAAATATTGACACCTGGATGGGGTAAACGTCTTAAAACAGCAGGCTGAATGGGGCCGAATGGATACAAGCCAAAGAGAGAGGGAGAGAAAGAGAAGAAAAAGCGAGGTGGGCCCCCTTAATATGTCTGGGTAATTAACTCCCTGCAACATGGTGACGCACTTCTTACCTTTACCTGTGCCGCAAGTTATGCGGTTTAAGGGGTAGTGCTTGGTTTTTGGTATATACAGTATATATTTACTTATCAATTTATTTTTGAGTTTCCTCGCTAGACCTCCATCAAGCTTAAACCCCCCCCCCCCCAGATCCCCTTTCAAGATAAATTTGCACATTTTTCGGTCCCGGCCAAAGGCCGGTATCTTCTAAAATTTGAGGATTGCTATCGCTCGCCAGGAAAAAATCGACACCTAAGGGGCACGAAAGGTTTCAAAATCTCCAAACTAACGGAACGACCGTCTTAAAACCTCAAAATTAATATACTAAACATGAGGGAGAAAGGGGTCGATGAAAAGCGAGTACTACCCCCTGAAGGGGGGAGGTGTAGCATATTTGTTGATTGATTTACTTATTTCTATATTATTATTTTTGTTTCCTCCCTAGGCCTCCATCAAGCTAAAAAAAATATAGCATCCTCAAGATCCCTCTTCGAGATTAATTTGTACATTTTTTGGTAAAAAAAAATCCCGGCCCCAAGGCTGGTTCTTCCAAAAATACAGGCTCGTTATCGTTCGCCAGGAAAACAATCGACATCTAAATGGTACAAAAGGTCTTAAAATCCTCCCCCCCCCATTTTCTTAAGATACTGACAATAAGGCCAGTCAGTGTAATGCATACACACATACATACATACCATACATTCATACATACACACTGTTCCAAACATATCGCTATTCTATCGCTACTATAATAATCAGTGTTCCTCAGAGCTTTCCCAGTGCATACCACCTCCTTTACGTAGGGCACGTGGTACCCGTCTTGCAACTCAATCCCACCCCTACTCTGTGAAACTCTCCAACCCAAGAGTGAAACGTTACTCTCAAACTTTCTTCTACTCAACAGCTGAGCTCTGGAACTCTCTCTCAGAATCAGTCTTTCCCTCTTCCTATGACTTAGATTACTTCAAACTCCGTGTGTCCAGGCATTTTGGCTCGATCGTCCCTTGATTTTGGCCCTGTCACTCTTTCAACTATGGGGGAGGCACTCGCTATAGGCAATTCTGCCTTTTGCCTCACAGAAAAAAAAAAAAAAAAAACCCTGCAACTCCCATTCACTATCGCTTATCAGAAATGTAGCTTTTCATCAGCAAACAGCAGTATGCCTACAGATAGCTTCCACTTGTTTTGCTCCCTTATCAGCAATACACCCACATCCACTGCTCTTCCTTGTATTTCTTTCATGACTCCATCCATATTTTTTGTTTTATGTGAGTGAGGGAGACAAAGGCAGAACTGCTTGTATCGAGTGCCTCCCCCATAGTTGAAAGAGTGACAGGGTCAAAATCAAGGGACGTTCTATCCAAAATGCCTGAACACACAGAGTTTGAAGCAATTTAAGTCATAGGAGGAGGGCAAGACTGATTCTGGGAGAGAGTTCCAGAGCTCAGCTGTTGAATAGAAGAAAGACTGAGAGTAACGTTTTACTCTTGGGTTGGAGTAAACAACCACGGGGACATCACACACCCCTGTTTCAACCCAACATTCAGATCAAAGAACTCGCTCTGCTCATTCTCCATTCGGCCGTGACATTTTTCTACCGAAAAATGTACACAGGGGGTGTTTTTTAAAACTTGATGGAGGTCTAGCGAGGAAACTAAAAAAATATACTAATAAATATATACATAGACCCAAAAACAAGCACTACCCCCTTAACCCTTTGACTTCCACCTGCCTTTCCTAAGATAAATATAATCGTCTACTACTAGCCAAAATAAACTGCTAAAACGCGTCATGTTCCTCAAGGCTTTATATAACCCTTTCTGTACCGACGACATCTTTTCCATATAGCCTATAATGCAAAGGAAAAATGGGGAATGGGCCTGAGTAAATGCATACATACATACATGCATACATACATACATATTTAGAAGGGGTATCCAGTAAGGAAATGTGTGTAAGATATTTGTGTTTGGTTTTTCTGATATGTTGTGATGTCCCTTTTCGGGCTCTGTCTCGAGTCGGCCACCCCCATAAAAAAAAAAAAAAAAAAAAAAAAAAATTATCAGAACTGGGTGAAGAAATGCCGTACTGTGAACGTGGGGGGTATGGGTAGACCTAGAATGACGTGGGATCAGGGTACTCCGCATAGGGGTAGACCTAGAATGACGTGGGATCAGGTACTCCGCGTAGGGGTAGACCTAGAATGACTTGGGATCAGGTACTCCGCGTAGGGGTAGACCTAGAATGACTTGGGATCAGGTACTCCGCGTAGGGGTAGACCTAGAATGACGTGGGATCAGGTACTCCGCGTAGGGGTAGATCTAGAATGACGTGGGATCAGGTACTCCGCGTAGGGGTAGATCTAGAATGACGTGGGATCAGGTACTCCGCGTAGGGGTAGATCTAGAATGACGTGGGATCAGGTACTCCGCATATGGGTAGACCTAGAATGACTTGGGATCAGGGTACTCCGCGTAGGGGTAGACCTAAAATGACGTGGAATCAGGTACTCCGCATAGGGGTAGACCTAGAATGACTTGGGATCAGGGTACTCCGCGTAGGGGTAGACCTAGAATGACTTGGGATCAGGTACTCCGCATAGGGGTAGACCTAGAATGACGTGGGATCAGGTACTCCGCGTAGGGGTAGATCTAGAATGACGTGGGATCAGGTACTCCGCATAGGGGTATATCTAGAATGACGTGGGATCAGGTACTCCGCGTAAGGGTAGACCTAGAATGACGTGGGATCAGGTACTCCATGTAAGGGTAGACCTAGAATGACGTGGGATCAGGTACTCCGCGTAGGGGTAGACCTAGAATGACGTGGGATCAGGTACTCCGGTCCGATCTTAAAATATAGAACTTGACATCAGAGGCAACAGGGTTGCCTGGAATGCCGCCATTTAGGACGTGAGACTGTAACCACATTATCTGTGGACAAAATGGTCTTTAAACTTGTATGAATGTATGTATGTACAGTATGTATTTATACGATTTTGTGCAGTTTAAGAAGGATCTGTGTTTTTTAAAGGATCAAGTGAGATAGTTTGCAGCTTGTTAATTGCTGGAGGCCCTTTTGGAACGGAATAAAATCGTATAATAGTAGCCAGAGTATACTTAAAAGAACGGCACCGGTACTGAAAGGGTTAATGGCTTTGAGGGATAAGCCTTTACAACGGCACCTCGTATCTACTTTTCGAAGAGTGTTGAGAAGGGAGAAGGGGTGTTAGAGAGAGAGAGGAAGCTGTTGAAGTGGCTTTGTTGGTGAGGTGTGTTGGAGAGCGGAAGCTGTTGGAGTGGTTTTGTAGGAGAAAGAGAGGAAGCTGTTGGAGTGGCTTTGTGATGGTTTTCTAACATAATCGTCAAACCAGTGAATCAAACAATTATCCGGGTTATCAGGTCTGTGTAATCAGTGTTGCCAACGTGTCAAGATAACTCAATCATAATTATACTCTTTGTATTTATCAGTTGACTAATCAGATGAGTTTATCGATAAGAAACTACAATCGTAATTCAATCATGCACATTATCTGTTATTTTTAACATCGTTCTTAACACCAATAACCCCCCAAATGACATTTATGAAAGCATGTATGTATGTATTAATGTATATACTCAGGCACAATCCCCACTTGTCTTTCTTCTTCTTTTTTTTTTGGGGGGGGGGTCTGACTGACTAAAGACAGAGCCTGAATAGGGACAACACAACAGAAAACAATGAACACACACAAACAAAATACAAATTCACACACATCTAGATCATCCAGGAGAAGACCCAGAGACCAGGGTCACCAAGGTCCCTCCAGCACTTCCCCGGCCCCCGACCACCCGGTGAGGTTCCGATCTCAGCAGGCAGACTATGCAATAACACCCCATATGAAATTAATGAAAGCATGTGATTCTCCCAGGATATCACATAGGCTACAGAACTTACACTCTCTAACCATTAATGAAAGCATGTGATTCTCCCAGGATATCACATAGGCTACAGAACTTACACTCTCTAACCATTAATGAAAGCATGTGATTCTCCCAGGATATCACATAGGCTACAGAACTTACACTCTCTAACCATTAATGAAAGCATGTGATTCTCCCAGGATATCACATAGGCTACAGAACTTACACTCTCTAACCATTACACCATCAAACTTAAATATACATTAGATCCCCCTTCGAGATTAATTTGTAAATTTTTCGATAGGAAAATATCACGGCCAGGCCGGTTCCTCCACAATTACAGGCTTGCTATCGATAGCCAGGAAAAAAATCGACACATAAATGGCACGAAAGGTCTAAATATTTACATAGAAATGGAGCGAAAGGTCTTAAAATCGACAAACTAATGGGACAAACGTCATAAAATCTCAAAA
The DNA here is from genome assembly GCA_032716605.1 of Paralithodes platypus. Lineage (NCBI taxonomy): Eukaryota > Metazoa > Arthropoda > Malacostraca > Decapoda > Lithodidae > Paralithodes > Paralithodes platypus. Next base: position 66,509,113 of record CM064485.1, read on the forward strand.
TTAATGGGGCTAAGCATGAGAGAGAAGGAGGGTCTACAAAAAGCGGCCCATCTCCCCTTAAGAAGATGCACGGAGAGGAACAGAACAGAACTTATGTGGCCGACTGTACTCTCCACAACCACGTATAATAAATAGTGTGACCAATCCTATGTGTGTTTTTTTAAAGGGGGAGGTAGTCGCTTTTTCTGGACCCACTTCTCCCTCATGTTTAGCAGATTAGTTTTGAAATTTTAAGACGTTCGTTCCGTTAGTTTGGAGATTTTGAGACCTTTCGCACCATTTATTTGTCAATATTAAGAACTGTCGTGCCATTTAGGTGTTGATTTTTTCATGGCGAGCGATATCAAGCCTGTAATTTTAGAAAGAAGCGGCCCGGCCCGGGACATTTTTTCTACCGAAAATTGTACACATTTATCTTCAAGGGGGGTCTAGGGGGTGTTTTTTATAGTTTACAAGGACACTAATAAATAAATGAATAAATACATAATTATATGGACCAAAAAATGGCCACCCAAGCAACTTAAGCCACTTAAGCAAAGAGGAAAGTTTCCCTCTTATTTTCCACTTACCATTTTCCGTTTCGTTCAGAAAACCAAAAACAACAACAACAACAACAACAACAACAACAATATACGAGGAGGAAAGAAGAGGAGACAAGTAGTTGCCAGTGTTTGCCAATTTAGCTATTTTGACACAAGATCTCTAGAGGCAATTTTTTACATTAGTTACATGAATTCTAGCGATATTCCGGAGATTTGAGCCGTTTTAGAGTGATATTGTAGCGATTGTAGCATTATGCTAGCGATATTCGGCAATAATTTACTCTCTAGCGAACTTGATTTGGCAACTATGGGTGAGGTGAGGAATTGTAAGACACGTGACCGCGGGTAAGTAGCACCAGTAGGTTGCTGCAGGCACGCAGTGCTGCTGTGCTACACCTTCAGAAGTTCAGTATCACCTTGACCACGGTGGAGGGAGACTACGTTAGTTTTATCTCTGGATTCTGCATTTAGTGAGTATGAGTATTGGTATTGGAAAACATTTTGAGTTATTCTTATATAAGACCCTAAGCATTGTTCTAGGGAAATGGTTCCATATTGGTGTACTACTTTCAAGGGGAAATGGGTCGTTTTACTGTTCCCCCTTCTTTAGTTTGGCGATTTTAAGACCTTTCGTCCCATTTCGTTGTCAATTATAAGACCTATCGTGCCATATAGGTGTCGATGTTTTCCTGACGAGCGATAGCGTGCCTGTAATTTTAAGAGAAACCGAAATATTTACAAATTTATCTTGAGGGGGGTCTAGGGAGTGTTTTTCGAAGTTTGAGGGAGGTCTAGCGAGGAAACAAAAACAAATATGTATGTATGTATGTATGTAGCCTATGTATATTGACTACTCTGGCACCTTCCCCCGAAAAAAAAAAATGAATAAATAGGCCAAAAAAACAGCCACTGTTCCCTTAAGTAACAAAGCCCCTCCAACAGCTTCCTCTCTCTCCAACACCCCTTCTCCCCTCTCTACACACTTCAGAAAAATAGGAAAAGTAGAAGTAGAACGAGGTGCCGTTGTAAAGGCTTATCCCTCAATACTTCATCTGATCTGTAAAACTGACTGTTGCAATGTTGCAATTACATACATAAATATGTGTGAATAATCCCAGCTCACCAGCAATTAATATACATGCAGTCACCGTGCAGTGTTTATGCATGTTTAGCCTGGTCCAGAGTTGAGGGAACTCAGTTCTAAGGCGTATTTCGTAATGATAATATCGTTTTCTGTTCAATTTATATATCGCGGTCCCTTGACCAGACAGTGGTGAAGCCAAATGTTGAGCTGTAAATATGCATACAAATTATAAGTTTCTCAAATTAAAAAAAACACAGATTCACCCATTTCCCATGTCGAGAGTTCCCGCCATTGGCTACAGTTACGTCATGGTAAACACGCCAGTTCGCGCCACATAAAATAACTTAGATAAGCTATATTTCTATATTGTTAAAACAAATTGATGAAAGTTCTTCAGTATCATCTACCTAAAACCAAGCAGATCCCAATGGACATTGTAGTTTGAATAGGTTTCATCCTTGGAATTCACCTTTAAGGTGATTAAAGGGTATGAACACTCCAGAATTTATAAGCTTATTTTATTTATATTATAATGACCTACTGTAGATGTGTGTGAATAGCCTATGTATTTTGTTTTTGTGTGTTCATTGTTTTCTGTTGTGAGGTCCCTATTCGGGCTCTGGCTTGAGTCGGCCCCCCAAAAAAACAAAAATCAATAAATAAAACAAAAAATAAAAAAATATAATAAATACATAAAGAAAACGTAAAAATAGGAAAAGTGGGGATTGGGCCTGAGTATATACATCTATCTATCTATACATCTATCTATCTATCTATCTATCTATCTATATAATATGCTCAGGCCCAATCCCCACTTTTCCTATTTGTTTTTATATATATATATATTTTTTTTTTTTTTTTTTTTTTTTCTATATTCCAACTACTCCCTCTCGGGCATAGGCTGAGAGCCTGTACATTCCACCGCTCAACACGGTGAAGCCCGTGAGGTCTTGTTCCAGTCTGGGGAGTGAGACATGTGAAGCATCCATCATGGCTCGAAGGAGCTCCATCTCTGAAGCGGCTGGTTGCTTCGCTCAAGTGCTTCACCGTCTCACCCTCCAGACTCAGACCCTCACTCTCAGAACGCCACCTATTGAGCAGTGAACTCACTAGGCATTGTCCCCCTGTAACATATTTTGAATATGGGAATATTCATACAGTGTTATTTAATCAGGGAACAATGAGGGTATTTTTTTGGCATTTCGGTGGGCTTTGTGGTAATGCACTGATACTAGGTACAGCACAAATTCAATCACAATAATATCTTCCCATTGACATATCGGGATTTGAACCCGGGTCCATTGGATTACCAATCCAGTGGCATGACCACTCCACCACACCTCCCCTTATATATACATACATATACATATTTGTATTATTGTGTCCAAACCCACCACTTCGCTGTAATAACTTGGTGTGCATAGTACGACCCTTCAATACACACACCACACACGAACGGGTGTTTGGTTTTTGGTCGATATATTTATCAATTAATATTTTGTTGAGTTTCCTCGCTAGACCTCTAGGCTTAACCCATTGGCTGCGGCTATGTTTGGGCTATTTAGGGCATATTCAGGCACTCCTGAATGATAAATCAAGCATCTGCATTAAATGAACTGTATTCTGCTGAAAACTAGGCGAAAATAGCTTCAAAATGAGACCAGAACGGGCCCCGTACGTGGTCTGGTTCACCCGCAGCGGTGCCAGTGAAACGCGGGAAACCCGCTATTTGGTAGCACTCGCTCGCTTGGCTACACTGTTGTGAGAGAGAGAGACCCGCGCGAGACACAGTCAACCTCAGTGGGCCACTCGCTGCTCTGAGGAACGGAGGTGGGCCCCTCACGCTCCCGCCCACTGACACTCGATTTTTACATTTTTTACAGGCTTTTAACCCATAAAAGGCGAGCTGTGTGTATTGAACACCACTGTTCTGGGCGACGATATTAGGCTCCATTCATGCCTATAATCGTCATCTTACGATAAATATCGTTATTACTTATTCATTTGCACCTATTTTACCTTCACTATGAAGATAGTAACCTGTAACAACAATAAAACAAGCCGGAATAATGTTTTTATGGTCAAAATCGCGAATAAACATGGAGCAGCCCATTCATGAATTGTGGAGCAAAATGAGGCAGCCCCTCCCTTCGCGAGGCCTCAAACCTGACTGACTGACTCACTCACACTCTCCCTTACGCAACACACTCGCTAGTCACATGACCACACCATAGAACCGGCTTGGAGATGCTTACACAAAAATATATCAACGAATTAGGGAATAATAGGGAAAATAGGTGATAATTGAAGGGGGAAGGGGAAAGGGGGGAAGGAGGGGATGTGGAGGAGTGATATGAAGTATAGAGGGGACATTTTTTTTTTAAGTGCTACTGGGGCCTTTTAAAATGTTTTTTTTTAGACCTTCCCTCTTAAGAGCTTTGCCGCCGTTGCCCAGTAAAACTTCTTAAGAGCTTTCTCGCCGTTGCCGGGTTAATGCCTGGAAATTGCTGTAACTTGCCAGGACGTTCCAGAACGTCACCCGCAACGAAAGGGTTAAGTGCCGCACTTGAAATTTCGTAAACACGTGACGTTCGTGTCATAACATGATTCGTGTCTTGTCTACATGTGAATGCGACGTGATATAGGCTAGTCAATGTAAAACTGACTGTTGCAATGTTGCAATTACATACATAAATATGTGTGAATTTAGGGTTTGCAAGCATTTTTGACCAATAGCCTACACTTTTGTTTTCACCAGCATTTTTTTTTCTTTTTACACCAGTGAATGCACATTACCGGCAGTAAATTTCGTGTTAGTTTAGCTGTTAGCTGATTAGTGGAAACTGTGCCCACCACTATATATATATATATATATATATATATATACATATACATGTAAGGTGATGTTTGTGTGTGTGAATTCATGAATGACAATTTGACTTACCACATAATTATATGAACTGATTACAACACTGAATGTATGAATAATGGAAAACCTTACATTACAAGGTCAACATATTGTATACAAGGAAAAAGAATAACTAAATGAAGCAAATGAATATGCAGGCTGAATTTACATGTAGAGATGTCTGACTAAATAAATGTGAATAATTGAAGGATTAAATTAAGGTGATTAAAGGGTATGAACAATCCAGAATTTATAAGCTTATTTTATTTATATTATAATGACCTAGATGTGTGTGAATAGCCTATGTATTTTGTTTTTGTGTGTTCATTGTTTTCTGTTGTGAGGTCCCTATTCGGGCTCTGGCTTGAGTCGGCCCCCCCAAAAAAATAAATAAATAAATAAATAAATAAAACCAAAAATGAAAAACATAATAAATACACAAAGAAAAAGAAAAAATAGGAAAAGTGGGGATTGGGCCTGAGTATATACATCTATCTATCTATACATCTATCTATCTATCTATATATCTATATATATGCTCAGGCCCAATCCCCACTATTCCTATTTGTTTTTATATGTACATACAATATAGATATTTGTATTATTGTGTCCAAACCCACCACTTCGCTGTAATAACTAGGTGTGCATAGTACGACCCTTCATTACACACACGTACGGTATGGGGGGAGGTAGTAGCTTTTTCTGGTCCCCCTTCTTCCTCATGTTTGGCGTATTAGTTTTTGAGATTTAAATACGTTTGTTCCGTCAGTTTGGCGATTTTAATGAAGACCTTTCGCCTAATTTCGTTGTCAATATTAAGGGTTTTCGTGCCATTTAGGTGTCGGGTTTTTTCCTGGCAAGCGATAGCGAACCGGCCGGGATATTTATCTTAAAAGGGGGTCTAGGGTTTTTTGGTTTACATTTTGATGGAGGTCTAGCGAGCAAACTCAAAAATAAAATAATAAATAAATATATAGAGCAAAAAAAAAGCACTACCCCCTTAACCCCTTCAGCACCATGACCCCGATTTACTCTGATTCTGGGTACAATTAGACGATTTTATGCAGTTTAAGAAGGACCTATGTTAAGGATTTCTTGATACCATATTTACCAATTTGAGTCGTAGAATTAGATTATATGCTAAACAAAATTATGTTGTTCATAAACGTTTTAAATTGAAAAAAGTGAAAAATATTATAATTTATTATCCTTATTATAATGATTATTATAATTATACATATTTATTATTTTGTATATAGTATTATATTATGTATTGTTTGTTTGATTTATATATTATTTATTATGTATTGTTTTATGTATTATTAATTATGTATTATGTATTATTTATTATGAATTATATATTATGTATTATTTATTATGAATTATATATTATGTATTATTTATTATGAATTATATATTATGTATTATTTATTATGAATTATATATTATGTATTATTTATTATGAATTATATTATGTATTATTTATTATGAATTATATATTATGTATTATTTATTATGAATTATATATTATGTATTATTTATTATGAATTATATATTATGTATTATTTATTATGAATTATATTATGTATTATTATTATGAATTATATATTATGTATTATTTATTATGAATTATATATTATGTATTATTATGAATTATATATTATGTATTATTTATTATGAATTATATATTATGTATTATTTATTATGAATTATATATTATGTATTATTTATTATGAATTATATATTATGTATTATTTATTATGAATTATATATTATGTATTATTTATTATGAATTATATATTATGTATTATATATTTATTATGAATGATATATTACCGGTATGTATTATTTATTTTGAATTATTTATTATTTATTATGGCGATTTTAAGACCTTCCGTGCCACTTGGGTGTCGATTTTTTTCCTGGGGAGCGATAGCGAGCCTGAAAATGTATGTATTAGTACCGGTATGTATTTATTATTATATATATATGTATTATTATTTTGTATTATTTCTTGCTACAGATTGTTCAAGATGTATGGCCTAAGGACGTATTATGGGAGAGGGGTCGCTTCTACC